>JAODJU010000040.1:147488-157826 GCA_026776725.1 Gnathonemus echidnorhynchus | reverse complement strand
CTGGCACAGAGAATGATCCTCCCCCGGCACCGAGAACGCTTCCTCTGCTGGCACAGAGAATGATCCTCCCCCGGCACCGAGAACGCTTCCTCTGCTGGCACAGAGAATGATCCTCCCCCGGCACTGAGGATGCTTGCTATACTGGCACAGAGAATGATCCTCCCCCGGCACTGAGGATGCTTGCTATACTGGCACAGGGAATGATCCTCCCCTGGCACAGAGAATGCTTCATCTGCTGGCACTGAAAACAATCCCTGAAGCATGTGAAGCAAACAATATAAGTCTGGCCTGACAGAGGAAAAAAGAAAACCTTTCTTTATCAATAAGAATCAAACTAGATTCAGTTCTCTTGATTCTTATCACTGTATGTGTACAAGGCGGGGGGGACCCACCTGCTCTTCTCTGTGCTGTCCGGCTCCTCCACCTCATCGGCACTGCAGGTGGCACTGGAGTCGCTGTCCCCTTGATGGCCAGCTTTGGTTTCATTCTCCTTCTTGGTGCTCTTCATAGAGCCCTTTCCCCTGTTGGCCTCTGGAGGGGGTTTTTTCTCCACACAGTCAATGGGCTGCTCCTTGACGCCTTCCTCAGGCTCACTCTTTGCCTCCGGCTGTGCTACAGGCGCTGCCTCCATGGACATGGGCCCTGAGTCAGTCGCTCCCCGGTCAGCCTCCCCTGTGTAGGGACCTTCCTCCACTAGGGAGCCCTCAGCTCCAGGCACCTGGCTAGGCTTGGTCCTGGCACTACACTCTTCCTTGGCTTTGCTTTCCTCAGAAGAGCGAGGCGACGGCAGGCTCTCTGTATCCGAGCTGTTGTTAGCCCCTGCTTTGATTTGGGGGGGGGGGGAATTCAGAAGGAAATCTTAACAGATTGCTTAAGAGAGGAACAGAGCAGTTCCATTCATTGAGCTACCTTGCTGAATGAGACTTATCTAAGTAGCAGCAACACATAGGGCAAACGTGATGGACAGCAGAAGAGCAGAAGAGGACATACAAGCCAAAGGCATTTGTGATGAAATGGAAGATGTCTGGAGGGCCAGATCTCTGCTGACTATCCCCGTCATGACTGAGAGCAGTGTGTTTATGCTACATTTGTCGTTGGATGCAAATGGTCATGGCCGGTGCATCCATACAGCCCTGATATTCCAGCAGTTTTTATGAATGGTTATAAAGTTGTTAGTATAGGCTAATATGGTGTACTGTGGCATTTTCAAATCCAAAATGAACCGGGAACTCCTCCCCTCTGCAAATTTTATCACCAAAATTTCAAAATGGCAAAAAACTGTTTCATATGAAAATACCATATACTGCAGTATAATGTCAGGAAAGTATAAATTATAAAAATGTAAAAATTAGGTATGCCGATACCTCCTTGCCTCCTACAACTATTCTTATTCTACTCTTTCTAGGTTGACCTCTGCTCCTTTAGAGTCACTGCTGCCACCTACAGGAAACACCTAGTCAATTATTTTGCAAATACGCAGTCGACAGGCGCAGACATGTACTTCCACTACACATGCACAGACTGCAGCCGTCTGGTACAAACCCCTAATGATGAAAATTATGTCATCATCACACTGCACTGAAAGCACATGAGGAAAGTGAAGAATGAACTGGCCTTAAGCATAGTCCTCTGTGTTAGCATAGGAGCTAATTCTGTTCATATTTGCATTTGGCTGACACTTTTTTTCTGATAGCTTTTTGATTCCTCAAAGCTTTTGCTCTCTCCAGGGATTCTCCAAAATTCTGGTATGTTTGTCACAGTCATGGAAGAGAAGCTCAATCCATCAGCACCAGTGTACATCTGAAGGCCAGATGTATAACTACTCAAAGGAGGCCTTCCCCAATGACTATTGCCACTGCTTTCCCTGTAGCCCCTGTTCTTAAAAACCCTGAGAAATAAATGTGGTCCCCAACATGTATGAGAATAGTCATTAACAGTGTAGGAGATGTGGTCGTTAATGGCAGAATCGCTGCTCTGACAGCTGATGCCTTCTCAAGTGTGACTTGGATCCTGTTCACACCTTGTATTAACATGCATCCTAGGTGATCCGATCACACGTGGACAGCACTAAATACAGGTGTGAATGCACCCAAAATGCATTGAGGACACATTGAGATCCGATCGCTCCAACCACATTCGGAGGTGGTTTGGGATGCCTATGGGTACATTCTTATAGCAGAGTGAACACGAATGTGTCCCAGGCTGCACTGAAGGACCGCCTACTCAGCTGATGTCCTCGCATGTCCGTAAGTAGCTAACACACACACTCATTAAACAGTTTGTCAGAACATATGTCAGTGCAGAATGGGCCACTGTGTAATAAACTGCATTGTGAATAACAATGCATCTTTCTTTTCTACAAAACCAAAAAAGTTTGAATCTGCTAGGAATTTGGTTTAATATGGGACTGTTCCGATCCATTTGCATGGAAACATTGTCAAAGTGTGCATCATTGATGTTCCATGCAAATTCTGGAAAAATAAATTGTGTAAGAAGTGATTTATTAAAGATGTTTTGAAATTTGCCCAGATCATATATGTAATGTGCAGTTTGATGACGCTTCCTTAATCGTGTCAAAGCTGCTCCAAGCTTTATTAATATTGGTGAAACGAGATTTAAAATTAAAAATTACATTTAAAATTAAAAATTACATGAACAGAAAATTAAAGCTTGTAGGTAAGAATGTGCGTTCAACAGCCTAGATAATGGATGTTAAAAGACACATATAATAATAGTGATTGTTTATATAGTTTTATATTGGTCTGTCTGGGGGCTTGAACTCCCAGTCAGAAATTCAGTCCCACTCCGGCCCTGACTACTTCACTTCTTTTACTTCACTTGCTCCAAGTCAGATATATAATTCAGCTTATCAGACAAAACAATGAACCTCTTCGGTGAAATTTTCACAAATTTTGACCTTCATTGGTTATGATTAATAACTGAAATATTATCATATGGCAACCAACATAATGCATTACAGACTGAACCCTTTGCCCTTGAATGTAATAGTATCAGCCTGCCCTGGGTATATCTCATTACTGAAAGACCTTTTTAACGCATACATTTATACTTTGCTGACACAATATAAAAATACATGTGTACAATGTGAAAAGTTGAATTTTACTGTGAAAATTCAATTTTTTAAGTAATCAAATCTGCATTATGTGAAATTATATTTCACAATAATGACTGTCTAATGAAAATCACAAGGTCATTACGAAATACAATTTAAAGATTATACGTAAAAGATAAATGTTATTAAGAAATATAATACCCTTTATGGAATTATTTAAAAATAAAAGTACAAATTAATTATTGAAAAACTTAATTACTTTACTTATTTATAGATACATTTATTTATTTCATTTTGACTATGATGGCTGTTTGTTTACCCTGGAATGCGCCAATAGCTTTTGATTTTTGCTTCTCCTTCTTTTAATGTCTGCATACAGAAGTGATTTTTGTTTAAATGAGCTGCAGGAAAGTGAGATGCGATTAAAAGCGGTCAGTCGAGATGCACGCAGAGATCCATGTTAATACCAGGTGTGAACGGACATATTTAGCTCTGTCCGCTTGTGATCGGATCACCCAGGACGCATGTTAATACCAGGTGTGAACAGGGCCTTTGTAACCTTCTGGATACACAGCCAGGGCATCGATCAAGTTAGAATAATCAGACAGCAGCAGGTAAGTAAGACCTGTTATGAATACAGTACAGTACCACACACATTACATGCTTTAATACATTATGTAACTAGAGTTAAAGTTGCATCAGTTGAAATACAAAAAAAATGGTTTGTTTCCTAGTGAGCTTAGCCTGAGGTTTCTGTTAAAGTGGTATTTGCACTTTAAATAAGAAATCAGTATGAAAATAAATTGCAGATTTCTGTTCATTTTTAATTTGTTTCTGAACAGTGATGTCTGAGAGCAGGATGGAAAGACTAAGGAAGCTGCTGAAGTGAGACTGTCCCGATATGACAGCCACGTCACTGACGTGAGACTCACACAGTCTGTCTTGCAATGATGGCTACAGTGAGACTCGTGCAGTCTGTCCCGATATGACAGCTACGTCACTGATGTGAGACTCACAGAGTCTGTCCCTCAATGATGGCTACATCACTGACGTGAGACTCACACAGTCTGTTCCATAATGACAGTCCTGCCACTGACATAAGGCTCACGCAGTCTGTCCCGATATGACAGCTACGTCACTGACGTGAGACTCACACAGTCTGTTCCATAATGACAGCCATGCTGCTGATATAAGGCTCATGTAGTCTGTCCCAAAATGACGGCCAAGCCGTCATCATAGGATAAGCTTAATAAGAAATCAGTGAGCTCGGTGCCAGCCTGCCAGCTGTCTACCTGACTGGTTGCTGGGTTTGTCCGGGCACTGCTCTTTTTAAGCAATCAACTGCAATCAATACTGGACTACAAGGTCCTTAACAGCTACATGAGAAAAAGGCCACTTTGAGGCACCACCCTAACTGAAGAGCAATTAAATGCTGATTTAGCAAAAGCCCAAGGAAGGAGAAGAGCAGCACCTTTAGCATGACAGCTGTTGGGATCTTCACCCTGAGACCTACTCCACCCACTGCTAGGCATCTTCTGAACAGCCCCCCAAAATGCCTCCTACCTTCTCCGTCCTCGGCAGGCTCTTCCTCATTGCAGCTGTCCCCTGACACTTCCATCTCCTCCTCGTCAGCGGCTGAGGGGGTGCTGACCCCCTCGCTTGGGACCGTCTTGCGGCTGCGCCGGGCCTTTCGTTCACGTTCCTGTTGCAAGGGTGAGAGTCAGGGGGGGGCAGCTTTTGGCAGAGGGTATTCTGTTCTGCCGACAGAATGACCCGATGACGTCTGCTCATGTGGCACCATGTGGCTGGGATGATGAGCAGAGGAGCAGCACTGAGAGCTCCTGTCGCACAAAGACCGCTGCCCCATGCCTTCTACTCTCCAGCTGGCTGTTTAGTATATCAGTGCTATTTTTCTCACTTTTGTACTTGCTGAAAAAAGCCTGAATACACATGGACTCGATAACTGCCCTTAACTGACTGCATACTAGGAGAGAATGTAATCAGAGTGAGCATGCTGCCTCAGGAATAATGCATCAAAGCATCGCATTCAATCCCACATTTACAACGGCCAGCTGAGCCCGATGAGAACGGCAGACCCACGCTTGGCCGATAGCTGAAGGCGGGACTTTTACCGATTTCATTTTGTGCTGCTGCAGTATTTCGTCCAACTTCTGCCGCTTCTTGTAGTTGAAGTAGAAATTCTTGCACTGGGACACGGTTTTGGACCCCACCATCTTGGCGATGGATGACCAGTTCCGCCCATAAAGTAGAAGTGCTGGGGGGAGAGAACAGATCTGTGGCTGTGGATAACCAGGTGGACTTTCCTGCAAGCTTGTGGATCTTTCTGTGAGCATGCGGACCTTCCTATGCTCAGGGGGGGCCTCCCTGCAAGCAAGTGGACCTTCCTGCGCTCAGGCAGACAGACCACCATACAAGCAGAAATACCTCCCTGTAAGCAGCCAGACCTCTGAAGGAGCAGGCGGACCTCCCTGCAAACAGGAAGACCTCCTTACAAACAGAAGAACCTCCCTGCAAGCAGGCAGACCTCCATATGACCAGGCAGGCCTCCCTGTGAGCGGACAAACCTCCCTGCAAGCACCTTTCCCTGCAAGCAGTCTTTTGCTTGGTTAAAACCTGCAACACTCACACAGGTGATGAGAAAGCAAATGAGAGCCCCAGTGACACGGGCAGCTGAGTAAAAGACACCCTGGCTTGTGCGATGCACCAAATTGTCACAACACTCTGCCATCCCTCCTTCCCTTGCCCCCCGGCCGGAAAAGCCTGCTGCAATAGCTGAAACCCCACTGATCTCGTAATCACATTATCTGAAGCAAAATCTCATTGAGAACCTTTAATTAAAGTTGATCTGACTAGAATGTACAGCAGCAGAGTCTCTCTTAGAGCAGGAAACAGCACAGGTAACTCCTGTCCTGCTCTTCTCTTGATTGGCTGGGGCTACCACAGATGGGCCACCCCATTGGCCAAGATCATCACAGACGGGCCACCCCATTGGCTAAATCAATCACAGATGGGCCGCTCCACTGTTTACTGACGCAACACTTTCCCTCTAATGGGGTTCAAAGCGGAATGTCTCTCAAAACTGCTTCCAGTTGCGAACAACCCAGAAGCGCCAGCGAAAAGGGGTGGCAGTTTCCACTTGCATGTCCTCTTGGGCTCTAATGCTGCAGAGCAGATTTTATGGGCCACGGACAGCAGAGAGCGGCAGTCGCTCCTGCCCCCAGGCAGGGAGGTGACAGCGGCACCAAGAACTCCTCATTTTAGCATTCAGCACATTAGAAGAAAACAGCGAATGATCCATCTCGAAAAGGAACAAGGCAGACAAGCTCAGAAAACCGCTCATAGAAAGCCCATTACCATTCAGAACCAGCCGTTTTGGCCAGAGCAGGACCTGTCACAGCACTACAAGCAAAACCAAGAATGAGATCCAAGGGTGCATCCTGGTACCCCTGCACTACTAGTGTTTAGCATATAGACAGGCAAACAAGGCAGCTATCAGCTCTGGCTATCCTGTGCAGGAAATGCAGAATTTACAAGAAATTCCCAGCTCACAGTGAAGCCACACTGTTTCCAACACACACACGGACACAAGCAGACTGTCAGCGAACACTAACACTACTTTTTATAGGCCAGGCAACCACAGGAGACACGCAGAGGAGATAAGTAAAACAGAATTTTTAAATATATATATATATATAGTTAGTTTTCCACTGTTTTCACACTGATTAAGAAAAAGGCAAGACACCCCCCCCCCCCCCCACGCCACCAAAATCACCGCCATGGGCGAGCGGGCGGGCGGTCCCTCCTGATGATGGACAAGCAGAGGGAGAGTCCAGCACTCTGTAATCCACTGGCCTCCCTGCAGAGTCACTTCCTCTGCACCTCCCACCTCCAAGGAAACTCCAAGGAAGTACTGCAGCAGAGGGGTCTCCACTGCCCCCTGTCTCTGCCCCCCCCCCTCACCATGTGAAAGCCATGAGAGAATGGCCCTCACAGCAAGCAGCAAAGATATGAGAGGCGGCAGAACAAGTAGTCTCTTTGCTCTCCTCTTATTTCCCTCAGTCTAACCTTCTCTCCCTCTCTACTGAAACAGTCGCAGTTAAGCGCACGCGCGCACACGCACGCATGCGCACACACACACGCACACACACACGCACACACACACACAGGAAGAAAGAGCCAGCCAAGGAGAGAGGGAGAAAGCAAAAGAGCCTGAAACTTAGGGCACTGGAGGCTGTTCCTCTCCGTCTTACTGACCTGCTTCTTATTCTGTCTGAATGTGACCCCTGGACGAAGCTGCAGCAGGGTGATGACAGAAAGAGGGAGGGAGCGAGAGAGAGAAAGAGAAGGAGGCAAAGAGGGAGGGAGAGAGAGAGTGATAGGGATAGGTGCAAGGTCTGCCAAACCTTCTGAGGGCCGCGCCAATGTGGGCCAGTGCCAGCAGCCCTGTCTGCCAAGCTGTCGCCCAGGTCCTGCGTCACCGATTAGCTGGCACCCAGCGAGTGGCCCTCCAGCCTGCCCTGCCCTCACCTTCATCACCCTTATCATCCTCATCAACTAGCAAATCAGGTGGTGCAGGAGGGAGCTGTCTGCCCATCTCAGCCAGACCAAGCCAGGGCACCAAGATCCACTGCTGAGGGGAGAAATTGGCGGAGCCAATACGCAGGCCCCTGACACACGAGCTCCACGTGGTGAACAGGACAAAAGGGCGGAACCAACACGCAGGCCCCTGACACACGAGCTCCACGTGGTGAACAGGACAAAAGGGCGGAGCCAACACGCAGGCCACTGACGCACGAGCTCCACGCGGTTTGCGGGAGAAAGGGGCGGAACCAACACACAGGCCCCTGACGCACGAGCTCCACGCGGTTTGCGGGAGAAAGGGGCGGAACCAACACGCAGGCCCCTGACGCACAAGCTCCACGCGGTTTGCGGGAGAAAGGGGCGGAACCAACACGCAGGCCACTGACGCACGAGCTCCACGCGGTTTGCGGGAGAAAGGGGCGGAACCAACACGCAGGCCCCTGACGCATGAGCTCCACGCGGTTTGCGGGAGAAAGGGGTGGAACCAACATGCAAGCTCCTAATGCATAGGCTACACACGGTGGGCAGGAGAAACGGCAACCAGCATGCAGGATTGTGCTGTCCCTAAGGCCCACATCCTCTACCCTCTAACTTCACAGGGAGTCCTTTAACCCAGATTCTTCCCCCCCAAAAACACACACAGAGAAACTCCCACAGACACACAAGTTTGTATTCATATTTTTGTGGGGAATGTCCTTTCAAATCCCTAATACCAGCTATGGCAACTATAACCGCTATCCAGCTCTAACCTTAACTATACGTAACCAAAAAAATATGAAACCTTTGGCATATAAACATAATATATTCATGACCCACTGACACACACACACACACACATATCCAGGGCCATGGATTTACAGAATGTGAATTAAAAGCCCCAAACTACTGCCTGCGTACTCGTTCTGCCCAGAAGTACCTGCAGGTGAGCACTGCCTTCCGCCTGCAGGAGCCTGTGTTTTCAGCATGTATCACACTTCAGATGCTTCAGACAAAACACCAGGCAGCCATTTTAACAGCAGGTTGAGCCTTTGGCCAGGCGGCACCACGCTGGGGTGTGCTGCCCCTTAGAGGCCAGGTATGAGTGTGCGGGCGACAGGCAATCGTCAGCAAGGCCCACGGCTGGGTGAGACCTGGCCCATGTTGAGCATATGTCCGGCCTGCACAATATCACACTGCTTACCAGCGCCAGGCCCAGAGCGACTTCACAGCACTCAGTGGTAGCAGCTTACGTGCTGAGCCCTTGCCGGGCCTTTGCCATGTGACAGCGAGGAAGTCCCAAAGTAAAGAGGAACAAAACAAAAGAGGATCAAGCTGCAGCGTTAGAGCCTCTCACTTCCTGAGAGGCCTCATGCAGAGTTTTCAGTGCTAATGGAGCCAGGGCTGGTCGCCCAGGGCATGGAGAAGCCCGGCATCTCTCAGCAAGGTCCGCAGCAACCAAAATCAGCCACATGCCATGTTCAGAGCCTCCAGCGATCCGGAGCGGTGACCGAAAGAGCTAAGCAACAAACGACCTCTGAAGGAAGCTGGAGTGCAGTCTGAACCACAGCAGGGGTGCCGCTCAGCAAGACCCTGTGATGGCAGCAGCAGGCGAGAGCAAACCAGGAATTCACAAGCCCGGCCACAGAAAAATGGGGGGGGGAGAGATGGGGCAAAGTCAGATGCACACTCACCCTATCACCCACCCGTCAGACGCACATGGGCAACTCACCTTTTTTGGCAGTTTCCATTTCCTCCTCGGTCCAGCGAGAGCTCTCATTCATCTCAAGATTGGCTGAAACAGAAGTAGAACCACATAAGGGCGGGTACAAGAGAAGCGGGGGAGGGGGGGGGAGTGGCAGAGTGTGAAGCGGGGCAGGGTGCATGCGGCCTCCTGTCTATGCAGCTGCTGCTAACAGACCAGCTGGGATGTTTGTTTAAGCAGAAGGAAGCCGGAAGCTCACAGAGGCGCCGCTTAATCATTACCCAACAGAGGTCTGACTCGCCTTCAGAGCGGCCGGGGGCCAGTGTTCATCTCATGGGTCACTACGTGCTAATCTAAGAATCGGCACTGGGGTTTTCATGCAAAGTTTCAAAAACCAGTCAAAAACCAGAAGTCTTGTGTGTAGAGGAACTGCAGTTTGAGGCTATGTTTCTTAAATTATCCTATAAGCAGTTTGTTCAGGCTTTAGTGATGTACCTGTAGCAAATGAAGTACACTTACGCCCCCAGGTGGACAAAAGGTGCAAGTGCTACTGAGTTATCTGAGCGTGGCTGACAAAGAATCAGTCAAAGCCTGAGATCTGAAGTATTTCAGTGAGACATGGGGGCCTGTGACAGACATACTGGAAGCTGCAGGGGTACCTCAGAGGCCCCAGGTGAAATAGTCGTTTAAACGAGGAAATCGAATAGCTAGGTGACCCAAGAGATGCACATGTATATGTCTCTGTACTAGGGCTCATGATCAGGGGGCTACTGACCGGGGGGGCCTGAGCGAGAGGCTGTGATTAGGGGGGGTCATTTGCAGGGGCCAATGACCAGGGGGGCTATGAGCAGGGGGCCCATGAACTGGCGGGTGTGAGCAGGGGGGCCGTATGCAGGGGCCAGTGTACAGGGGGCCCGTGTCCAAGGGGGCCAGTGAGCAGGGGGGGCAGTGAGCCAGGGGGGCCATGAGCTGGTGGCCAAGG
>JAODJU010000040.1:131576-142358 GCA_026776725.1 Gnathonemus echidnorhynchus | reverse complement strand
TCTGAGCTGCAGCCACTCTCCCTGAGCCAGTGTAGCACCCGTAGACACAGTGAAGATTGAGGAGCTTTTGCATATCACTGGTGGGCCCTTGAGTGAGGCCTTTACCCAGCTGCACCAGGGATGTGGTATAGGAAAAGAGCATATTCAAAAGTTTCTTTTTCAGACCAGACCTGGTGGGGGAGGGGGGTTGCTACTGGATCAGAGCTACCTTCCAAACCCTCACCAGTGACTTCCTGTTCCCTTCTAGCTCATTACCTGTGGCTGCACTTTCCCCACAAACACAACAAAATCAATCAATGGAGCACATTCGGGGTGAAATACTGTGCAAAAGGAATTGTGAGACAGACAGAAGATGGGAAAAAGGAGGACAGATTGAGGTGGCTGGGATGAAGCGGTGGCAGAAAGGAGCAGCCATCCCAGTGAGGTCGCAGCCCAAGCCTCGCAGCCGTGCCAGTGAGGTCGCAGCCCAAGCATCGCACCCTGCCTCTGCCACACTAATCTCATTTCTGCTTTTTGCTAAAAACAGCTTGAAGCAAAATGGAAACAAACCTCGAAAGAGGAAAAAATGCATGGCCAGAATTAATCTTGTATGCAGAAACAAGCTTAGTATCCCACCCCACCTTTTGATGGGGGGGGGGGGGGTTAATAAAACAACAAATCAATAAAATCCCTTGCTAATAGCTTCCAGAGTTTTTGTTTCTTTTGTACATGTAAATTAATCAATATAGCTATGAAGACTGCCTTCTTAGCAGGGTCATATTGAGAGTGTGCCCCTGTACACCCCAATTACTAAACCAGTAAAATAAAATCCATGACTGTCAGTGGCGTGGCGTGGCAGGGCAGGGCAGGACCACGCTGGGGGAAAGGCAACACCGGGGTCAGACCGTGCCAGGGCAGGTCGGTGCCAGAGTAAGACAGCCCCTAACCCACGCACCCCCCCCCCCCCCCCCCCCCCCGACAGCCAATCACAGAGGTGCTTACATGAAGAGCGACAGACACTGCTGTATACTTGTGTATGGCCGGCACGACCTTAAAGTCCCACTTGACTTGAATAATATCTGTGCTAGTCCTTAGGATAATGTTCTGGCCTGCATAGCACCCTCAGATCCATGCCCATGTCAGTATTTCCGTTTGGGAGAGGCGAGCCTGCCCCGTGTAGCTGCAACGCATGCACTAGGCAGGAGCTGTGGTGGTGGAAGGCCACAGGCTGCCGCAGCATCAGGAAACGGGTTACCTGGCTCCGCCCACGGCGCCGGTAGTTCCTGCGGACAATGTTCTTGTAGTTTTCATTCTTCTTTGTCAGGTAGTAAAAGAGAACACACTCTGCCACCGTCTGCAAAGAGCAGGAAGGATATCAGGCGCCAGGAGGATCTCAAACACAGACCTGCAGAGAAACCTTCCCAACAATCAGCGGTCATCCCACAAGCCATCAGCGGCACACATGGGACCAAACACACCTGGAATGAAAACAAGCACATTAGGGACGACAGCGATGGGAGGAGCAATAGGTTTAAGTTTTTGAGGGAGAGATTCTTATTTAACCAATAGAGCTAAAAAGTGATTGTTTTAGGTATTATATTGCTGTAATAAAGCTGGCCACATTTGTTAGTGTTGCACCAGGCTGATTTTGTCATGGGACTGATGGAGCAGTCATTATTATCGTTGTGTACCAGACCATACTGCAATAAAGATTTTGGTGCTTCATTTTGGTACCACTTTTGACTGAAATATTTACCATCTGGTGCTCTGGCAACAGAAACATCACTGCACCTCTTGTGCCATCGCTAGTTAATGTTACACCTGCTCTATATAACCCAGTAATATTTATTTGCTATAGCCTAAAATTATCCCATGGATCAATAAAACAAACATCCAAACCATCCATCCATCCATCAGCTGAGGGCCTGGGTGCTGAGCAGCTTCAGCTGTCACAGACCTACAGACCACATGGAGAGCAGGTACCTTTCTCTCGAGGAAGGAGGCGATGAGACCAAAGTTCTTCGGGTGCTGAATAAACCTGTATTTTGGCAGAAACAAGAAGGAGATCAGAGCAGTGAGGCCCTTTTGCTATGCTGGCTTTCAAATGCAGTACAAAGTCTTGTTCCTTTGGTGCCTCCCACAAGCAGACGACATGTCCTCTGAAGGCCTATTTAGTCTTTTGTAGGATAACAGATGAACGTGCAGGTAAAACCAACTGCATGACATTTTAATACATAGAGAAGGAATGGTGTAACACCAACTGTAAGACCTCCTGTACTTTAACGGCAAGATATTTGAGTTATACTAGAGTCCGTCTCCCTGCCCTGTAAAGGACAAGATGTGCTTGTTACATCTGGATGCCTGCTCTGAGTATAGATATCTGATTAAAGCTACACCTGTAAATTTATCATCAGAGAAGCATTTCACTAATTCTGTTAACCCAGAGAAGAATCCACCTTAAACCACAAAATGTTCAGGGGACCTCACCTGGCAATAGCTATCGTCGAGTGCCCACCCCCCGGCTGGGCGTGGGGATGTCATAGCTGTGTACACGCGCCTTTACAGGCCCTTGCTGAAGGCTCACATGGGTCAGTCTGTCCTTTTTACACTTCCCGTATTTTCACAAAGACTAATCCGATCAGCTCCATTTCACCAGTCCTGCAGGAACTCAGTAGTGAGCTTTTGGGATTCATTGCAGGCCTCAAACAGGGATTTTTACCTTACTATCAGCCAATTAACATGTTTGATATCCTGGAATGACATTACCACATTCACATAGACCTGCTGGTGGGTTTGTGAAACAAATGTAAACTAAAAATCGAGAAGAGCACCGTTTGCTATGTATGTGTGTACATCACAGTTAAAACTGCACATGCAGTGTGATTCACCGTGTTTGTGGCAGATTAAACATGTTTGCTGCAGACTGCCCTGCCCCCCAACTTAATCAGAACAGCTGCTAGTGCAACCTTCCCCTAAAAGGAGGAGGGAAGGGCTCACACTGGTGCACACATCCTCCGTAGCTCCTCAAACTCTGCTGATGAGCCAGCAGGGGGCACTACAGTGAAGGGACAGCACATGTGAAATTGGAAATTGGTTTCATTAAACAAAATCAGCTACACTATATGGATAAAAGTATTAGGATACCTGGCCATTACACCTACAGAAAGTTTTCTAACATCCCATTCTAAACCCGTAGGTATCAAAATTGAGTTGGTCCCTCCTTTGCAACTATAACAGCTGCCATTCTTCTAGGAAAGCTTCAAGTTTTTGGAGTGTGTCTGTGGGAATTTTTGCTCATTCATCCAGAAAAGCATTTGTGAGGTCAGGCACTGATGTTGGACATGAAGGCCTGGCTCACAATCTCTGCTCTAGTTCATCCCAAAGGTGATTGATGGGGCAGAGGTCAGGGCTCTATGCGGGCCAGTCAAGTTCATCCACACAAACTCATCCAACTATGTCTTTATGGACCTTACTTTGTGCACTGGAGTACGTGCTGGAAAAGAAAAGGGCCTTCCCCAAACTGTTCCCACAAAGTTGGAAGCATATAATTGTCTAAAATGTCTCGGTAAGTTGAATCATTAAGAGTTCCCTTCACTCGAACTAAGAAGCCTAGCCCATCCACTGAAAGACAACCATACATAAAGACAGATACTGAAAAGACAGATCATACATAACTAAGGGCCAACTTTGGTGCAAAGTTAAGCTTCCAATGACTGACCAGAAACTGCAACCTATGTCTTAAGACATGACCAATTAGAGCTGCTCGATTGTGGCAAAAATCATAATCATTATTATTATAACCAATATGACGATCATGATTATTTCCCATGTTTAGTCGACTGCAGAAACATTGAATTTATTGAATCTTAATAAAGTAACTTATAAACTTACATTGAAGTTAAAATTGTATTTTTGTTTCAGCTTAATAAGATAACATGTTGTGCAAATATATTTATTAAATTAATAAATTACACTGAGATAAACTGTTCTCTCAGGTTCAAAAACACTTGATTTTTTTCACCCAGCTATACATATTAGAGTCCACTACTTAGTCCACTGATATAAAAAGTGCAATTTAAAGATTTTTAGCAAGAAAAACTAGTCTGTTTACATGATCTGGCTTCAGTGATGCACAATGGCAGGAGACGATGTTTCCAGCTGTGCTGAAGACCCTCTCTTTTGATAAATAATATGTGATGGCATCCGTTATATCTCAGTGTTTTTGAGAACTTGATGGATACGCGGTTGCATTATAGAGGGTGTCCTTAACGGGTAACTGCATTGCAGTACGAGTTGATGAGCTTGCCTCACATTTCTGAGTTTTTTGTTCACGTACTGCTTGGTCATAGACCACTTCATGATTAAGCTTTAAGTGATTAAATAAATTGGCAGTGTTGCCTTGTGGTGCAGACACAGCTTTGAAACATATTCTGCAAATTATTTGTTGTTGTTATTGCTGCGATTCCTTGAAACCAAAATGATTCCAAATAACTGATGTGTGTTTACCTCTTTTGTTGACCAAAGGTACCCGTCCTGCCATTTGACCGTGAACGCGTTTTTATTGCTGTAATGTGGGGAATTCACTAATAGCGTTTAAGGGAGGGGCAAAGCACACCACTGAAATATTAGTGTGCTGATCTGGATTTATTGTGCAAGATAAAGTAGGGCATCATTTCAATACGAGATACAAACAAATATCGTTTATCTTGATTATCATTTTTTCATAATCATGAGAAGCCATATTTGTAATCGTGATTCAAATTTGAATAATTGCTCAGCTCTATGACCAGCCCTCATACTGCTCTTTTAAACTTGGCCTTAGCCCAGCCCCATACTGTATATAGAATTTATTGAGAGAAACACAGATGTCAGTGACAGGCCATAGGCCATCCACAGGCACAGATGTCAGTGACAGGCCATAGGCCATCCACAGGCACAGATGTCAGTGACAGGCCATAGGCCATCCACAGACACAGATGTCAGTGACAGGCCATAGGCCATCCACAGGCACAGATTTCAGTGACAGGCCATAGGCCATCCACAGACACAGATGTCAGTGACAGGCCATAGGCCATCCACAGGCACAGATTTCAGTGACAGGCTGTAACCTTTCACACAAGCTGTACACTGAGCACCAGGTCACTCACTTCTCTCGAAAGGTGTCCTTCTCCTGCTCGCTCCACATGTTCATCACCTGCCGGTCCTTGTACACCTTCATGGGGTCATCCATTAGGCCGTTCATGTTAATGAACTTGATGCGCTGCTGTTCGGCGTCGAAAAGCATGGGGGGGATTACCGCTAGCTGGCGCATCTGCTTCTCTGAGTTCTGGGGGCGTGAGCCGGGAGAGCAGGAAGGAAACCGCCCAGGGAAAACATACCATGTATTGGCAAAGATGGTGTAAAAATGACACCCTAGCAGTATGATAGCAGCAGCGGCAATAATAATAACAAAAACACTGCAAGATTTCATCATGTGCCAGGATACAAGACAAGGCCAGGCATGAGTGTTTCTAGTACAGTATGTGAAAGTTCATGAGGAAATGAGGAAGTGAATGGGGAAGTGACTGGTGGTGAAGCTGATAACTGCACTGGTTACTCCTCTGGCGTAAGACCTGGGTTCATACCTCCTGCTCGGAGATGCCGTCGATGATCTCAGAGACCTCATGTTCACTTCGGGCAGCTGAAGATGACAGCCCCCCCCCACGTTGCCCCACCCTGCTGGAGAGAGGAGGCCCTCCACGGTCAGCGCTGCGCCAGCACACACTCTGCAAAAGGTCGCATGCGTGAGCGGGCTGCCCCTCACCTCTGCATGCGTTCCTGCAGCTCACGCTGCTTGCGGATCTCAGGGAACTGCTTCTCGTAGTACTCCCGCACCTTGGTCTCCTTGGCCCGGCGTCGTGGGTTGTTCTCAATGCGCTCCACCTTCTTCTCCCAGGCTTCCATCAGCTGGTCATAGCGCTGGCAGAACTTTTGCTCCTGAAGGGGGAGTAGGAGCAGAGGCACAGCCATCAGCTCAGCTTGCCCCGATGAACCACCTCCCCAGCTCCAGACCAAAGCCAGCCCGCTCTCAGCCACAGCGCTGGTCTGGCCCTCGGTATGCGTGAGAGACGTGGCAGTAGGAGGCCGACAAAAGCAAGTGTGATCGCGGCATGTGGGTTAGCATGAGCCGGCCGGCACTGTTAATGTGCAGCTCAGTAGAGGCGTAGTACCTCCGAGACTGAGCTCATCTCCCAGCCTGAATGCTGCTCTCTGTTACTCAGTGAAGGACTCCACAGATGCTGCTTCCACCCCCAGATGACTTGGGCACCAAACTACATTTAAGGGATCAGGCTGCTGTTCGAGACACCCGATGAACCACAGTGAGCTATCCATCGTATCAATGCTGATAAACTGCTTTTGGTTAAACCACAAAATATGAATGTGTGCACTTTACAGAGCCTATGCGACTGTCGCCGGCTTCCTGGACAAGTGGACAGGTCTCCACTGGGATCCTTCTACATTCACTTTTCCCCTTGAGATCAAAATCATTCCAGTATGGTGCCTAAAAGGCCAGCAGTTACAAGGAACTACACAAGCAAGGTGCTAAATGACCAGGGAATGCAGTCTAAATCCAACACAGCCACATTCCCTGCACTCATGCTCTGCCTTTCATTTTTCAGAGAAAAACAAGGAAGGCTGGATTTACAGGTATCTGCCTATAGGTCCTATAGGTGGACTGAGAAATATTAGAAGCATAAAAAACTAACCATTATTTTAAAGAAATAAAGATTACATGGGACAAAGAGTAAAATAAACTTCATTTCAGTAACAGCCCTACAAGTTGGCATCAGGTTGACCAGTCAGTCATCCATGTGCCTGTCTTCTATCCTAAATGGGGCGCCTTGGGCAGTGGGGGTCTGGGGCTATAGCGGGTAGCACTGGGCACCAGGCTGGGGTCCAGGCCGGACAGGCCAGCCGACGGCACACACCCACAGCCACACCAATAATCCTCAGTAGAATGCAGGATGAGACAGCAGTACACAGAGGAAGCCCTTGCAGCATGGGGAGAGTGTGAAGAGGGGATTCCCTCCCCGAGCAGGGGTGGTGAGGTCACAGTGCCACCTAAACAGGCGAGCATTACTATTAAATACCAATGTTGCTAGGACTAGGCTAAATGTACATTTTTACACTGCTGATAAAAAGCGCTTTGAAAAGGGATATTGCTACTTATCTACTCAGTACCAGGTCCTCAGAAACAGAATGACTGATTTACTTGAGCATTATAAAGCATCCAGACCCCTGAAGTCATCTGGGAGAGGTTTACCTCTGCAGCATTCAGTCTCTGTGCTGTCAGCTGGGGTAGAAGCCTCCTGAAGACCAGAGGTCTGCTACAACTGTCAGGTCTTAAAATGTTACTGACTGCTACCAGGAGTTTATTCATACTCCGCCACTGCCACTACAATGTAACTACTTCTTGGTTTACTTGTTTTGGGTTGTAAGATTTTTTTTTATCATCTTTTAAAAGTGATTTTAATGTCTTCTATTTGAATGCATCCCTGTGCCTCTGTAAATCACATTGAATTGCCTTGCATCTGAATTTTGCTCTATAAACAAACGTGCCCTGCCTTGACTGTAGACCTGCTGTCAGGTAGAGCAAGAGGTTGACACCTTCTAGACTTTCTAACAAATGCAATGATTTTCCCAATGAAATGAATGAACCCTGAGACCAGGACTGCAGCAAACAAAAACAGTAAATAAAGGTTGCTGTGCTGCATGCAGGCAAAAGTTACATGCGAGGAAAATCCATTAAAAAAAAAACAAAAAAAAAAAAAAAGAAGGCTTCTCTTCTTAACTAAGACCATGGCTGCAGTTCAGTAAGGCATGCATGCTGACTGCCTAGACTTCATCAGCATCTCACGCACACTGGAAGGCCCCAGGCTGAGGTCACAGAGCTGCCCGGCTGCTTTCCTGTGATGAGGATACAGCCAGACGGTGTTAGATTCTACATGGAAGTGCTGGTGCAGCACACAGAGTCTGGCAGTTCATGAGAGATGGCAGCAAAGCGGTTTGGACGAAACGCCGGCACGGCACATGCAAAAGCTGACAACCCACTGACGCTGCCACAGAACTGACTGCTCTCCGTCCAAAGTGGCTGTGGTATTTTAAATTACATGTGCCACTGATCCCAGGATACTTCACAGCTACAGTTCAGAAGCACCAAAAGTAAAAAAATGTTTCTTATTAAAGTAACTAGACAAGATTTTCTTAATGGAGATGCTACTTGGTTCTAGCTACATTTGTTTTTTCACCGTTTCCCCTACATCCCTTCATTACCCTCCGTTCTTTCTAAAATAGTAAAAGCAGACCAATTTTCTTTATCTAATCTGAGGTGGGTTTTTTGTTGAGATCACTAGCAATGCAGGAGTGAGTGGGACCGGCAATCCAGGAGTCGTTAAGGGCACCACATGAAAAAAAACTGAAGTGAAACTATCCGCTTCCGCTGCCCTGAGACACAGGACCCATGGCGGTGTGGGCCGACATGGGACTTCCTTCCTGAGACGGGCACAGCACGATGGGTCGGGCCAGACCAAACACAGGGCAGGGAGGTGTGGATTTCCTGTTTCACCCGCAGGCTCGTGTAACACGTTCACATGCTAAGTGAGGCGAATGATGCAAGACCAACTGTTATTTTCTGCTCTAGTAGCAACAGAATTTCTGAGGTAAGCAGAACAGGTATACAAACACTAATACTAACACATTCACACACATGCACGCGCACACACACACACACGTAAAATTCAAACATCTAGTAGTAGAACAACTTCTACAATGAGAGTCTGGAAATAAAAATCTCTCACATCTAATTATTTCACTAGAACACATGTCAACAAAAAAGGACAACCCTCCCTCCCTCACACCTCCAACATTCTCCTCCCTCTCACCTCCCTCTCTCCCTCTCCCCCTTCCTTCACCTCCCTCACACCTCCAACCTTCTCCTCCCTCTCCTATCTCCTTCAACTCGCTCTCTGCTGGCTTATCTCTTCCTCATCCTCTTGCCTTGAATCCCTCTCCTCAGAAAATCTGGCTGTGTGCTCAGTGCTCGATAAACATCCTGCTGAAGGCTCGCACCCCACCAGAACTGAAGCCCCCCATGAGCAGGACTGAAATGTACACCAGCTCGGCCACATGCAAATGCGTAACAAACCTCAACCACTACACCCCACCACTCCTTCCGGGTCCTTGTGATCACAGAACAGCCCGGCACCACTCCCCACCCCGAAAGGGTCTACTCACCCACTGTTTACGGGCATGGTTTCTCCTCTTGAAGTACAGGATGAGCTTCTTCCTCATTGCCTGGTTTCTGTGAGTGTGACCGAGAGAGAGAGCGAGCGAGCGAGCGAGAGAGAGAGAGAGAGAGAGAGAGAAGGAGTAGTGAGCCAGAGCGTGACTGAGGATGGAGGGCAGCACTCGGGGGTCCTTTCAGCATTGGCATGTTCCGCTTCACAGGACGTCATTACTTCCATCGTCACTCTCACTGTTACTTTAATAGCTGCAGCCCTCAGCAATTGTGGAGCTTCTCTAAATGTCTCATATTCAGCTCAGGACAAATGGGCAAAAGAAAGCCTGACTCTCACAAAGAGGCTAATTTGACCTGCATGGTTCTTGGTGCACAACAGAGAGTGCTGAGGATGACCACAGAGACATTACACTGGAGTGAGTGGAGAGGGAGAGGCAGCCTGAAGGCAGACAGAACAGACAACCTCTGTACACAGCGGCTACCATCCAGGGAAAAGGCTGAGTGCTGAGCAGCAGTTGCTGTCTGTCTATTTTAAAGCACTACTAAAGACACAGACACACACACATACAGTCATGCATACAGCACCCCCCCCCCCAGAAAGTTGGACCAATTCCCCAGATCAACTCCACAGAAATGTGAGCTCTACAGGGTTGAGTCCCACATCATCCAGGTGCAAAGAGTAGCCTGTGTAAAGTTTGAAGCGGAACCCCAGCTGCTGTGACACTGAGCCACTTCCTTCCGTGCTGGGGGTACGTTTCCGTGTTTCTCTCTCTCCTGGTGTTTAACCTGCCTGCTGGACATAATGTCATGCTTCCTCACTTTGATCCTACGGCTCATCTGCAGAACCAGCCCCACAGGACTGATCGGCTACAGGAGAGAGAGAGACGCAACGCATACATATACATAAAGAAAGACAGATAGGTACCGTGCAGGCATATACATGAAAGGGAGAGAGACGCAGCGCAGACACATACATAAAGGAAGCGAGAGAGACGCAGCGCAGACACATACATAAAGGAAGCGAGAGAGACGCAGCGCAGACAAATACATAGAGGAAGAGAGAGAGATACGCAGAGCAGACATACATAAAAGGAAGAGAGAGATGCAGCGCAGACACATACATAAAGGAAGCGAGAGAGACGCAGCCTAGACACACACATAAAGGAAGTGCGAGAGACGCAGCGCAGACACATACATAAAGGAAAAAGATAGAGCACAGACATATACATAAAGGGAGAGAGAGATGCAGCGCAGACACATACATAAAGGAAGCGAGAGAGAGACGCAGCACAGACACATACATAAAGGAAGCGAGAGAGACGCAGTGCAGACATATACATAAAGGGAGAGAGATGCAGCACAGACATATACATAAAGGAAGGTGAGAGAGCACAGACATATACATAAAGGGAGAGAGAGATGCAGCGCAGACACATACATAAAGGAAGAGAGAGAGAGACGCAGCACAGACACATACATAAAGGAAGCGAGAGAGACGCAGTGCAGACATATACATAAAGGGAGAG
>JAODJU010000040.1:104879-123771 GCA_026776725.1 Gnathonemus echidnorhynchus | reverse complement strand
CATACTCTAACTACACGCTGTGTAAAGAAGTGCTTCCTCAAATTTGTTTTAAAATGTTCTCCCGCTAATTTCCACTTCCAGTTGTTTCTGCTTCTTTTATTGTTTGCCAGATTCTGCATATGGAGGTGATTTACATGCTTATTGTTGTAGGAAAGGGAGATTATTTTTTATTTTTATTTTAGTGATTATTTGTCATTGTTGACACACCACAGCACACAACAATGAAATGTGTCCTCTGCTTTTAACCCATATTTCACTTTCATGACATAGCAGGGGGCAACTAATTCAGCGCCCGGGGAGCAATGCTTGGGGACGGTACCTTGCTCAGGGTACCTCAGTGGTGTCTTGCTGGTCGGGGATTCGAACCTGCAATCTTTCGATTACGACCCTCTGATTACAGGCACACAGGCTTAGCCCACTGAGCCACCCGCTGCTGTAAGAGTGGAGATCAGATTACAAGCAGTCCGTCGAGACGCATGTTAATACCAGGTGTGAAAAGACGTATTTAGTGCTGTCCACTAGTGGTTGGATCACCCAGGAACATGGTTACATACATAAATACATACATACATACATACATACATACATACAAACATACATAGAGAGAGAGAGGGAGGGAGGGAGGGAGGGAGGGAGGGACTGACCGACCGACCGACCGACCGACCGAGACAGACAGACAGAGCACACCAGTATCCACTCCGAAAGGAGCAGCCTAAAGCGTCCCCACCATTTCCTGGACCGTTCCGTTAACTCTGCTATAAAGCAGTTTGGTGGAGCTTTCTCTTGGGGAGCAGCAATTAGGTCATAGAAGGCTCCAAGGGACAGTGTGGGTGTGTCAGTGACACCAATACCGTCCTCATTTGGTGTGAATAGATTTCCCAACCCCAGACAAATGAAAACATCATGCTCAAGCCTCACTGCCTACACTGCAGGCACACAAGATGGATCTGTAGCCTTAGAATAGAGCTGCAAATGCAGCTGAACCCACAAGCACTGAAGAACAGCTCCTCTGGACCATCTGGGTGCCCTGCACGCACCCTGGCTGGCTCACCTTCTACAATGAATGAAGTCTAATGACATGTTACTTAGCGACTGCATTTAATTAAGTGCAGAGATGATAGGAGTTTATACACAGGGAACTCTGGGATTGAAGCCAGAGGCACTGGATTCTCTACTGGTGAGTCAGTATGATCAGTATGATCTCACTCATGGTCCTGATGAACACATGCCATTTCACTTTCTCTTTGCATTTTCCTTCACCACACAGCTGCAGATTCATCCTGCCCCAGCCTGTAAAATTGGTGGGGGTCTTCTACTGATGTAAATGAAAAATGCCCACTATGTTGACAACATCCATGATGACTATGTCCACCGCGAGGACAACTCCTACCATGACTATGTCCACCGCGAGGACAACGCCCACGATGACTATGCCCACCGCGAGGACAACGCCCACGATGACTATGCCCACCGCGAGGACAACGCCCATGATGACTATGCCCACCGCGAGGACAACGACTACCATGACTATGTCCACCGCGAGGACAACGCCCATCATGACTCAGCCCACCGTGATGACAACGCCGAGGATGACTTTGTAACAATGGTTATGCAGACCTCCACCATGATGCTGGCCTCGATGATTATGCCTAGCATGATAACAGCCTCGATGATTATGCCCACTGCGATGACAGCCACGATGATATGCGCACTGCAATGACGGTCATGATGATGGCCACGATGACTATGGCTAATGCAATGAAGGCCACAACGACTATGCCCACTGTGATGATGTTATGGCTTTGATGACTTGGTCACTGCGACGATGGCCACAATGGTGTCCACCCCGAAGACTATGCCCACTGCAACATCACTGGTAATACCCCCCGAGTCCAAGGCTGCACACCTGTTTCTTACGCAGCTTGCATATCTGCTGCTCCACCATGGCGATCTCACGGTCCACACGATCCATGTTCTGGATAAGCTCCTCCTTTGAGAAGCG
The DNA here is from genome assembly GCA_026776725.1 of Gnathonemus echidnorhynchus. Lineage (NCBI taxonomy): Eukaryota > Metazoa > Chordata > Actinopteri > Osteoglossiformes > Mormyridae > Gnathonemus > Gnathonemus echidnorhynchus. The sequence goes on along the minus strand of JAODJU010000040.1, from coordinate 121,769 downwards.
TGCTGGCATCAAGTCCAGGTCCGGATCCATCTGAGCCGGGCTTACGGGGGAGATGGGCTCCAGCTTGGCCAGGCTGCTAGCTCTCTCCTTCTAGAGGAAGAAGAGGAGAAGAAATATATAAAATTAAGGCATGGAAGTCTCTGACACCATGAAAAGCAAGCAAAGGGGCATTTTAATCATGACACTGACTGATACTTTGATGTTGTCTAAAAAAAAAAATAGACTGACATTTTACCAAGATTCTTCAGTATTAGAATTCCTTATTTTATTTTAAAATGTAATTAAATCAGCTGTTTCGTTATTTATGTTTGTTTTTTTCTGGCACATAGATCAGGGATTCGAGCATGGAAAGGCAAAAATGCCTGGTAATACAAAGTAAAATCAAAATATGGAAATGTGGAGCTCAGTGAAATGCTATCGAACTGTCGGGAAATGCCACCTAATGGTTAGGACAGCAGAGCCACTAACAAGGGGAGAGCAGCGGGGCATGGATGGCAGTCCTGTTTTGTTACGCAGGCCATCATCTGCTGATCAAAGCTGTAGGCTCTGTTAAACATTCGATTATAATCTGAGCAAAAATGAAGGACGGCTCTCAGGTTGGGTGGCTCGGGGGCCCCGCTGTGCTTTCATTCCTCACTCTTCCTCTGCCGGCCGGTCTCAGCTCCCGGAGCCACAGGCCTTCCTGTTCCACATGACTCCCGCCTTTCTCTGTCCTCCTCCAGCTCGCCTGCCCCCGAGGTTCTGTGCTCCTGTACACTCACTAGCCCCATCTCACCCCTCACGCTACAATGGGCTCCACGCTTCTGCTTCTGGCATTTCACTTCTGTTGTGATGCTGTCTTTCTGAATTTCAGTTCATTTTATGGACACGAGCCTAAAGCCTGTTTGAAAGTTTCTATAACTGAATTCTGAATCTATTTACGTGGACTCACACACAAATGAAACAAGGAGTTTCTTTGTACTATTTTATGTATGATCCTACCCTGGATAAGTGCTTAGTTAATGGATAGATGAATGGAAAAAGACAAGTCAGTGGATGTGTGGATAGTCCTTTTTTTTCTCTTTTCATTATGACTCCTGTTAATCTCTATATACATTAAGATAGATTACTTATATAAGCATCTTGTTTGATAATTAAAACGAAAATCATATTTATTAAATGGCTCGGCTTAAAAGTGCTAGCTGCACAACTAAATAAGGTGGCCCTATTTCCTGGCCGTTTTCCTCAACTGCAGAGAGACATAGAGGAAGGAGTTACTTTCAAATCACTCAAATGAGCATTAAATAAGTGGGCAGAGCTGAAGGACACTTCTCAGAAACATGGAGATGGCTGGGGGGAGAGGAAGCTGGCACTTATTAATCCATTAATCATACTTTGTCCATCAAGGAAACCAACCTTGACTAAAGTTGCCTTAATGCATTGCGAGCCCTACAAAGGTCCAACACCATCATGAAATTTGCAGAGAACTTTGGAAATTTGGTGGTAGGTCCGATATATAACTGCAATGATACAGCATACCAGGGCAGGGTAGAAGAGCTGTCTCTGCGGTAGCTGGCTAACAACTTGGACCTGTATGTCTCTAAGACCAAGGAGATGGTCAAGGGCTTTAGGAAGAAGCAGCAGAGGAAGTACACATCTCTCAAGATTTTCAAAAGTGTTAGCAGTAGTGGTGTAATGTGGGCGATGGTGGTGCAGGAGGTAGTGCTACCGTTCGGCAACTGGAGGGTTGCAGGTTCGAGCCCCGGGTCCTCCTGACCCCATTGAAGTGTCCTTGAGCAAGACACTGAACCCCAAATTGCTCCCGGTGAGCTGGTTGGCGCCTTGCATGGCAGCCTCCGCCACCAGTGTGTGAGTGTGGATGGGTGAATGTGAGGCATAGATTGTAAAGCGTTTTGGTACTAAAAAGCGCTATATAAATGCAGTCCATTTACCGATTCATTCATTTATTTAATGCATTGAGCAGAAATCCTGTAGATTCGATTGCATCGATTTTAAATTACATTTTAAAAGAATCGTTAAAGTTAACCGATGTAAATAGTTAAAAATCAATTTTTCATGAGCGAAGTGCTGTTAATATTTATAGGTATGTTTATAATGCTTTATTAATGCATTATAATGCATTATGAATGTGTGAATAAATTATAAAACATTGCCTCAAGTAAAACTTTACTAGATGTGTCTCCACCCCTTATCCTGTGCCCCCTATTTGAAAAATACCACAACAACAACAGGACCTTTCCAAAACAAAATGTTTAAAACACCTAAACAACTTGCACAACATGCACAGACATGATCTGGTTTAAATGCTTAGAGATACTAACTAAACACATACCAACTGCTAATAATTGTACTTACACGGATAAACAAACACAAATTATAAAAAATAAAAAAATGATGCTCACAGAAATGCTCAAACCCTTGGGAACAAATCAATAATTGTCTTTGATTTGTTCAGCGACAGCAACATTTGGTCAACTATACCCATGCCAGCACCAGTTTACCCAGTCTTGAAAACTGAAAAATACACAATATAAAAGCACCTTACCTGTGTTTAATTGTATTTCTTTTGTCTAATTCCACTCCTGGTATCCATTATATCCTAAGTTTTAAAAGTCATTCGTGGCATACCGTCCCACTGAGCAGCCATCCAGCCCCACCACGACAGTGACTAGTGCCATAAAGCTGTTGTGCAGCACAGCTTTAAAATATGGTGGGGCTTGTGATATTGTGTTGAACTTGTCTTTTTATTGGCTATTAATTTCATCTTGTTTCAAAGACTGCAGATTATTGGATGGTCAAGAAGTCTGTCAAAAGGGAAGGTTGATAATCTCCGTGTTACGAGGTGGTTGGCTGGAAACACTTGCCATTCAGTGACCTGAACGTTTTATGACCAGATAATTTTTTAATGGTTGGAAATGTTTGTACTGGGATGGGTTGGCGCCCAATCTTGGGTTGTTCCCTGCCTTGCACCTGTAGCCTCCAGGATAGGTTCTGGATCTCCGCAACCCTGAACTGGATAAGCAGTTACAGAAAATGGACAGATAGATGGAAATGTTTGTATTACTATAATCAAATCATTTTAGCCTGGATTTTTTAAAAATGATTTTTTTAAAATAAAAATTGACAAAGTATGGAAAATAGCAGCCATATAAGCACAGAGGGATCAGGCGGAATGCCTGTGCGCATGCTTTTCTGAACTCAGTTGGAACAAAATCATGCCCATGTCAGTATGGCCTCATGAAAGTACTGCCCCTTTTCATGTGATGTAGACCATCAGGGTGTAAACGCCAGACTCAAACCATCTGGTACTGAATTGTACTCACACTGGTTTGAATTGCACTACTACTTGTTACTATCATCTATGTCTTTATTCATTGTCTTAATTTTAAGGTTTTTTTAAATGTTCAAATCATCGGTCCACAAGCAGTCTAACACATTTAACCTAATTGTAACTGGTCGACTGAAATTAGGCTATAACAAACTTGCTTCTTTAACAAGCGATGTAGGCTCTTGTCCATTTGTATCTACAACACTAAATACAAATGCAGTAGCACATTTAGGAGATGCCAAGTGTAAATAGGTTGTGATTAAGGCTGAACGATTTGGGGAAAATATCTAATTGCGATTTTTCTGACATTGCGATTACGATTTGATTTGTGATATATTTTTTTATGTCAAGCTTCCGTTCAATATTCAGTGTGTAGTAAATTTAAAAACACATGATGCAGCATTACCACGATACCATCAAAATATTAACTCGTCTATACTCTAATGCAAGGATGAGAATTTAAAGATGTGGTGTGTTAAGTTAAATAAAGTAATAATTGCAGCAAAAAGAAAAACAATAGCGATCTTGCAGGTAACGCTGATTACCCCCTTAACACTAGAACCCCCTTTTCCCAGGCCAATGAACAAGCAAGAACTACTTCGATGTATGCAACATTTTGTTTGCGCTAATGTGTTATTAGTGTTAATACCAGCAGCGAATCAAACTCGCAACCAAAAAGCCGTAATGTTCATAACAGAGTGGCTGTTTCAACAACTGTATATGGGTATTTTCTATACAAATCAATTCAGGTGAAACAAAAAAAAATGTACGTGTTCAAGGTTGCAAACTCAGACTCTCAAGCAAGAAATCTTACGGCAAATCTATATAATTCCATTCTGAACTTAAAATTAGCTGCATCAAAAACATTAGGGTAGTTTGCAAACCCTACAGACTATTTACAAGGTAATAAAACTTTTACGTACATTTAAATTTGTGTGCTGAACAGAACAGAAAATCTCACTCCATGCAGCTGACCAAAGTTGGCAACCCTGCATTTCATTTGAAATTAGAAGTAAAAAGCAGTTTTCGACTGAAGCGGCTTATCATTCCTTTGCTTTTTTACTCTGACAAATACAAAACAAATGAATAAACATTATATGTGTCTCTTTTTGTATCTTTTCTAAATAATAAGACCTCGTGCCCATACGCAACTGTAATAGCGATTAAAACAATCTATTCTTTTAGTATTCATGTTAAAGCGAGGCTTTTATTACTGTTGTAGGATTAAGATTAATTTCACAAGATTAATCTTTGGAAATACTTAAATTCATAAGCACAAAAACATATGACAAACACGACCGTATTATGGGTTTTACAGCTTTTTTTTACTGTGAGGATTACTGACTATCTTGTTGTTTTGATGGGTTAGCGGTATGCTAATGCTATTGCCCATTAACGAAAACAAAAGGTATGATACGCTGAAGTATGTCGCTGCTGGTGTTTAAAAGGTGGTCGTCAGTTCTATTAATGATAGGACCATTCTGAAACAATCTCGGACCATGAAATAGAAAGGCAATTCACTTACAGCTCAGTAGCGGAATCAGTATTTTTTCTGCACCGTGAATACAACATCTTCCTTGGGTTTCACGTGTTTGTGGGCCTATACGCAGTCTTCTTGGGCCACTTCTGATTGATGAGCATGACTGGCACACGAGAAGCGCAGCACTTGTGATTGGTGAGAATGATTGTCATACAGCGAGCACACCAATAAATTTGTAAAACTATTCTCACAACAGTTTTAAACCCTGGGTCCGACAAACTGTATAATGTATACCCTAAATCGCAGCCATTGCGATTTGCTAATCGCGTTGTTTCAAATCACGATTTTGATTTGAAATCGATAAATCGTCCAGCCCTAGTTGTGATGTTAAACTTTTCCTTTTTTTAAGCAATTCATGCTCTTACTTATAGCTCAACCTCCAGATTTCGATGCCACTTAAATGCCTGAGCTGAGGCCTACAAACAAGACTTCTTTTTTTTTTTTTTTTTTTTTTGCATAAGTCTGATTCCCCTCCAGACTGTATTCACCATCACCCAGCTCACAAATCATATTGCACTACTTGCTGAGTCAGAACAACTGAAGTCAGACTGTCACCACAGTCGCTACTGCTGTGCCACACCTGGGCCAGCACCTCCCTCACCACGTCACGTCACCAACATACATATTAGAGCTGCCACTATCGACTATTTTTATTTTGATTAATCTATCGACTAATTTTTCGATTAAACGATTAGTCTAAACAATTGTTTTTTTCTCTCCAAAAATAAAAATCAACAATTATTTAAATGCTCTTTATTTTAACAATTGCACTGTGCACTCCAGTATAACAAAAAAATTAACAAAAATCTTATCTTTCACAGTATTGTGTAGGTTTTAAGAAAGTTTCTATAAAAGCCCTTAAAAATATTTTTTGAAAAAGTTTTCAGCTCTATATTCAGCATATTTTGAACATCAATAACTGCAAACAAACAAAGAGGGCTCATTTCAGCAAGGAGTGCATCTCTAACTGGGAAAAAAAATGTTTCTTTTATATCCCTTTTCAAAGTATAACTGTTGGGTTTTCACATTAAACAGGGCAGCATGTTTAGACTATACTGTGGTCAAGTACTGGAATTTAAGTTCTCTAAGAAAAACAGACAGACAACTGTTTGTCTGTTTGTAAAATGGACAACTCCAGCAAGAAATACAAACAAATAAATAAGAGTACTTATTTTAACATCAGCAGTGCAATTCCAACTAACATCCGAAATTTCACGAAACTTTTTCAAAGCAAAACACATTTACAGTGCAAGAGACAACCGTATCCATCTGATGGTCAAACTTCTGTGTTATAGTGTAAGAATGTCAACATGTCCACGTGTTCTGGACTTAGGCTGGCTCTTTTCTTAGAGACTATGTTTCCTGGTAAGTGAGTGTATGCCTCGGTCCGCTCGACGCCACAGTATTAAACTGTTGTGGCTACTTACTGTAGTATACGTAAATGAGAAATAGCTTCCTAGATAAATATTATCCACGGATACTCACACTCCCCAATTATAAAATCCAAAACCACAAAATCTGGCAACACTCAAGTTGGACGGAGCCAGAAAACGGTTGGCGCATTCTGAGAAATTAAAACAACTTAATAATAAAATTTTAAAAAATGAGACGCGTCGATTAAAGATATTGATGTCGAAATTTTTTTTGCGTCGACGTTGTCGACTATGTCGACTAATCACGGCAGCTCTAATACATACCAAAACACACAGCAGAGGGCCCTGATGGGAGGGTCCCGGGGCTGGCCTACCCTGTCCACTGGAGTTATTGAGCAGGAAGCAGCACACAGCCAGTGTTACATAAATATTCAATCATTAGTAGAAGCCCTATGCCTTTATTTAGAAATGTGACCAAGAATTTTACCAATAAATTTATATTTGGATTCACCCTCTCAACTGTTTCTCAAGTGCACTCTCTCATCTCTGGCTCTCCACTGCTGTCAGTGGCCAATTCTCTGCAAAGCTCTGGGCTATGTCTTGTGCAAATTGGAGGCATGTTTGGCGATGCATCACATTGTATCACGTTGAACGGTATGCATCGCAATAAAGGTCAATCGTATTGTATCGCAATAGCAGTTTTATATGTATCTCTAATGTATCAGATCATTGGCAATGCATCGAGATGTGTACCGCATTGCCTCAAAATCGCCCTATATTCAATGAATGATTATACAGCAATGATCTTAGATAAGTAATTGTTGCTGCCCATCAATCTGGGAAGAGTTATATTCCATTCAATTTGAAGTCCATCATCAAGGTGACAAAGACTATTCACAAGTGGAAAACATTCAAGACAGTTGCCAGTCTTCCTAGTAGTGGACGTCCCAGCAAATTTGCCCTAAGGTGAGACCATGCAATGCTCAGAGAAATTGTCAGAGTCTCATCTCAGACTCTACAGGCCTATGTTAGCACGTTAAAGTTGACACAACAGTTATGAAACGGCTGAACAAGTATGGCTAGTTTGGAAGGGTTGCCTGGAGAAATCCTCTTCTCCCTAAAAAGAACATGACAGCACGGCTTAGGCTTGTAAAGTTGCAGCAGGACAAGCCACAAGACTTCTGGAACATTGTTCTTTGGACACAAAAGACCAGAGATCTGGCCATAATACACAGCACAACGTTTGGTGAAAACCAAACACAGCATATCAGCAGAAACACTTCATACCAACTGTGAAGTATGGTGGTGGAGGGTGATGATTTGGGCTTGAATAACTTGGGCACCTTGCAGTCATTGAGTCGATCATGAACTAGTCTGTATACCAAAGTATTAGAGTCAAATGTGAGTCTCTGTACGGCAGCTCAAACTTGGCTGAAATTGGGTCATGCAACAGGACAACGATCCCAAGCAGACCCGAAAATCTAAAACAGAATGGCTGAAAAAGAAAAGAATCAAGATGTTGCAATAGCCCATTCAAAGTCCAGACCTCAACATGATTGAAGTTATTGCTGCTAAAAGTGGCTCTACAAGCTATTGCATCATGGGGTGTACTTGGGTTTTCATTTTTGATAAATAATGACATGGGTGGAATCCGTTGTGTAATGTTTTGCACCTGTAGTTAGAATTAAATCATTTTACAATCTGCTAAGGACCAGATGAACCTCACTAAATCCAGATTTTATTGATGCGACCCAAAGAGGTGAGTCAATATCCACAGTCAATTTCCAGTGAAAAGGTCACAGACACCACAGTGTGTGTGTGTGTGTGTGTGTGTGTGTGTGTGTGTAGGGGGTTGGTCGGCCCATGTGTAGAAATGTGTCACACAGGAACGTTTGCTAGGTCCTCTACCTTGGTGTGGTGTCTGTGTGATTGCCTGTGTGCATCTACGTGAGTGAATGTGTGACAGTGTGGGTGTGATTGTGTCTGTGTGATAGTGTGCGTCTGTGTGAATGCCTGTGTGCATCTACGTGAGTGATTGTGTGAGAGTGTGGGTGGGTTTGTGTGAGAGTGTCCATTTGTGTGTCATGTATATTATTACATTGTGAGTGTCTGTCTTTGTGCATCTTTGTGATTGTGAGCGCATCTGTATCTCTGTGTGAGTGTCCATCTGTGCGCATCTGTGTGAGGTTATATGGGTGGGTCTGTGTGTGAGAGAGAATGTGGGCATGTATAAAACCTTTTATTTTGACCTTGTTGGGATCCTGATGGATTTCTCATTGTGGCTGGGGACTTCAACCATGCAGACCTTAAAGCAGTGTTTCCAAAAACACACCAGCACATTGATTTTCCAACAAGAGGAAACATTACTCTTGACCTGGTTTACACAAAACACAAAGGAGCAGACAGAGCTCCAGCCCTCCCCCACATCGGCTTTTCTGACCACAGCACTGTTATGCTAATACCAGCATACAGACCAAGAGTGAAAGCAATTAAACCAGTTAAAAAAAACAGGTATGGATGTGGCCAGAAGGCGCCACCTCGGCACTACAGCACTGCTTTGACATTACAAACTGGGACATGTTCAAGCAGGCAGGCACTGACAACCAACAAACCAATCTTCAAGAATATACAGAGACTTACAGCCTACATCACCAAATGCATTGATGATGTGATATACACCAGGACCTTCACCAAACAAGCTAAATCAGAAACCATGGCTGACAGGGAATGTTCACAAGCTGTTGATGGACTGGAACACTCTCTTCAGAGCCGGTGACACTGATGGCCTGAGAACAACCAGGGCTGACCTGTCCCGTGCCACCAAAAAAGCAACGTCAATACACAAAAAAGATAAATAATTTCAGAGACCGCAGAGACTCACTGAGCCTGTGGAAGGGGACCCAGACCATTACGGACTACAAACCCCAACCACAGACCTGTGACAGTAACATCTCTCTGTTGAACAATCTCAGCAAGTTCTTTGGATGCCCTGAAGCACAAAGCCACTACGCTTGCAAACAACCCCCCTCCCAACCAAGATATGTGCCTGCTTTCAACCAATGTGAAGAGGCGACTCTCCAGGATTAACAGCTGTAAGGCTGCTGGTCCAGACAACAAACCTGGTTGTGTATAGAAAATCTGCATGGAGGAGCTCAAAGACACCCTCATAGAGATTTTTAACACCTCCCCAAGTCAGGCTATTGTCCCCAAATTATATTAAACCACCACCATCATAACCATACCAAAGAAGACATATCTATCAGTTCAGCATTCAATACCATCATTCCTCAACAGATAATACAGGCTGGGCCTGGACTGGCTGGGCCTGAACACCTCCCTCTAACTGGCTGCTGGACTTGCTTACTGAGAGACCACAAGTGGTCAGGGTCAGCAAAAATACATCTGGCACCATCACACTGAGCATGGGGGTAGCCCAAGGATGTGTGCTCAGTCCCCTGCTCTTCACCGATGACTGCACACCAAACTACAGCACCAACTTCTTCTTCAAGATGGCCATGTGGTGCAGCAACAGCAATCTCCTCTTAAAGGTGGACAAAACAAAGGAGACTGTCACTGATTTCAGGAGATGGCACACCCAACATCCCCGGCTGATCATAAATGGTACAGCCGTGGAAAGTGTGAGCAGCACCAAATTCTTGGGAGTATATATCAGAGAAGACCTCTCCTGGTCAAAGAACTTTGCATCACTGGTGAAGAAACCCCAACATCGCAAAATAAAGAGAGCTAGTGCCCTGGTATTGATCAGGGCCTCCTATCAAGGCACCACAAAAAGTATCCTGACAAACTGCATCCTTTTGTGATTTGGAAGCTGCACTGCCAGCAATTGAAAAATTGAGGGGAGGGGGTTTGTACTCTATGGTTCTCTCTTTGTGGGCTGTGGATGTCTGCATCTTAGCAACACACTGCTCTCCAGTTCTGGATATTCCAACCATCAAAGTCAGACCCTTTTATCTGTTCAGTTCAGTGCTCCTTTCAGCCATCTATATCCCCCCTCAAGGTAAAAAATCTTCAGCTCTAGACTAACGGTATAGTATTACAAAGAGACTAGAAAACACATACCCAGAGGCAGCACTGCTAAACACAAGTCCAATGTCATCTTCAAGATTGCTGATGACACACCATCTTGGGTCTCATCACGGACAATGATGAGAAGTGAAGGCACACAAAAAGGAAGTGAAGGCATGGATCAGCTGGTGCAAGGACAACAACCTCTCCCTCAACATCAGTAAAACAAAGGAAATGATAGTGGACTACAGGAGACAGCAAGAAGGGACACACAAACACACCGGCCCATCAACATCAGCGACACTGAGGTCGAAAGGGTCAGCAGCTTCAAGTTCCCAGGGGTGCACATCACAGAGGACCTCTTCTGGACAACAGACACAGACACTGTGGTCAGGAAAGCTCGCCAGCAGATCTGCTTCCTGAGGAGACTGAAGAACTTCGGCATGAATGCCAATATCATCTCAATATTCGGGACGGCACAGCATTACAGTATGGTACAGGAGCTCCTCTGTCCACAGCAGGAAATCACTACAGAGAGTAGTGGGGGGGGCACAGCATTACAGTACGGTACAGGAGCTCCTCTGCCCACAGCCGGAAATCACTACAGAGAGGAGTGGAGGTGGCACAGCACATCACCAGCAAGAGTCTCCCTGCCATTCAGGACCTTCATCTACCTCCAATGGTGACTGCACAAGGCACACAGCATCATCAGAGACCACAGCCACCCAGCACACCAGCTGTTCAATCTGTTACCATCTGAAAGAGTCCAGAACAGTTTCTACCACATGGCCATCAGACTCCTCAAACACTTAAAACTGTACAAAAACTTACCGGTACTATGTGCAATTATTCCTCAATATAAAATTGCTGATACTAATTTGCATTTTCAACGCACAACACTGGCGCTTACACTACCCCACCACCCCATACATACACAGATATTTCCTTATTTATGATTTTCTTTTAATTTTTACTTCTTAATTTTATTTCATCTTCTTATCTTCCAATGCTGAGAGACTTGTTTTCCTGCTCCTCTCAAATAATGCATTTCATTGTAATGTTGACCCTGTGTTAACATACATGTGAAAAATTAATTGAAACTTGAAAAACCCTGCAGTACATAGTGAATGGAGCAGGAAAGATCATTCGAGCCCCAATCCACGCCCTCCTGGACACCTACAACATATGCCTTGCCCCCAAAGCAGTCAGCATTGCGGGAGACCCAACCCACCCTTCTTACAGCCGCCTAAGGCTTAAGATTAGGCATGTGCGGAAGGTAGAGCAGATACCCATATGAATGTGTCAGTTTGCAAGGGTGCTCACCTCGCTGCGTCCTTTATTGCTGTATGCATGCATGCTCGTTCCTCATTTTAGCGCCTGCATGTATATTTTTAGAGCAGCATTCATAGCCCAAGAGGCGTGAGGCGGCTGGGGAGCTAAGGGGATTGAAGACATTCGTTTCACATACAGCAATTAATAAATAATAGCAGTGGCCCAGTTCTGGAAGGACTCTGAGGAGCAGACCATTAAGAGGAAGCTGTGGCTGTGAGGGAGTCTTTGTGGTGGGAGCTCTGGTGAGCAGCTGCTGATATAGCAAACCAAGGGAGGGGAGAGAAAGAAAGGGCATATATGCCAACAGGAGCAAGCAGGTGATGGAGCAGCTGGGAAAGCAGGGAAGCATCTGCATCGCCTTTGAAAACGCATTACATAACACCGCATTATGTAACAACTCGACGAAATGCAAGAAATTGTCACAAAATGTGGTGTTATTACATAATGCATTGTCATAGACCATGTAACACATTATCTAACAACACTGCATTATGTAATAGCTTGACAACCTGTAACAAATTTCCATTAGATAAAATTAGATACATTTTCAGGGGTGTGTTTCCCGACAGCTTTGTGATGCTAAGTAGTTAATTATCTGTCACTTAAGATAATTCTTTAATTAATCAGCCTTTCTCAAAAACTAGTTTGTAACCTCATTCATAAATCTATGAGTGATCCGACCCACTTCTTATTTCCTACATTGTTTATTTATTTGAACTTTTGCCTGCTATTCCATCACAGAGGGACAGAAGTCACTCAAAAAGGACATTGGACAATATAATAATAATTATGATGATGATAATAATAAGTTATTCTTTCAGTATAAAACTGCAGTGTAGATTATAAATTTATGACATTTATGATATTTTGTAGAGTTATTACATAATGTGGTGTTATTAAACAATGGATTATTACATGGTGTGTGACAATGCATTATGTAACACCACCACATTATGTGATGGCAATTTGTTACATTTCGCTGAGTTATTACATAATGAATTGCTACATCACAGTTCTGAAGACCGTAATCTGCCTGCATGAAGTCTGCAGCTGCTAGTAAGAGACAGAGAGAGGTACTGCTGACTGCTGCTACAAAAGTATATGAGAAGCCATACACAGTATTCTACAGCCAAGAGACGGAAGCTCCTCTAGCCGCTATCACTTTTACAACAATGGGGGCATCAGGGAGAATGAAATCCAATGCTACCAGCACACCCCACACCCTAACCCTAACCCCACTGCACACCACATTGCACCACACCCCAAAAACCAGGCCTTCATCTGACTCCAATGGTACAGCCTCCATCCAAGCCAGCTTAGGTAAGACCCAGACTTAATCCAGTGCCATTAGGAAGACCGGGCCTCAACCCAACAGCGGCAGGAAGACCAGGCCTCAACCCAACAGCGGCAGGAAGCAGAAATAACATGATATTTTTTCTGGTCCAATCCTGATACAAATATTAAAATTTTGAATGCTAATACCAAACTGATATTTTTACCCCTTTATCAATTATTAAGCATTAAATTAAATATTTGTATCAATACTAGGGATGTGCCGTGAGCCTGGGGTTCAGGGGTGCTGGAACCCTATTGTATTTGTGTCCGTATTTCTTGAGGCAGCAAAATTATTTGTAATTCTATTTGAATAATAGAGGGGTCAAAAATACCACAAATATTTCCTGAAGTGAAATAGGACTAAGGCTACACAATTCTGAAGAAAATGTCAATCTCGATTCTTTTGCTTAGAATTAAGGTCATGATTCTCTGTAACAACATATGACCAGCAGATCAACTTCTGACAACAGAAAGGAAACGCTCAATTGGCCATTCAACTAGGGAAACCAAACAGCCAAACCAAAAGTTCCAGTACCAAGTTTTTGTACTTTGGGGTGGGACTTCTTTGCCGAACAGTTATGCAAGTAGCCTGCCTCTGAAACGCAATACAACTGCCATCTTGAAAACAACGATAAATTATATGAATTAATAATAAAATGAAGTATATGAATTAATAATAAGAATAATAAGAATAATGATATTGCTGATATAGCAAACCAAGGGAGGGGAGAGAAAGATAGGGCATATATGCCAACAGGAGCAACCAATCTGATATTTTTACCCCTTTATCAATTAAGCATTAATAAAAAAAACCATGAATGCCAATTGCGTGAATGTAATGTGGTTACTGTATTTCCACACAGCCAACATGACAGCTCTGACAAACATGCGTTGCTGAATAACTAGCATTCTGTTTACGGTATATCGCACTAAGGCTAAAAGCATTTTCGCAATTTTTCAGGCTAGACCTACTGCTGATTAAAAAATGGGATTAGTGTCTTACTCCCCCGCTCCCTCAATACCCAATCCAGCATTTTTTTTTGCAGGTATGAGCCTAATACCGATAGTGGGTGAACGACTGAATCCCATCTCAAGCAGGAAGACTGGGGCTCAACAGGTCAAGCTGCTTTGGTACACATAGCTTGCACATAGGCTGCAGGTCTTGGCCTCCAGGTGTCAAGCTCAATGTGCTCAATGGGCTTCTCCTCTGCAGTCTCACCTTGGGCGTGTCCTCAGTCCCAGCCATCTGAGCAGATGACCTGTGGGTGGGGTGTCGCAGGAGAGACTCCGTCCCCAGATCCAGCCTGGGACGCTTCATCTCAGAGTAATCAACATCTGATTGGCTGCTGGGCTCCGGCATGTAAATATGCTCATAGCGGATGTGGGCCTCCTGACCTCTGGAGGAGAGAATAGGACAAAAGTGACACAAAAACAATATGAATCAAAAACATTTAGGGTTCATCCAGCCACTTATTCTGGTCAAGGTTGCAAGGTAGCCTGAAGGCAGGGTGTGCATGTGTGTATACACAGACACTCACACACAGACCCATGCACGCACACACATGCACGCACACACACGACAGACCCACAGACACAGACAGACACACACAGACACAGACATACACGGGCACAGACACAAGGCTAAATACATAGGCGCACACACACACAGATACCGACACACAGAAAGACACTCATTCTCACTGACACACACATATGCACGCAGAGATGCTGGCAAACTATGGGTCACTGAATTTGCCCAATCTGGAGGACCTGCAGAAAAGCTTGGTAAGAAAAGGAGAATGGGCACATTCTGCAGGAGGCAAACCTCTAACCCCGCTCAGTACAGGATGGAGTATTAGATACTTCTGCTAAATTTCAAAGTCCTCCATAACCATGCTCCTAATTACCTCAATGACCTTTTACACTCTTATACTCTCTTCGTTCCTCCTCAGCTGAATGACTTACCATCCCTTCTGATAGGCTCAGTACCAGGGGTGACAGGCCCGTGGGTGACAGAGTCTTCTGCTGCTCAGCACCTAGACTTTGTAACTCGCTCCCCTTGAATTTAGGGCAACTGGTTTCCATTACTCTATTTAAATCATGTAAATCATCTTAACATCTTAAATTACTGTTCCTTTCGTGAACTGTGATTCTATTATTCCTTTTATTGTTATTGTAGTGTAATGTACCTAGCATATAGAGTTTCATGTTAATAGAATTTGTAAAACAACAATAAAGTCGTTTAATTCATGTAAGGTGACCTTGAGTGTCCTGAAAGGCACTCTGCTTAGCCTCATTTGAAGAATAAAGTCAGGAATAAAAGTAGCAGCCCGAACAGTCTTCAAGTCTAATTCCCGTCCTTTTTAACTTGGTTAATCAGTCTCACAGAAACTGGGCATCTTTCTACCTGTGCACTTCTGAATGCCGAATGCATTTCTCAAAGAGCCTTTGCAGCTAAAACAACAGCCCGAAAGATGGATAAACGCCCAGGGAACAGGCTGCACACCCAGAGTGCAGTATAAATGCTCTGAGAGCAGGACAAACTCCCAGAGAGTAGGCCTGACCCCAAAAGAGGGATAAACACCCAGAGAGCAGGCCAAATGCACCAAGAGCGAGATAAATGCTCAGAGAGTGGGATAAATGTCCATAGAACAGGCCACACACCCTGAGAGTGGGATAAACACCCAGAGAGCAGGCCGCACACCCTGAGAGTGGGATAAACACCCAGAGAGCAGGCCGCACACCCTGAGAGTGGGATAAATCTTCAGAGAGCAGGCCGAAAACCCTGAGAGTGGGATAAATCAGAGAGCAGGCCGAACACCCTGAGAGTGGGATAAATCTTCAGAGAGCAGGCCGAACACCCTGAGAGTGGGATAAACCATTAAAGAGCAGGCCACATACCCTGAGAGTGGGACAAAAACCCAGAGAGCAGGTTACACACCCTGAGAGCGCAATAAACACTCAGAGAGCAGGCCACACGCCCCAAGAGCAGGATAAATGCCCAGAAAGCAGGTCAAATGCTCAGAGAGTGGGATGAACACCCTGAGAGCAGGCCGCAGGCCCCAAGAGTAGAAAAAAAAAACCCAGAGAGCAAGTCAAATGCTCAGAGTCTCAGAAAAATACCCAGAGAATGGGACAGACAAAAGTGAGAAAAATGCCCCAAGCATGCTATAAATGCACAGAGTGTGGGATAAACACCCTACAAACAGGAAACACACAGCAAGAGCAGGCTACATGCCTGGCATCTTACTCCAGCTTTCGCTTTCCATAACACCACTAACTCAGGTGAGACAGAGAGCTGCTTATAGAGAAAGGAGGCTGCTCCGATTGGCACATTAAGCCATAAAGCCAGAGTTGTCAGCCTTGCCAAAGTAACAGGAGGAACAGCTCTGATGATCCACTGCCAGTATATATCGACCTGGCAGCGTGACTGTGCTTTATTTCAAAAGGCCTTTGTGCTGGAAGGGGGCACTTGCTCTGTGCACATGTTTCTACTGTGAAAGGGAGACTTAAATGACATTCTCAGGTTCCCTGTAAACATGGACAGCTTGGATAAAACAGCAACCATGGGGTTACATGTATGAAGAAGGGAGTCTTTGAGAGACACATTTCTGTCATTTTCTCCCTCTTTAATGCCATTAATTGTTTGTCCTTTTCACCCCTGGCTAAAGACCCACAGCAGAAGACTCTTCAAAAAGAGACTGACTGGAGGGCAGTGGCAAGGGCTGCAGAGGGCTGAGGCTTCCTGGCAGCACTCCAGTAGAGATCCCACAGCAAATGTAAGCACTGCTTTAAATCAGAAAGCAGGTACAATGAGAAAGGCAGGCCATGCCCTCTGCACAAACACAGAGCCAAATTGAGCAATGAAGGACACCTCTAAAGGGAGAACATGTTCACTAGGAGCATTAACGATTCTCCAAACCCATGGTTCGGGGTGGGGGGGGGGGGGGGGGGGG
>JAODJU010000040.1:64179-88832 GCA_026776725.1 Gnathonemus echidnorhynchus | reverse complement strand
TTGTCTCTCGGAAAAATCTAAATTTCTCAATTTTCTCCATTTGGAAAACTCCAAATCTGCTAAAATATAAAGCAACACACAGCAACGTGTTCATGGAGGCAGCCATGTTTGTTCCGAGATGTGGGTAGCTCGAACGGGAGATTGTCAGACGTGATGTCACTAAACTCGGAATTTCCGAGTTCCGAGAGAAAAACGAACGCACCATAAGCCCTCCTGGTGCCACTGGCTGCAGTGAAAATATGGGGTTAACACAAATGTAGATTCAAGGAAAACAAGGTGAACAGCCGGTCTCTGAAATTAAGACGTGATAAACTTCTACAGTAAAATTCCCCGTAAAAATGGAGATGGTCTGAGCTGGGTTTACTGTCATACCATCCACTCCACTTAGAACGGGTCGGGTGGACTTACCGCATGTGTTCGGGCCAGCTGCAGTGGTAGCGCTGCTGGGCTAGGAAGGTGTCGGGCATCTACGACCCGGCGACCCTGGGCCACAGACTGGGGGTGGCTGGACATGCTCCTTCTACAGAGAGGTGCCGTCCAGGAGCATCATCACTGGGTGTCTGGGGGACAACGACCTGCAATACAGGCATGCAGAGTGCTCAAGCTTCTACTGCAGAAAGCATGCACTTTATTTGACAAAAACAAAACTTCACATTGCCAAGAGGATCCTCCATCCAATGCCATTTATAATCTTACCAATTTTTACAACCTGTGTGCTTAGGAAGCAATTCATATTAAATTCACTGTCAATAACATGAAAAACCGAGCCTGTGCGGGGCTTAAAATGATATGTCAGGTTCCTTAATTATCAGTGTACCAATGTCTCACACTGGATTTGAGCATGTAAGACTCAATGGGGTCCCCATTGAGGACATAGTACTGAAACGGCACTGGTAAAAATTACCAATGATCTTTTATTAGCTACAGACTCTGGCTTATTATCCATATTAATTTTTCTTGATCTAACAGCTGCCTTTGATGTCATTTCTCATCATATTTTGCTAAATCGTTTAGCCTCTATTGGTATAAACAATACAGCACTCCTATGGTTTACATCTTATCTTTCCAATCGTACTCAGTTTGTGCAGCTAAAGAACTTTACATCTGATCCATCTCCTGTTAGTAGCGGTGTTCCTCAAGGTTCGGTCCTTGGTCCCTTTTTGTTTATTATCTACCTTCTTCCCTTAGGTAATATCCTTAGGAAATTTGGCATTAACTTTCATTGTTATGCTGATGATACTCAGCTTTATCTTTCAGCTAAACCCAATAGTGTGTTTCCACCTGAGCCTCTTCTGAAAACAATTCAGGAAATAGAAGTTTGGTTTTCTCACAATTTCCTTAAATTAAATGGGTCCAAAACTGAAATTCTCTTAGTTGGTAAAAAGTCCACACTTTCAGATCTTAGCACCTTTTCTTTCCCCATTGGAAAGAAATTTCTCCTTCCCCCCAGGTTAAGACCTTTGGGGTTATTTTTGATAGTACTCTCTCTTTTGTTCCACATATTAATAATATTACTCAGGCTGCTTACTTTCACCTTCAAGACATTAACCGTCTACGTTCGTCACTCTCTCTTAATAATACAGCTATTTTGGTTAATGCTCTTGTTACATCTCGTCTCAATTACTGCAATGCTCTCCTCTCTGGTTTACCTTACAAATCTCTTAGTAAACTTCAACTGGCTCAGAATTCAGCTGCTCGAGTTACCAGATCTAAGTGTTTTTCTTCTATTACTCCATTTCTCAAGCATCTTTATTGGCTTCCAATGCGATTTCGTATAGAATTTAAAATTCTTCTCTTAACCTTTAAAGCTTTACACAATTTCGGCCCACCATACCGCTCTGAACTCCTTGAGCCATACTTACCGTCTCACTCTCTCCGTTCCTCCTCTGCTGCTTTTCTCTCTATACCCTCTGCATCACTATCCACTATAGGATTAAGATCTTTTAGTTGTAGTGCCCCTCGGCTATGGAATGCTCTTCCTCTTCACATACACACAGTCACTTCAATTGCTGACTTTAAATCTCTTCTCAAAACCCACTTATTCACACCGGCCTTTCATACATAATACAAATCTATTAGTAACTTAGTTATTTGCATTTATATTATTTTCCACTGAAGTTATCGTATAATTAATTGATTAGAGATTATTATAATTGTTTCATCTACTTTTTTTTTACAGTATATTGTTTTATTTTGTTTTATCTATTTTGATTCTTTTATTTGTTATTGTATTGTTTTATCTTTTGTTCTGTGTGTTTTTATCTGGTAAGGTGACCTTGAGAGTTTTGAAAGGCACCCACAAATAAAATGTATTATTATTATTATTATTATTATTATTATTACCTTCCCCCATGGGCAATATGTAGCATAGAGAGACAACAAAGCATATACACAGTCATTCCCCTGAATGCAAACTTTGAAAGGTTTGCAGTGATGAGGTCTCTGACGCGTAACAGAGTGGTGCAAGAAATCAGGGGCAGGTACAAAGGGAGACAGGGGTAGATGTAAAGGGCTACAGGGTTGAGTATAAAGGGAGGAAGGGGTGGATCTAAAGGCAGGGGATGGGAGAGATGCAGCTCCTGTGGTATTACTACACTTGTCACAATAATTACGTTATTGATTTATCGCACAATGTATGGACATAACCTCAAATTTTTTTCTAGCTTCAATATTGGCAAATCATGTTTAGACATAAGAATAAATGCCTCCAACATAGCCAATGGTATTGCTTTAGCAGTCTTTCCCGCTCTCTGGGTCGCAGGCGCTGCTCAGGGCTGATTCATACTTCACATGAAAGCATGCTCGCCACAACACATGCAACGCAGTGCTGGACCATTTGCAATCCTAAATGTTCATACTTCACATGCCAGGCAAAGCTGCTCTTAAGTCACGTTGAAGTGTGGTATGGATGTTATAAGCACCATTTCCCACTGTCTCCTCTCACTCTACTTTCTTTGAGGTGATTAAAAAGGTTTGTCATGTTGCTCTCTGATTTGTGAACCTCTGACTTGTCCTCCATGACGGCCATGCCACTGCGTTGCCAAATAGGTAAGGGAATGTTATGATATCAAATACAGGTGTCATGTAAATCAGGGCACTAAATTTCTGCACACATTTCTGAGCAAAACAACCAACCTGACCATGTGTTCAAAATGTTTTGTCCAAGTAGGAGCCTGTATTTTCCAAATAGTAACGTAGCACAAATACAATATTTGCATTGACTTCTTTCTCACTTCCTTTTAGTTTTCCAATGAACAATTGAGGTTTGTTTGTATCACTGAGTGGAGCCTCCACAATACTGGGGTGATAGTATATTGCCTGTGAAGGAAAGAATGACTCTCTATACCGCTGTGCCAGATGTTTAATATACAATGCAATTTTTGTTAACAGTGCCTGAGAATCTTTTTTTTGGTTGAGGTTTTATTTATGTTCTTAAAAATGAAAAGTTCATTGTTGCATTATTATGGCACTATGGATAGTACTATAGCAGCCATTCCAGAACCCAGCAGTGAGAGGTGCTAGTGCTTTCTGAGCTGTACCCTATAAGATACTGCACATTGTGTGGGCCCTGAGGCCAGTAATCACAAACAACCAGTAGCCAACTACAGGCTAATGTAAGTCAGCTAAATTTATATAGCAAAAACCCAATTGACAGCATTTAAAAGCATAGACATTTGATCGAAACATATCTGCCAGCTGTGAAGCAGTTAAAGTGTACAGTGCATAGCAGCCAACTTTAAAAGTCATATCTACTCATTATGCCCTCTTCAAGTCTTAGCAAAATATTGCCTGTGGAACCTCTTTCCTGTAACTGAAATAAAGCAAACTGGACAAAACAGCCTGACTCACTTCAACATGTATTATATCATCACATGTTTGACAGCACAGAATAAATGTGCTCCCCACAGTCTTCCTATTGAGACTCGGGTGTGCACTTCACTTTACATATTAATACTCTTCACCCACAGGATGGACAGCAGTCTGCTTTATTCACACACACTCACACACACACTCCTGCAGAGACAGACACACACACAAAGTATTAAAGGAAAATGTTATGGGTATGAAAATACAGTGGTACCTCGGTATATGTCTGCTTTGGAATAAGTCCAACTTGGTATACATCCTGTTTGGACGCGAAAAATTTTGCTTGGTATACGACCTTTGTTTGGAATACAACTCACGTGCTAGAACTTGTATGGGTCAAAATGAGTCACGACGCCGCGTGCTACCCTTGTTTACCTCTCTGGACACAAAGACACGACTGCCCACGAGCGTCAGTATGCCAGTTTCTACCATTCAGTGAACAACCCACACTATAACTCTATTTTCATTTATCTAATTGCTTTTGTATTTATGTGTTTTAGAATTAAGCATTAAATTATTTTATACAACCCCATCAATGTATAATATGCCAATAACAATAGGATTTTTTTTTAATGGGAACGGATTAGTCATTTTCCCTTTATTTCTTATGGGAAAAATTTGTTTGGTATACGTCCTGTTTGGTGTAAGTCCAGGGATCTGAAACGGATTAAGGACGTATACCAAGGTACCACTGTATTAATTTCAAAACACCACTTCTGTGAAGAGATAAGTCACTGGCTTCTCTTTCGATTATAATTTTCCACAAAAAGAAAATTCATAAGTAGCTCCATACAAAACATTACTTCCCACTGCATTACACCACCACAAAAAATGTACCTAACATTAAGGAGCTTGGAGAATTAGGGAAGTGCGGGGATAACAAACACAAACTGGCCAGGAGAAAGGATACTTCTGTGATCTGCAGCCCCCCCGACTCCATCCCCAGACCTCTAAGGAATGATCACCATCCGTCACCAGCTGGGTGGTCTGTGTCAGGATGGGCAGCTGCCTTGGCCACACCCAGACTCCCCCAAACCACCCCGCTCTTCCATTCCGCTGTCTGTTAGGGAGTGTGAATTCAGTAAACCCCTTCAGAGGAAGTGGCAGGAGGACAAGGCTAATGCTGTGGCTAGCCAGGATAAGAAACACAGCAATAACGCTGTGATGCCTTTTTTACGGAAAAGGCACCGATAACATAGTGCTTAAAGAGCAGGGTATGTTTTACCAAGGGGTGCACAGATGTGGACATTTTGGCTGCTACGGATATATTTTTGTCTAATATTATGGATACTGATAACCGGCTAACCTCCGAGCTCCACAAATCTACAGTGAAACTGTTGTGGGCGTCAGCACGTCTTAAGATTCTGTGGATGTATGTAGCAACCACATGATGTAATGTAGGCAGTGAGACATCAGTGAAGTCACGCTGATTTGGGAGACTGCAGTGAAGAATGTGCGAGGTCCTCCACAGCGGAAATCAGCGGATTGTGCAGTGTAATCATCTCCATTATTTCAGTAGTTATGCCTTTGGCTCTGATGCTAGCTTCAAATATTGACCAAAGTCTAAATATCAGCCATGACTGACATCAGACTGATGCCCATGACTTGTTAGGAAGCATCACCTATAGTTTTATCATTGAAAAAGAAATAAGACCAAAAACAAATCGAGCCTATCGAGCCTGTCACCTTTAACATTGCAAAGTAACACAACAAATACAAACTATCTAAAATAAAAATCTACTAAATATTTTTAACAATAATATGATTTGCAGCTGGTATAATGGCGAATAATAGCAAGGAGCCCCTATGACTGAACAAATGTAATTTACATCAGCACTAATATGCAGTAAAAAAAAAAAAAAAAAAGTAGAAAAAAAGGCGATGGTCTACTTTTCCTAAGTTACGTTTGCTAGTGCTACGAGAGTGGACTCACTAGCTAGCACAATGGCAGTGATCGGTTAAAACAGTCACTTTGATACTCCAGGACACTCAGCAGTGACAGCTACAGTAACAGCAGAGGTGCGGGTGTTGTAATCCTGCTGTGCTGCATGAAGAGACCAACAGACTTTTCATGCCCTGCCGCCTGGGCCACCCCGCTCAGGTGGCAAGTCCTGTGAATGTTATATCACGTATACACATATACACGACCGGTACAGGTATGGCGGCCAGCAGAAGCGGCTTCCTCCGCCGGTTAGTGGTGCATGTAGCGATGCAACTGGGTGGCCACAACACACACGCTGCAGAGACATGCTACAAGGAACTAGAGCAGGGGAAAAAACAGAACTACAAAGAGCTTTTTGTGTGTAGGGGTTTTTCCTTCCCAATCCAGTTCAGTTTGATCAACATGACAGAAACATCTCCTTGATAAACACAACCCAGTCGGCAGAAAGAAAGAGGAAGAAACTGTGAAGGCGGGGGGGGGGGGTGGTGGTGTTAAATTATAATCCATCAGAAAGCAGTTCAGTACAATAAACGGCCTCCGCAGGCAGGAGGCCGCGTGCACGCATTGGCACAGGCAAATAGCACCCCAGTGCCAAGCGTCAGCATCAACTCAGTCACCCTGTGCACCCACAAACTTCCACAGGCTGCACTGGAGTGAACTGCAGTGTCCCCACATGCTCTGCTGTTACAACAGCAACACCCATCTCTGAGATCCTGCCCACTTGTTTGTCCTGGGAACAAGCAGCACACACAACAGTATGTGTACCCCTCTGCATTCTGTCACTGCTGCGAAAAAGTGCTGAAACAGGGGGAGGGGGAGCTTTGACAGTTTGTGTTTCATGTGGCTCTTTTTCACAACTAATGGTATTAATCACCGCCAATGTCCTTTACACACAGACACACACACCCCTACACCTTTTAAACTCCTCCTTGGCAGTAGAACCTATATTCTGGGTTTCGAGATGAATCTCTGGAGACTGACCAAAAGTCTTCACCTCTCCATCCTCTTCCTCAGGGTCCCATGCTTCTTAAAAAGAGCTTATGAAAGCAGCACTGGCTGCCAGTGCTCTGCAGCCTGGGGCAGGTAGATAAGCTCTGTGGGATATGCAGGCTGTTCACCAACTTCAAGGAGAAGTGAAAGGAAGAACCCACCAAAAACAGAGATCAGAAGTGACGGGCGACCAGAGATCATAGTGACGGTCATGAGTGTAACCAGTACATGCTCCCATAATCTGAGCCCAGCAGCAGTGCTAGAAGACACAGCTCCGGGGAGCAGCTCCAGCTCAATCCTCCTCACAGAAGGTAGCTTTTATGTAAAGCTTTGGCTGGGTAGCTATAACTCAACATGATATACCAGTGTTGCTGCACTGCTGGTTACAAGCTGCTTCCACCTTGCAATCCCACACATTTTAAGTTTGAAACAACTATAGGCTGGTGCATCCATACTGCGGAAGCACCGCCACATGTGCAGCTGTGGTGATGTAATTATTGTCACTTTGGCACATCGATTACTTTGGGGGGGGACAACTGAAACAACACGGATGGCCTGTTCAGTGATACCATCATACCTTGATCATTCATTGGCAGCAGGAAAAGTAGCAGAAAGGAGATCAGACTAAACACATTTTTACACACACACTGATTAGACTAAAAACAAATATGGCCAGCTGATTCAAAGACAGGTGGACAGAGGAAGTCTGAAAATACCAGCATTTATGGGTTTCCTCACTATGGGAGTAAAAAGACTCCTAGCTGGCTGCAAACTAAAATAAAATATGCTTGTAACTGCAACGCCATTTACTTGTCTGTGCCCTTGCGGTAGTATTACTATAGCTTGATTTTTTTGAATAGGTGTAGTTTCAGTTTATAGGGTGGTTTTATTAGTTTTTATTTAAGGGTAAGACCTACATAAAAAAACTAAATGAATATGCAGTAATTTTATTTCTAGTGATAGATGTACAGTTGTAGGACTGAGTACTACAAAATGTCATGATGTAGTTCCATTGCCTATTTCTATACTTCACGTGCATTAAATGAAAGATAAACAAAACATTAGCTATTTAAAAACTGTAAAAGATATTTGATGTTTCTTTTTATATCATTTTGATTTGTTTTCAGGGTTTAGTTTAGTTTAATTTCATATCTTATTTCAGTTTCTAAAAATGTTTTCATTAACAATAATAACCATGCCTCGCAAAGTGTATGTGCAAAATGCATAGTTATGGTAAAATTCTTATTTTTAATGGTTACATTTCTACTGCAACCACAACAGACTCGTACACATTAACATTCAGAAATAAGATGCCTCTCAAATCTTTGCACTGTGTCGTGTGTCAGCCCTATAAATGTTTAGCTAAATTTGTGGTGTTTGCTTCCATTGTCTTGTGCAGTGGCACAACTTGCATACAGGCTTCTATTTGTCCTGTGGTTTACAGTCTTCATCTGACACAAAGCCAAAGTATTTCCAGATGCCACTCCAGCAACACTCTTCATTGATTAAGCGCAGTGGTGAAAGCTCTGCTGCATCTTTAGTAACCCCATGTGTGACATTGCACTCAGACGCACAGGCAGCTTACGAGCCTCAGCAGTCAGAACAAACCAGAAGTGCAGGCTATAGAACAGATACTATGACAGAGAGTGTTGAAACAGTTACATACATGACAGAATCAATACCCGAATCAGTAATGGAAACATATTTCTGTTTCGTCCAGCTATTTTTATATAATTGAATGAATACAATTCTACCGATTATGCAAAATAATCATGGCCAGCTCAAATAATGGCAATCAGGGGACTTGTGACAGGCTTAGACAGATACGTACTTCATTAATCTTGAGAGAAAAATTTGGGACACTTTTAGATCGGGCTGTCGCGATCACGTTCCGATTTAATCGCAATTATATGCGATGCATCATCACCAGGGCTTTAGATGACAGGTGAAACATTTGTCCGGATGCTGGCATTTTGGTAGTTTATGGACATTCACTTACACCAACAATTTGGTAAGCAGATTAGTGGCGTGCCTGAGATATTAATGAGATGCGCATTGTGACGCCCAAAAGTCAGTGATCTATATAAATTCAGTGAATCCTTATGCTTATTAAATTCAGTTATAGTGGAGCACTATACTTGTTTTAGTAAATCAAGGAAGCAATAAGCACTGAAGTGGCACTGAAGAAAAGAACAGCTCAACAGCTACAACATCTTTTGTAAGAGAAGATATTGTGGACAAACAATAGTAAGCTTTGTGATTTTGCCGGTTTGTTGCATTACACGATGCTCTGCTGCTACCTTCTCTAGAATGGCTTTCCAACATGCAGGTAGCTGCTACAAGCTGTAAACAGGATAGTTTGTAGTTTCAAGCGAAGTGCCTCAGGTTTACTGCAGCATGCAATGGAACCTTACAATCTGCATAACTGACCTAAATTGGGTGGATACAGGAAATTACATAGATCAGGCTTTGGATTGTGCTGTGGTAACTGATACCGGTCAATTAAAATATACCTGGATCAGCCCTGATTCCAAGCTTTGATATTACTGATTAAAAGTTCCTATTACCGATTTGACCAAGAGGCACCCTGTGAAGTTGACTCCTCAATGGGCCAGGCCTACATAATCACACAGTAGTTAGGTTTGTTGTGTATGGTTAAAAGTGAAAACCGATAAATGTATGCAGTGGACATAAAGCCGCATTATGAATCTGCGTGCAATTGTGTGAATCTGCATATTTAGTCTATATTACTGTGCCCATGGCTTGTGAGTGGAAGAAGAGAGAAAATTCTGAGCTGCTAATCCTTGCTAAGAAAATAATTGAACATATGAATATAACTGCAGCCAACAGCAATAAACACTGCTATATGCAATTACCTTTTGCCATATCCCAAGTATGGTTATGTCACAATAGATCTATGGGCCACTGTCAGAAGAAATATAAAAACCATGCAAATTTTACAGGTTGACTGGAGAACCTACAAATTCCCCTAACTGTCCAAACCACAGAGCATCATTCAGAGACTGCTCAGGTTCACATTTCCAAACGGTCCTTTTAATTCCTGAGATTCCTAGTCAGAGCAGTGAATAATCGATTTAGTGCCACCAGATACGTGGCAGTTTCTGGTGAATAGTCACTGTGTAGTTCTCACCCTGGAGGCTGGTTCATGCTTACTGCAGTCAAGGATGACCTGCCATGTGCGCAGCCGTGGTGACAATTTGTCACCAAGGTTGGGCACACAGACCAAGTTGGGCAGCTGCACATGAAGGTGTGTAAGGGTTGGTTTGTATTTCACGTGGACGTGGCAGCATGACAGCAAATGCAGCATCTGTGATGTAATTTTCATCACAGGTGCTGGCCGCGCATGAGGCCACGTAACACTTAAAAATCATTACACCACAGAGGCTCAGCTCACTGATGCAAGTGAACCTCAGTCATTCATTGGCCAGGGAAAAACAATTGCGCAGTTGACACTAGATGCAAAAAACATTCAAGACAGCGGCCAGATGAGGGACACCCGCTTTTGTGTGAAGTAAAAACCAGTCTCCCCACTCAAAAACTGAAACAATGCAGATGGTCCATTTAGTGACACAAACATACCTCGAACGTCGGACCAGCAGCATGAACTCAGGAGGGAAATCGGACCAAAGATTGTGTGTGTGTATGTCTATATTATACATACACACACACACACACACACACACCTTTTCTACCGTCCCTGATCAGAATGAAAATAACTATAGCTAGTGGATTCGAAGAAAGGTTACCTGGAAAAGTCCAAACATACTGCCATTTATATGATTTCTCATTATGGGATTTTTATAAAGACTCCCAGCTGCAAACTAATATAAAATACATTTATAACTGCAATGCCTCATACCTGTCTCTGTCCTTGCAGTACACGATGCACTGTTAGCTTTAGTAAAATAATTATTTTTAATATAACACCCATACCACATTTCATAAACGAGCAGCATTGCTCCAGAGCGCTACCCCGGGCTAGATGTCAAAGTATACCCAGAAACACGGAGAGGGAGGTACTAGGGCACATGTTGCGGTGTGCCTGCATCTGCAATTAGCATGAGCCAGGCCTGAGGCTCACATGCAGCACTGACTGGCCACCCTGAATATGATACGCTGTGCTGAATGAATGACTTAAGGAGGAGAAGGATGTCTTCCCTGAATATGTGTGGCATAATAATTAGCATAAGGCTAAAAATAGCGGTGGACCTGAATAAAAAATATTAAAGTGACCTTTATATTATATGGCTGCCTCCTTGTCAGACATCACAGGAACATGCACGTACACAGAGACACAGACACAGACATAAAAGGAATGTTTGTCTAGTAACAGAAGCTGGTTCTCCTGGGGTGTGTACAGTGTAGTAGCTGGAATACCCAGCTCCACTAGGGGATTGCAGCGTCTCATCAGGCTGAATGAGTTTCTCACTCCAAGGAACCTCCCTACCTGAGATGCCAAGTCCAATGAGGGATGGGGAGAATCTCTCTCCATGAACGCAGACAGCCAAAGCCATCATCCTACACAGCCTCGTTCTGTGCAAATTAATGTGGTCACCAAGGAGCTCCACCCCATCTAGGAGCCAAGCAGCTTCCTCTAGCTCCTGCAGACCCACTCTGGCCCGTATGGTGACTTTCCTAACCAATCTAGACTACTCGGCTGCACAAAACTAAGCTTCATTTTCATTTATTCATATCTGCCCGTCAGTTCTCCAGAATGGTTCATCCAGTACAGCATCATAGTTGAATTGGAGGATGACCTGACCTGGAGTGCTAACACTAAGGAACTGCTGAAAAAGGCACAGCAGAGACTATTTTCTAAGGATCCTCAGAAAGAACCATCTCCCCAAAAGTCTGCTCCTTGCCTTTTACCACTGTTCTATCAAGAGCGTACTTACATACGGACTCTGCGTGTGGTCCGGCAGCTGAACTCCCTCAGATGTGAAAGCTCTCCACAGGGTCATCAGGCAGCAGAGACGACAATTGGCTGCCCTATTCTCCACCCTGGAACAAATCTACACCTCCCGATGCCGGAAAAAAAGCTATGGACATTTTACAAGATTCATCACATCCCGGTCACTGTCTCTTTAAGCTGTTGCCATCAAGAAAGAGATACAGAACAATGAAAATCAGGACAAACCAAAAGTTTTTATCCAAAAACAATCATGACCTTAAACTCTAAACAGAACTGTTAATTTTTATATTTCATAAGTGCAATATGTATAGTAAGTGCAACTTGTATAGTCAGTGCAATTTGTATATTTTTATTATATTCCTTTATTACTTATGCCTCACATTGAGTCGCCTGCACTTTATCAATTTCGTTGTCAAGTGACAATGACAATAAAGATTCTTAGCTTATCTTCATTCATACACAGGAACCTCAAATCATTCATAAACATATTCAATTCAATTTATTTTTTACAGAGCCTATCACAAGAGTGTCATCACGAGGTGCTTTGCATGAGTGTGCTGTGATTACAACCTCATTAAGACAAAATAAAACAAAAAAAGGGATAATGAGCGACAAAGAAATGAAAGAAAGCCAGATGAAAGAGGAGAGGAACCAAAAACTCAAGTATGGAGAGAAAAACCCTCTGGGGGGGTCCAAGGTCAACTGGCTGCCCAACCCCCCTGGGCATGCTAACATTAATGAAAAAACATATCATTATAATGATGCTAAAACAATTCATTTAAAAAACTTTAGCTTTAATTTCTGCCTTTCTCTTGGTAATGCTGAAGGCTATGCAGGAAAACACAAGCCTCAAATGCCTTATTTACAGAGCAGCCAATAGTACCTCGCTTAAGGACAGGGACAGTGTAAATAACACGCTGCCCACCTGTGTAAAGAAGTCACAATCTGCCATCTTTTATTCTCTTGCTGTCCTGAACTCAAATAACCCAGGAAAATAACCCCCGTAAAGCTGTGTATTCATGTTCTGGGGCCACAAGGAATTTTTCTGTAAACGGATAGCTACCGGCATTGGAATGCAGCTCATGCACCAGGTGGCTTCCATTTCATTTGCGGGGAAAACAGATTTATACACAGGGAGCACTATAAAAATACCACTGATGGGGGGTGTTTAACTGGCTTCCCATCAAACAATACTCTACAGGGTGGTGAACGTGCACACGGTGGAACATGAACATAGTGGTGGGCAATATAATGATATTTTATCATAACCGGTTGCACCTGTATCCACGATAAGTGTTTCAGACTTACCACAAGAACTGCGATATAACAGTATATTTACAACCACAAGAACTGCGATATGGCAGTACATTTACAACCCTGCTTCCAAAAAAGTTGAGATGCTGTGTAAAAACTAAAAAAAAGAACACAATGATTTGCAAATAATATAAACCCATATTTAATTGAAAATATTTGTAGAACAAAGACAAATATGTGCTGAATTTTAATTTGATGTCGGCAATATGTTTCAATAAAATTGGGACGGGGGCATGTTAACCATTGTGTTGCATCACCTCACACAATGCTATAAACATTTGGGAACTGAGGAGACCACTTCCTGGAGTTTTGAAAGTGAAATGTTATATGATTTCAGCTGTTCAAGTTCGGGGTCCCCTTTGTCATATTTTTTGTTTCATGATGCAGTAAAATGCTTTCAGTGGGTGACAGGTTTGGATGGCGGACAGGCCAGTCTAGCACCCAGACTCTCCTACTACTACAACTACTGTTGTAATATGCGCAGAATACAGTTTGGCATTGTCTTGCTGAAAAAGACATTGTCTTGATGGCAGCATACAGTCATATGAAAAAATTAGGACACCCCATTAAATATTTAATTCTTTTTAAAGATATCAAAATATCAATATTAAATCTTTAAAATTATATCTGTAGATCAAGGTGATGTACTCACATCACCTATACAAAAACAAACAAATTCACTTATTTAACAAAGAAAATTAACTAAGATGCCAATTCCTATGGAGGAAAAAGTTAGGACATCCTGTGCCCTAATAGCTAGTATTTCCCCCCATTGGCTGAAATAAACTCAATGAGACGTTTCCTATAACCATCTATCAATCTCTGGCATCAACTGGCAGAAAGTTTTCCCTACTCTCCAATGCAGAATTCCTTAAGCGGTGTGATGTTTGAAGGGTGTCTTGCATGCACTTCCGCTTCAAATCACCCCACAGCATCTCAATAGGATTCAGACCTGGGCTTTGGCTTGATCATTCCAGAACTCTCCATTTCCTTCTTGTAAGCCATTCCTTGGTAGATTTACTGGAATGTTTTGGGTCATTGTCATTTGCATGGTCCATCCCCACTCATCCTCACAATGTACTCAATCACTCTTTGATATGATGAAAAATTCATAGTGGATTCTATGATGGTGAGCTGATCAGGTTCTGCTGCAGCAAGGCAGCCCCAAACCATGACATATGACCCAAATAATTCAATTTCAGATTAATCTGTCCAAAGTACGTTGTTCCAAAAGTCCCAGTCTTTGTCTAGGCAGTCTCTGGCAAGCTTCAGTGTTTCCTCCTTGCACAGCTCCCATGTAAATCAAACTTGTGCGTCTCTTTCTGATGGTAGATGCATGTACCTTGATATCAACTGTGGCAAGAGCTCCCTGTATGACATTTTAGGATTTTTGGAGAATTCTTTCAGCATCTTCCAGTCTGTTCTTGAGCTGAACTTGCTAGGACAGCCTGCTCTGACCATGTTGGCAGTTGTTTTAAATGTTCTCCACTTGTAAATTATTTTCCAGACAGTGGAATGGCTGATTCCAAACTCTGTAATGATGTTCTAATCATTTTCACCTGATACAGTGCACCTGAATCTAGTTTTAGGAATTTAAAATAGTGATGAATGTGAGGGTGTCCTAACTTTTTCCTCAAAGGAAATTAGCATCTTAATTTCCTTTCAAAAATATGTGAATTTGTTTCTTGTTTTTGCATAGATGCACTTGTAGATAGATGCAGATATAATTTGAAATAAGATTTAATACTGATATTTTGATTTTTCTTAATAAATAACTAAATATTTAATGGGGTGTCCCACTTTTTACACATAACTGTATTTAAGGTAAGGCAACAGAAACATGTAAAAACCGATACAATATCACCCAGCCCTACAAACCAGGTGTTTTGTTTAAGCATTACACATCTTTTCCAGTCTTTTATGGACCCTGTCCCAAATTCTTTGAAATGTGTTACTGGCATCAAATTGAAACTGAGCATATATTTCTCATAATACAATAAAAAAAATTCAGTTTCAATATTTGATATGTTGTCTTTGTTCTATTTTCAATTAAGTGTGATTTTAATAATAAATAAATAATAATATAATAATTGATCCCCGTGGGGAAATTGTCTTTATGCCTCCCTCAACTTGCTCTTTGTAGAGTAAGCTGTCCGTGAAGGGCAGCCACCTGTAGCGGCGCCCAGGGAGCTGGGGATTAAGGATCTTGCTCAAGAACCCGCAGATGTGCTGAGGCTGGGTTTGAACCAGCGACATTGTGATTAGAGGCACACAGGCTTAAGCCCACTGAGCCACACGCTGCCCCTTCCAATGGTAATTTGTTAGTTTCATCAGCTGAATTTCAGAACATAGGCCTATATTTATTGGCCAGCTAGTTAAGTTTCTGCAACGAAGTTCACAAAGGTGACTTTGGTTATTTAAGAATAAATAAAAGTTTTTAGTGAAATGGCTAAAACAAACTCAAATGAAACAGTTAATCTAGCTCAAGGAATCTGAAAAATCATTGCATTCTGTTTCAAAGTGTCCCAACTTTTTTGGAAACAGGGTTGTATATTTACTTTATATTTAGCAGATTTTTTTGTCCAAAGCGATGTCTATGCGAGGCAAATAGCACATTAAATACGTGCTGTCGAGAAGCTGACTAGGCATAAGTGCTGCTTGGCTGTGCTTCCAATGAATGCCTAGTTACAAGTGCACTACTTAACACTATTATTATAACAACAAAACAAACCAGCAGGCACTGATCACGCCATGCCTGCGTGTTCAAAGGCTACAACCTGCAATATAGGAGCGAGTTTGAAACTGGGGACACAACTTAATTTAAATTCAAAGGTCTATTTAATGAGGGGGGGGTATGAATGAAGCCAGGAAGCTCATGTGGTTCCTATGCCCCTGGCTATAACAGTACAACAACAAAACAGAGCAGTCAGCATTTCCAGCCAGGATAACATCTCATTGCTATATATCTATATCTCACTTCTTTGTCCGTTATCTGTCTCAGTGGATCTCAACAAAATGAATAAGTCAGAGTCAGGCAACTATACATATATATATCATTGGATTGCTAAGGAAGAACTGGTTCTTCTCCCTCTTTATTTACTACATTGATATCAGTTGGAAGTACACGACACGCATTACATTACCAATAAGGAAGGCTGAGATGGACTAAAAATGTATCTATCCCATGTTGTTTTTATCTGATACATGAATAGGTTTCCTATGTGAAGGGGGTCACATACCAGGTCGCATACACAATTAGGGTGTGCTAGAGCTAGACAATATACTGCAGAGCAATATACGACACTGCAATATGGATGTGCGGTAATCACATTGCAGGACGTGCAATATCAAGTACAGCAACCAACCAACCTGAATAAGTAAATAATGTAGATCTTAATTCTAAAGCTGCTTATTTCAACAGTTATTTCCATGAAACTAACAGTATTACTGAGGTCGACTAGGTACCTGTCATAATGGGCGCTGTTAATGGAGTATAACCTTGCTGTGTGCGTGTGTGAGCATGTATGATATCTTGGCATGTGATGAACATTCAATAAAACCATTTTTAAAAAAAGTAGTAGTTGGCTATTTGTGACCAAATATAGTTTTCAGGCCCTTAAAGGTAGACAGTATATCAAGTTTATA
This sequence comes from Gnathonemus echidnorhynchus, assembly GCA_026776725.1. Taxonomy (NCBI): domain Eukaryota; kingdom Metazoa; phylum Chordata; class Actinopteri; order Osteoglossiformes; family Mormyridae; genus Gnathonemus; species Gnathonemus echidnorhynchus. The sequence goes on along the minus strand of JAODJU010000040.1, from coordinate 72,141 downwards.
TCCTCCACTACCTCAGGACAGAAGATATAACCATGAGGGATTTATGACCAGCCCTGCCAATGATGGGCTACAGCCTGTAGATTTTTTTTCACTAGTCAGTTGTAAATTATGAATCAAAAAATGCACTTATTGACATTTGCTATCACATTTGGGAGCGTTTAACTGGCCAAGCAAACAAACAAATAAAGACGTGCCCCATGTGTTGTTGGGGTGCTGCTGCTCAGGGATTCCTCATGCCTGTGCCCCCTCCCTCCCAGTGCTGTCTCTCTGGCTTCACGTGTCCCATGTGCTGTTGGGGTGTTGGTGTTCAAGGATTCCTCATGCCTGTGCTCCCTCCCCCCACCTTCCTTCCATGTTGCATGACAGGGAATTAAAAACACATACTAACCTCTGCTATCTGGAGATTTGACAGTGTGGGACAATGTGAAAAAAACATTCTGTGGAGGAACTACCGCAAAAACATTTGAAAGGACCAATTTAATATGACACTAGTGAAGCCATTTTTATTTGAAAATAATAATTTTAAATATTTTACTTGCAGAAAATAGTGTTTACAAAATGTTTAAGTCTCCTAAAAAACTCAATCGGTCAGGAACGACAAACAAAAAAAAAAACAACCAATTGGCAACTAATGGCCAAGGAAATGCAATCAGGGTATCTGATACTATCCCTGGAGGGAATAGCCTACATGAAGGTATTTTTCACTGGTGTTGTACGCTGCCTGTGCTTTACACAATCGACACCTGGATGCTGCATGTGCAGGAAAAGCAGCAGTAAAGCACCGCTGATGCACCAGTAATGCACCGGTGATGCCCCATACCCAATGTTCACTCACCTGCCATCTGGCAGAAGGTTCTGGAGTATCTGAACTGTCACCACCAAACACTGCAATAGCTCCATCCTCCAGGCAGTCAGGCTGCACGATACCCTGCTACCCCCCTCCAAAGAGAGACACTGCCCCCAATGGTCACCCCCCCAACCTCCAAGACTGCCATTACCCTGATCAGACACCCCCACCTACCCTCCAGTGATGCTATTTGTTGTCTCTTTGCCTGTTTTTATATTTGCACATTCTTTACGTACACAACACTGCACATTTGCACTACCATGTACACAAACACGCCACGCAAAGTAAATCACTCTTATACTGAATTTAATCTACTGTGCTGTTGATGTTATACATATATTTGTTGGTATTTATTAATAGCATCATAGAGAGCCCAAGAGAAATGTCAAGTCAAGGCATTGTGTGTTGACAAAGACCTCAAGTGTTGACCAACAAACGTCTTTCTTATGCTCTTTCCACCATTTTTTTTATTATATCAACATTAATTTCAGTGACGTTAAGTCAAAATCAAGGTCACTTCTCTGTAATGGAAAAAAAGCCTGAATTTCAGATTTTATATTTAGAGACCACGTTTACTGCCTTGTCATGTAATACATAGACACTCATTTTATGCTGGAGGGTCCTGCAAAAATAGTTAAGCTGTAAATAAGAGGCAAGCATGCGCTGGTCAAATAGTGAGAACAAACACACAGCATGCCAGAAAGCCGAATGTCAGAGTGCAGAGCGAACGGCAGGAACACACAAACAGCAAGATGGTGTTTCTGCCTGGGTGAATGTACTTAATACTGCTACACACATACTGTAGAAGCGCTCTCTCTCTCTCACACACACACACACGCGCATGCCCACACACAGACATACATAAAGACAGACTAAAATAAGCTCACTTTTGCCAGTTTGAAGTAATCAGGAAAAAAAACAAAGAATAGACCTGTAATAACACCTCACCCTAGACATTTTGTGTCAGGCATGTACAGTAGACCACTAGGAAGAGTTCCATTGTGAATTACATTATAGCTGAGTAGTGGCATAACCACAAAAATACTGCCAGGTTAAAAAAACTCATAGTTACACTGTTAAGTAGAAAAAAGAAGATCCACCAAACCGCTGACAAACAGGGCAGAGGAGTTAGGAATATGTCCAGGCCACAACAATAAGGCTGCTGTGTGAGACTGCACATATATATAAATTACTGAAGGTGAGGCTGTCTGAAAGCTCCCAGACAAGGCACTTGAGCCCCCAGAGCCAGAGCAAGCTCCTGCCAACCTATAGACCGTACTAATCCAGCACAGAGCACAGTGATTTCAGTATAGAGACAGACATACTCATCACACAATGCATTCCCAAAATAACAGGTCAAACATACCATTCAGAGATGTCAGACACCCATATACCAGCCCCTTGGCCACTGTACGTAATGAGTACCCCTGAAATGAGTCAGGACACAGCTTCATAGGTATGGCAGGTCAGGTAAGTTCCCTGTGGTTTGGTTCTCAGAGACACTATTAGATGTTAGGAGGTGGAAGAACGAGAGAATGAAATGAAACTCCCTAAGATACTCCATCTAGGGCGGCCAATACAGTAAAGCAGAAGTTTAAGTCTGTCAAGTTGTCCGTCATTCACAACAAGGCCTCATCAGTGTCAGTAAAATATGAAAATTGAGAAATAGCTAGAGAAGCAGAAAAAAAAGCAGGGTGAGGTGAGGGAATTAGTCACCTAAATGGGATTCCCAGTCGCTTTTGAGGTGTGACGTCAGGGATGAAGCTGGGCTTGGGAAAGGGGGAGGGAGCGTATGCAAGGGGACACGCCAGGGGAAGCATGTAAAGCCACCATCTGCTGCCAAGCAGTGACCATATTTAGGACACAGCATGGTGTCCCCACAGGTGTACATGCAGGCAGACACACACTCACACACACACACACACACACACACACACACACACACACACACACACAGCATTCACATGGGGTCTCAGAAAGGAACCCAGGAGAAGCCTGTGGGAATGACAGGCACAGACAGCATGTGTGTAATCAGGCATGCAGCAGCAGCTGGGATGTGCAGTGATGGGGTGCGGCACAACACACTGAGCACGTCTCCACACAGGCACAAGAATTACATAATGGCAGGCAGGCAGGCAGGCAGGCAGGCAGGCAGGCAGGCAGGCCGCCCCCCCCCCGCCCCCCCATGCTCTGCCTGCCTGGCTGCAACAAGCCCCGTAACCATGGCGGCGCTGGCATTCCAGCAGCAGAATGCACAAGCTAAGCACCGACTCCCAGGCCGTCATTTTAACAGCTCTGCTCAGGCCTCTCTCAGCATGTGCAGCCGTCTCCCTGGGAGACAGCCCCCTCCCCCCCTGCCAAGCTCCCAGTTAACCCCTTTCTTCCTGCACTGACGCTCTGCGTTTCATACAGAAGACAGCACCACTTTGTGTTTCGCTCGCAGTCTCATTTCCTTCCCAGAGAGCCCCACCCACACCGAACACTTTCCCAGCTCTGCTCAGATGACAGGTTCTGTGTGTATATATGACATCTACCCAAAAGTATCCCGGAGAGTGCAAACCTTCCAAAGAAAATTGATATTTGGGGGCATACTGAAAACTATTTCAGAATAGCTTCAGCAGCATCCTGCATGATGCCTATGAGTGCACACGCACATACATGCACACTCAGACACACACACAAGCACACGCAGCCTCAGGCAGACAGGCGCACACACACACACACACACAGAGGCACGCGCACACACACATAGAGCTTTCTAATTATATCTTTTTAAGAGAAAACGCTTATCCCAACATGATGACCTTAAGCCCTACCCAACCCTAACCTTAACCATTGGTAACCAAACACAATACAAGACTTTTGGCATTTGACAGTTTTTTGATTGCATTCACAGATCTTCATGGGGACCTGAAATATAGTCTCCCACTATGTTAAAAAAAAAAAAAAACAAACAGGATTTTATCACATTTTGAGGGGACCATTTGGTTCACACACACGCACACACACATAAGCACACACACACAAACAAACCTCCAATCCACACCTGCACCCAGAACTAAAATCCCAGCTGTTGCTGCTGCACACCACCCTCACCATAATTCCTCACTGTTCCACCATCTCTACCCTTAAAAGAAAATGGGGGAACTATAAGCAATGCTGAAGGTACCATCTGATCTGTCACCCGGAAGTTCATCCAGCTCCGCAACAGGCAGCCATAGTGCCCAGTGCTGTTCTGAGAGTATTTCAGTTTCTCCTCCAGATTTCATTCACTTTTAGTGTGATAGAATATTTGTTATATTCAGATTGCTGAATGAGGATCACACAGAGCAATTAAATACAATGTAAACAGCAGACTCAACACACATATGCAGAGAGCACCATACTTCAGGATCATACTACAAGGGCAGGAATCATTTAGATCTCTGGAGGAAACGAGAGCTGTCCACCCAGCCCCAGACACCCCCCCACTGTGCACTATGGGGATAATGCAGGCCATCGTGATCTAGAAAAGTGCACACCAATGACGGTTCTAAACCACTATGACATTCACAGTGTTGAGACAACATCTTGGCATTTTGGCTTCTGGACATGTAACCGGGCGATTGACTGGGTCGTGACCACAACGAGCAGCGAAAATCTAGCAGGAGAAAAGATGGAAGACAGCACTGCAGGATTCAAATCAGTCTGTGCAGTATAGATGTAAATCACTGACTCCAAGGCCAGCTGAAGAAAATTAATTGGGGAATGATTAGCGTGGGGGGTGTAGCCAGTGCAGATTAGCTGAGTAATGCAGATCAGTGGCAGAGGATGCCCCACCCACTGGGAAGGCGGCACTGGAGCATCCAGACCCCAAACAGCAGTCTTCTAGGCAGCTTTTACCCACAAGCCAAATTGGGCTACTGAACTGCTGATACCAACATTCATACACATTTTTCAATGTTTCTCACTGTTTACATTGTACAGCACTAGTTAATTTTGAAAACTGCATCTTTCTTGTATATTTATATTTTTATTTTATGCTCATTTTGGTCTTTTTTATTATGTTCTTTTACTTACTCTGCAAAAGTGGCTCTGAGACGAAGCATTTCATTATTGGTAATGATGCTGCATTATCTGTATATGACAATGAAACTTGAATGACATTACAAGCCAGAATTAATAATGATGAATATACTAGAGACCAGTTCTTTAATACCTCTTATAAGCAATAAATTAGCATGCAAAATCCCTCATCCTCCAGTACAGAAAAACTGCTGATCGTCCAATGCAATCATCTCCATTATTTTTGTAGTTCTGTCTTCATCAATATTTCATATTAGCAGTACCATAACAAGTTTAAATACTGGCTGACAATACTGGCCAAGATTAACGATATTAGCCAAGATTGATAATATATGAAGGTATATCGTCCAATAATATGTTAACCACAGGGCAGGGGAATATAGCAAAATATTTTAGCATAATAATATTTTTCATATCAGTTAATAAACATTTCTTTACTTAAATGCCCCATGTTTGCTCAAAATTTCCTTAGGAATCCCCTTAAATTCAGAACACAAAACGGCACCAAACTGAAGGGACTGCAAAATGAAATCTAACTTCAATTAATAAATCATACAAAAATAAACTTTGTCATAGGGTGTAACACTAGAAGACATTGACAGACGATTTGTTACTGTGTTTTTCCCTCTGACTGCCTCGCTGCTCATTCCAGGGAACGAGTTTGACATCGCTGGCAAAGTCGCCACCCATCCCACACTGGAAATTAAATGCTGCGTCCCATTTTGAACCAATATGTGACATGATTTGTCTGGAATTTCTTCAGATTTAACGTGGAAACCTTAACTGCTCGTGTCTGAGACTGCAAGCACTTGCATTCATGTGTTCTATCAAATGGCCATGCTTCAAAGTAGAGGTCAACAGATATATCGGGTCGATATTTTTAATGTATCGGCATTGACCGATTTCCGAGTGTAGTACGGCGATTTACAGACAGGCACGTCTGCTGGCACCCCAGTATTATTGTTGCTGTAGAACATGTGACCCATGCTGCCTTGTGCAGGACCCCAGCCAGAAGTTTTGGAAGAGTCCTGGAAGAAAATGGTAAGGCTTAAATTCTGATCTTTCAAAGACCCATTTATTTAACTAGTCTGCTATAAAATGCTGCTTTAAAAGAAAATGTGAGCGCTTTTGAAAGAGAACGCGAATTACGCTGTCGGGATCTGGCGTAATGATAATGAGCCTTCAACCAACTGTAGTTTACAGGTAGGGCTGGCCGATATCAATATCGATATTATATCGCACATGCACAATTATCACCAGGGCTTCAGATGACAGACAAAGCATTTGTCCAGACGCCAGCTTTTTGGTGAAATACGGACATTAATTTACGCCCATAATTTGGTAAGACGATTAGTAGTACGGCTAAAATAGTACTGAGACGTATTTTGTGAAAATTTTAACACAATTTTTCTCCCATTGGCGTCAGCTCAGTTACACTTTGTCGCGATGGCAGCCTCTCTTGTATCACAAGCTGCAGCGAGTTTACAAGACAGTCCACGTTAGCGACTCCCAAATCATCCATTGCTTTTTTTTGTCTCACAGTTGCGTGCTCTTTGTTAAGTGGAATTGTCCATTAAATGCTATTCCCACCTCTCAAAACTTTATTTTACAAAGATTGCAAATTGCTATGCTACCGGTTTCTGTTAAAAGCGTAAAATACTCCCAGATCACCACATCTCATGTTACGCTCCTTGTACTGCGAAGGGTATGCGCAAGACATCACAATAGGTGGAAGTCACTGTACTCATACCCACTGAGAAGTAAAAAAGACTGAGGGGCAGCATTAGCATTCGATTTGAATGCTGCAAAAACACACATTTAAAATGGGAAAGGGTGGACTTGTCCAAGCGTTTTGGATTTAATCGAGTCGGAGAATGTATTAGTTGCGTCAGATGCAAAATGTCGCAAATGTCCTTTAGTGCATTCAAAGAAATTGATAACCAGTCCAAATTTAAATCCCGCAGGAGAATAAACTCACTGTCGGAAAAACTGTGTAAAATGTCTGAGAGAAGAGTAGTGGCCTCAGATGAAGCTGACAGTGGACGATAACAGCCAATGACTATCACTGCCTGTGATTGATGGTTTCAACCAGGTCTCTGATAGAGATTTTTTCTTCTTCATGTCTCAGTCTGACACGTGTATATTTCTTACATGAATAATAGGTAATAAAACAGACAGCATCACTAATTTTGATTGTAAAATATAGTACAACCGTTTCAAACGCTTTTCAAATTACAGTACTGTACAAATTACATTACTGAACTGTGTATAATTAAAATACGCTATATAATACAGTATATAGTACAGTATATAATACTGTACCTAAATATTCAATCTTATTTATACAGCTAAGTTAAGGTTTCCACGTTATTTTCACAACATTGTCTGAAAGGGTTCGCTGCGGCATCTCCGTGGCTCATTTTATGGCGGTTTATCATAAGCTTTGATGAGTGTATATAACACAAATCTGAATATTGATCAGCTTTAATTAGAACTCTGACAAATTACCAGTGCTGCCATACTTTTACACTATGATGTTTGTCGTGCTTCTTCATGGATCTGAAGCAGCAACCTCTCCTGTTCCCGTGTTTCTGTTTGACACTAAGAATAGCAAACACAGATTAACGCAATGTGTACTTAAGCACAAATAGAACATACCAAGTTAAACATTCTCTGCTAGAATGACTGGGGATGTTCATAGTTACTTCATTGCCACATGCATACACTATCACTGTCCGGGAGTAACGTCTATTAGCGTAAACTATAGCTAACGCCAGCCACAAAGTTGAACGAATAAGACTCCCCTTCATATCCGTGGATGTAAGACAAGGCAAACATCTTAAAGCCCTTCTCTAATTTACTCATTGGTACTTTGGAGAAGGATTTACAATAGCGATGTACGTCGTTGATCATAAGTTTGGGCAAGTCCTGTAAACGGCATGTATAAACTAGGGCTGCACGATTTATCGATTTCAAGTCGCAAAAATCGCGATTTAGGATATACATTATACAGCACGTCGGTCCCAGGGTTAAAAACTGCTGTGAGAATA
>JAODJU010000040.1:30834-49760 GCA_026776725.1 Gnathonemus echidnorhynchus | reverse complement strand
GGTGTCAAACTGCAGTCCTGGAGGGCCGGAGCCCTGTGTAGCTTAGTTCTTTCCCTGTTCCACCACAAATGATTCAGTTCAAGAGCTGTGCGGTAATTAGCACAAGGAGTTGAATCAGGTGTGTTAAATGAGGGGAAACCAAAAAATGTGCAGGGCTTGACACCTGTGGTCTAGACAGTATGACGGTATGAAAAAACAGATCGCCCAAACCTAGTACCTTAACCAGATTGGTCAGCACCGAAGTTGTGCCCAATAGTAATTTTAAAAGGTAATCGACTTAGTGTAACAGTGCATTCTAGGGGAAGAAGGCATTCCCGAGATGGTTAGTGATGAGACATTACCATGTACAGTAAAGTGGTTGTTTGCTTGATGGCACAGTGACTCATGATGGACTTTGACTGCTTTTATTGTGTTGTTTGGGTTGATTTATAGACTAAATCAGTGATTTTCAAAATTTGTGGCACACTCTCCTCCATGGCATGAAACAATAAATCCCAGGCTGAGAGTTTGGTAAGATGTGTAGATTAATCAGAGCATGTGAGCAGAGTGGAGCAATGAGAATCACACACGGAGCGGTACACTCCCCCCACTTATAGCCAATGCAGACTGCTCCATGCATTATCGCTCCCCGCTCCAGTCAATTTTCACCTCGCTCCATTGAAATCATTCACTGCTCACTCCAAAAAAGGAAACAATCTGCACTGTATTTTAATTTTAGCTTAAACTGCAGACTGGCATCAAAATAACTAAGCAGCCAAATCCGCATTCAAGCAGAAATTATTTATTTCAAATTCTGAGCAGGATGCCAACTTTAGTCAGCTGGCTGGCATGCAAATTTCAATTCAAGACAAGTCTGCACATGCATTTACAGGTATGTAATAGTTTTATTACCTTGTAAATAGACTAGGGTTTTGCAAACTACACCAACACTTTTGATGTAGCTAATTTTAGATTTATAATGGAATAATATAGATTTGCAATAAGATTTCTTGTGTTTCAAGCCATATTCATAAGAGTTGGGAACCCTGTGAAAGTGAGACAGAGTGGGGGATAAAAGGATGCTCCAGTTTCTTTTTCACATGCCACTCCACGCTCGCTCCTACTCAAGCCAAAATCCTTCCATGCTCGCTCCCACTCCACTCTGCTCTGCTCTGAGCGTAACCAAAGCTGAATATATGTTTTTCAATTGGGAGCAACAGCAAACAGTGTCTTTGGTTTTTTTCCCAGCAAACAACCAACCATGAAGTAAAACATGGACTATATATTTTCTATTTACATACATATGTGACTGATCCAAAAAATTGTACCGGTAGGGTGGGTACACTGTGAGGGGGGGTCAATTACTTCCTAAGGGGAGCATGACAGAAAAAGTTTGAGAAGCAGGGCCCTAAACACTGAACACCCTTATCTATCCACCCATCCATCCATCTATTTTCTTTAGCAGCTTTTACACAAGATCACAGGGATTCCGGAGTCTGTCCCAGAGGCCATGGGTGCAAGGCAGGAAACAACCCAGGATGGAGCACCAACCCATAGCAGGACACACACACACACACACACACACACACACACACACACACACACAACTATGGGCAATACAGCAACTCCAATTAATCTCAGTATGTTTTGGACTGTGGGGAGAAACCAGAATGCCCGGAGAAAACCCCACGATAACACAGAGAGAACATGCAGAGATTACACATGTTTACACAATTTATTATTATTTTTTTTTAGATCAAAAACAGACTGAGGATTTAAATATTCTGAAAAAACATCTAAATACTTTAAGCAAAAGGGCCATTTCCAAAAGTTTGTATGGCATTTAAATTTGATTATTTTAATAAACACCTGAAGAAAATTTTTTTCCCCACTTAAAAAGGGGACAAAAGATTTCATTAGACAAAATGCCTGGCTATGTTCTGTATACAATGTTGTATACTTCATGGTCAGTGATGAGACAGCATCTTATATATTTTTGCACCACTTGTCGCCAAAGAAAATATTTAGGTTTTACATGCACAAAATGTTTGTCATGCTGTATGCTAAGGGCACCAAGCACTGATCTAAAAATTAGAAAGTAAATTAGCTGTTGGGTTCAACATGTACTGTGCATTCATTAATTTAAACAGACCATGTACTTGCTGTAATGATTAAATAGAAAGTTGTTTTTTTTCCCCCTAGTAGGTACTTTAGCTCAAAAGAAAATTGTAAGTAATTTAATTATATTTCAGCTGCTATGAACAATGTGTGACTCTGCATAATGTTTATTATGTGTTCGTATAAAACTTTAGGTTATGGTATCACTTGAGCCAACTTTAATTTCAATTTTCATGGAGCAAATAGCTCAGAAGTTGTGCTGGCTTAAAAAGAGTGATGAAATCAGTTTCTATGTATTTTTTTAAGTCGGGTTAGCAAAATATTTTTCACAGTGCAGTGGGCCAAAACTGACAATTTCTCTTTACTCCATAGACAAACCACAACTTGTGGATCTCAATGTGACAGAGAGAGCATGCCATTCACCAGACATCAAGCTATGCCCAGGATTAACACTGCAGAGCAGAGCTGGATGAGAGACTATGTATACTCTCTCTGGCTCCAAGACACTCTGGGCTGAGCTCCAATCACGGGATAGCATGACTGCCTCAAACTTTGACTATTAATCCTTCTCCAGTCACTGGCCCCAGGGCTCCCTTGCCAAGCCCCACCCAGGATTTGGAGGACAACTCAGAGAGGCCTAGCATCGCATTGTGGCATCAGAGATGCAAAGGTTGCACAAGGGGCCTGATTTAAAAAAAAAAAAAAAAAAAGTGAATGGTGGACTCCCAGACACAGAACTTGGAACAGTGGTTACCCAAAAGCCTGAACCCCGCAGACTGGCAGTGATCATGGCAAATAGCATTTAACATACCAGCAAGTTCTACACCCCCCCCTACACCATATGCCTGTTGCGCAAAAAGTACCAACATTTTTACCATCTTATTTATACCCAATATATTCTCTTTCAAAAGATGTTGCAGCTGTTGAGCTGTCCCTTCCTTCACCACCACTTCAAGTGTTTATCACTTCTATGACATACCAAAACAGTAGTATATTGGAATAACAGTGTGCTCCGCTAACCAAATTGAATGATCATAAGTATACGCGGAATTTATACAGATTGCAAACTTTTGGGCATTACACCTCATATTAATATTTTAGGTATACTACTAATCTACTTACCAAATTATGGGTGTAAGTAAACGTCCATATAGTACCGAAAAGCCAGCATCCCAATAAATGTTTATGCCTGTAATCTAAGGTCCAGATGATAATCGTAATGTGATATCTTGCAGCCCTAGTGCCAACCATTCTGCCAGAGCATTCATGTGGAGCTTCAGTAATTTAAAAAAAAAAATTACAAAGACTAGACTTGCCCATTTTTATACTCAATTATTCTTTAGTCTTTTGTGCTTTGAAAGAGACAGGTTAGTTTTGTTTTTAACTGAGTACCTATGTTCCTCAAATAAGATTTTAGTATACAAGCCTATGGCCTTTTCTTTAGTGGTTTTCAAAGTTTGTTTCCAGTGACACTGCATTTGTAAATTTGAGATAAAGTAATTTGACAAGCTCTGTCATTTCCTAAGACCTTTTTACATAAAACATAAACCACCTAAATTATGCCCCTGTATGTACAAAGTTACCACTGCATGTAATGACAGCACTACATTTGGGACTCATAATTAAAAATGTAAAATTAACAGCACTGAAAAGTTTAAAAGTCACTGCGAGAAATGCAAGATTCCACAGTCACAAAGACAAACAACACATGTAAGGCACAAATCAGGCAGTTGGTATGGACTGGGTAGTGAGACACCTCCACAAAGTTCCACCCACCAACCCACAAAGCCCCGCCTAACGACCTCATCAAAAAGAGGCCAGATAGTCAAAATGAAATGAAAAATGTATAGCAAAATGAAACACATGTAGCATAAAGAAAAGAGTGCCAAAAAAAGCAAAACGTAAAGAATTATTGCAATATATACAAAATGTCTCAATTCACTGATTCGGTCTAGAATATACAAGTGCTTGTTTATGGTACCCATATTATTTGCTGTGCTATGTGGCTATAATTTGACTCCATAGATTGTGCCCCAAAAAAATTGATTATATCCAATTCTGACATAACAGATTGATGTAGCTGAATCTGTGTATGTGTCTGTGTGTATATACATATATACACACACATATATACATATACACACATACATACAGTGGTACCTCAGAACTCAAATTTAATCCATTCAGAACTCCGGATCGAATCCTAAAAAGTTCGAGTTGTGATCGAATTTTCCCCATAAGAAATAATGGAAAACCAATTAATTGGTTCCCGGCTTTTTTTTTTTAGCATTTAAACACAAAATGAACAGGATAAAACAAGAAGCATTTTTTTCTTAATGGCTTCCAAAACGATAAAGATCTTATCCCAACATTACCCCTGACCTGCCCCGATCGTCAGCTCCTTCCAAGTGCCACGCACCCTCGTACCACTGTATTTGCTATTACCAGTTTACTGATGTGTCGGAATAGATTTGGCTAACAAAACAGCTTTAGATGCACGTATGAGTCATAAAACTGCAACACAGACAGAAAGTGCAGTGTCATGATACCAACGATCTCTCCATAAAGGAGACATCTTGGAGACATCTTAATCATTCACAATCTAATATCTTCAAATCACACACCCCTACTCTGAACAAAAGTGTCCGCTAAGTAAATAAATGTATGTCTAAATATACATGTTCAGGGTAATCGCACTCATTCTCACCCCCACCCCACTTCCTGTCTCTCACAATATACCCCGTCCATCACCATGAAGTGTGAGCACACTTGAAGTAAGCAGACTATGGAGGCAATGGCACATGAATTTTTAAAAACTAAACACAAAAAGTGTGTTCCTACCACCCCACCTCAAATCAGAGTAATGATAGGGGAGCAACAGGGAGCTGCCAGTGTATTAAGGTTCATACTCCAGAAACGATGACACAAGGCTCAGAATGTGAATAAGACCATCAATTCCCCCCAGCCCCAGCAGGATGTGGGGCCCCTTTCCCCCGGAAACCTCATCGGATAGAGCAACGCAGAACATGAAACATGAAACTCCCAAGCAAGGGCCCCACTAAAAAAGACGCTTTTCTCAGCTGGAACATGGAGCGGCAAAAAGGATGAGTCTCCTCATACTAGAACATCAGAATCATTTCTTTTTGGCCAAGTAACAGGCTCACATTAAATAAAATCGACAAAAGATTAGTAAACTATTCAGATTGAGTGGATGGAGAGACCCGTTACAAAATGTAGCCAGTATCCAGATACACACAGAAGCAGGCACAAACTACTTCCGTTTCTGTAATGCAGGCCTCTGTTACACACATAAGAGCAGAGTTGGGGGGGGGGGGGGTGAAATAGTTAAAGGCATGGACACAAATTAGCAATAAAACCCTAGGAGGGACCTTGATGTGGCACTTAACCAGATAAGATGCAATAAAAGCAACTAGGTGTTTGTACCAACCAGCTAGACACAAATCGAATCACTGCTATCCCAACTTCCCAATGCTTCCCAACAGACCGATCATTAAAAAACTGAATTACATTTTTAAGCATGTAGATCTTTAAAATTACAAGGATATTTTAAGAAAACTGCAGTGAAACTTTCATCTGATAAGGCAAACGATGTTCTATGACAACAGCCAGAGCAAAATTTTGCGACAAGGACAGAGAAAGCTGAAATCGGAAGTCAGAAAGCAGAAATCTGTGCCACAAGTGGTGCCATGTAACAGAAGCCACTGGAGGTGTCTGTATGTTTAGATGAGACTTAAAAATTCATCTTTTCATATTTAAGATTAACATTTCATTATTTATCAGATGGGTCATTCACACAATTACAATGAAATAGAATACAACACAATTTTGTGTACAGTCATTGACATTAGGGGTGGGTGATCTTCCCAAAAGAAATCAAATTGTGATCTTTATGACACACAATCGCGATCCATGATCTGAATTGCGATCTTTCTCCCCAATTTCGAAATGAACCGTGAATAATACCCAGACTAGAAGAAGCCTAAAGATGTATTGGCACCGTTTAAAACAAGATATTGAATTAAAGACACCATTTTGAAAATGGCAATTAAATCCTGAGTTAGCTTTTATTTTAAAGTTCAAAACTGCTAATCAAGTTGAAAATCTTATTTGGAACCCCGTATATTATATATATCAGATGCTTGTTGGAACTACTGTAATTGTATACGATGCCTACAACAGTCTTAGGCAAAGTGAAATAGGCATAAGGGCTACAGTATGACTATAGGTAAGGAAGAGTATTTATACGGCACCTTTCTAGACCAAAATGTTACAAAATGCCTCACAAGAAATAAAAAAAGATTCTCTAGCATACAAATCCTGCATTATCCTGCAACTGAATTTTCAACCACAAGTGCAGTTTCTTAAACGATATTCCACCAGCACCCACTACGAGCAGTCATTCTCCTGGTGGTTGCTTAAGCTAGGGTCACTGGAGGGACTGACTAACCCTGACACAATGAGATTTCTTAATTATTTAAATGTATTCCAAGCTGTGGCATTAACTCATTTCCCATGGCCTTTTACAGTAATTAAACCCCTGGCATTCTTACGGTAAAAAAGCAGGCCAGCCAGCACTGCAGTAAATGGCTTATCTGGCATTTTAACCCCCCCCACCCCCGCCCCGAGGCTGTGCACTTCCACTTTGTTGGTTTATCTGGAGAAGCTATGGGTGTCTGGCAAGGCAGTGCCATTTACTTTGACTTGTGTTTTGGCCTGGCTCTCAACAACCTGTGTCAATATATTAAAAATACACAGCGTAACTCCTACACAGTGAGTGTGTGTGTGTGTGTGTGTGTGTGTGTGTGTGTGTGTGTGTGTGTGTGTGGCAGAGAGAGAGAGAGAGAGAGAGATTGCATGGATGTGACTGTGTGGGCGGAAGTAGCAAAAAAAGTCTGAGATTTGAACCATTTGGGGGGATGGGGGAGTTCACAGCTTGCAGCTATGATGTTGTGCTCATCAGCCTCAGCTCCAAGCAGCTGTGGCAGACACAAGCATGGACACAGAATCCCTTCAACTGTACCAAAGCGCAGAGCAGAACAGGAATGTGAGCGTAGGGGCCAGAGAGACGGCAAAAAAAAAAAAAAGACGACACCAAAAAAAAAAATTCTTGTTCTCAGCACCACCCTGGCCTGAAGTGAGGGACACACCCTAAAAGCAGCATGTCTATGTTCCTAATCCCCCCCCTCCCCCAGCCCCAAGCCCGGCAGTTCTTAAGTCAGCCTGCCGAGTCCTGCCACAGGCTGCAAGGAAAGTGAGCCCAGTACATTTCAAAACAGCAGTTTTCCCCGTACATTAAAAAAAAAGAGAAAACAGAGTGAAACAGGGAGGCTGGAACAGAGTATGTGCTGCAGTCTCATAAATAGCAGTTCCTCATGCTCTTCAATCAGCCAGCTCAGACATAGAAAATCTGAGGTTATGCTAGGTCAATACAACAATTTTCTTTCATGTGCAACTTCTCCTGGTGGTGATGGGTTGCAGGATATATGCAGTTTACAGTGACTGCGGTGAGAGCTAGATGCAAATAGATGGAGATATTTCCATAACTGCAGGAGATCTGGTGGAATTTGCTTCTCAAATTGCTTTAACAGTTCACATATAGAAATGCAGCCAACCACAGGAAAGAGAATCCCGGGGGGGGATTATGGGAATTCATGAACAGGCTGCACTAGCACTTGACATGGTAAAAAACTAAGGGCTAGGTTCTATTTATCAGTCTAGGAGGCACTGGAACAGCGAAAATTTTCCTGTGGTTCCTGAAAACTTTTTCAGCCATGTGGGTTTACTTATGGAAAACATGCAGAGCCCATAAGGACAGACACAGAAAGAGGTGAATTGGCATGCAGACCACTGGGCTCCGAAGGCGGACTATCTAAAGGGGTTTATCTTTCAAATCCAAGGCTAGAGGAGGGAATCCAGGCATTTTCCCTCGAGTTTCCTCAGAATGGCTAAGGCTTTTTGCAGTCTTAAGGATCATAATGCTACAAGTAATGTGATACTGAGAGGAGGAGACTGAGCTTGGCCAATGCAGTAAGCAATGATATTCCCACTAAGCGCTCCAAGTGCACTCGCTTCTAAGACAGAGCCAGAAGGCAAACTTCCAGCAAAGCCTGTATTCAAACCACTCTTACCAGATTCCTCTGAATTCCGCCAGCATGTGATTTCTGAAGAGTTTAATTAATTAACATCCCAGTTTGCACTACTTATAATCATCTATTATAAATGGTGTCATATTACTCGACACACTGAATAAAATAGGAACTTATAACTGACCTTCCCAATAAGTTCCTTTAAGTATCTTTCCCAAAAAAAGTGTACATCACAGCCATGTTATAACAAGCTCAGGATTCTAAGAGTTTTTTTTTTCCCCCATCTTGCTCTCATCCTGGAAATTAAGCTGCCAAAGTGCAATTAGGAAATCTCATAGTAAAGCCAAGAGCAAGTTATTCACTAATGACCAATGTTACATAATACTTGTTCAGCACTAAACTGAGCAAAACACATAAAAATAACAGTGCAGCCTCATAAAGACGGTGAGGCTGATAGGAATGCAATGCCCCAAGTCGTTCACTTCAAAAGTCCAACCCACACGCTCCCTGCATCCCCCCCACCTCCCACCCCCATAACCACCACCCAGGAATCCGCTGATGCACACCTCCCCTGAACTCGGTGAACCCCTTAACGCCACTGACACAAACACCCTTAGGATGTGAAAACCAGCCTCCCTTTCTGGGCAGACTGAGACCTCCAACAATGCCAGAGACTCCCACACAGATTTCCAAGCGCCACTGAGCTCAACTAGGAGAGATGAGGCCAGTTGAAACATGATCTGAGAAACTGTAGCTTTTGAATTTTTTTACTATGGGAATGAAATATTTAAATTGAGTGCCTCATGCGGCAGCTGGCAACTTTGGTGGTTAGACACTTACTGACTTATGAGGTAATGAACATGATGTGACTTAACTAGGATGATACTAATATATTCATACAAACAGATAAGAGAGATAACACAATGTTCTAGGCAATAATACTGGTTGCTTTGAGTAAAAGTATGGAACCAGCACCATTTTAAAACATAATAATCGATAACATATCTCCTGGAGTATGCTTCCACAAAAAATATGTCATGACAACAGTCATGGACCAAGAAAAGCAAGAGACCATAGTAGAGAACACATAGAACAGAGGATGGCTACAGATGAAGCAGCAATAATGTTAAGTTCACACTATAGGACTGTCAAAGTAGTCAGATTGTTGTACTTTTCACATTACACAAGTCAACCCTTTGTCCACATGCGTCCTCCTGCCCACCACACCCTGTTATTCCCTTATTCCACTTCCCCTTTTCCTTTCAATCTGTTATGCCCCAACCCTAGACTGGGGTTCGTAACACCATTATCTTGTAATTGGGACTCTTGTAGCCATTGTGATTCACACACTACAGAACTGATCAGCGACAGTGGGTCACACACTACAAGACCTTTCACCAGAAGGAAAATCGCTGACCAGTCCATTACGTTGTCACAAAAACACATTCAAGAAGTGACAAAGGGAAACGACAATTCTCTGGTTAATGCACCATAAATTGTTAAAACACTAATCAAATTACAACATATGATGTACATTTAAAAACATGTGGCATGTTAACCCTTGTAGACACAGAACTTTCAGGAAACACTACTACATACCAAGTCTTTAATAGGGATGTCATGATACCAGAAATTTAGTAGTTAGTATCAGGGCTATACGATATGATAAAAATCTCACATTCTGATACAAGTAAACTCATATCCAGATAATTATATAATGTAACGTGACAGAAATAGACAAGAAATGATCCACAAATATGCAAAACCCTTTTCACATGTACAATTGTGTACAAATGTGGACATGATTTTACACAACATACAATGCAATAGAATTGCAAGGGAACGCAATAGTTTTGTGTTCCCTCACAATACTTTTCTGTTATTAACAA
The DNA here is from genome assembly GCA_026776725.1 of Gnathonemus echidnorhynchus. Lineage (NCBI taxonomy): Eukaryota > Metazoa > Chordata > Actinopteri > Osteoglossiformes > Mormyridae > Gnathonemus > Gnathonemus echidnorhynchus. The sequence continues at coordinate 39,667 of JAODJU010000040.1, read as the reverse complement.
ATGTACTGTGTCCATTTAAAGTACACAAACCTAAACGATACAAATATGTCCAGTGAAATTCGCTTTAAGCATTAAACAGGGGACAACGCACACCATGTAACTTTCATATGTGTGTTTTTATACATATTTATTAACAATCACATTGTGCACATTCACCGTCAGTGACTGTAAACAAGACAGCTGGGCTACTGAAGGTGAATAACTTCCTAACTCTACTCAGAGGTTGTTAAAATTATAGAGAGCAAATATGAATCGAGGAAATGTGGTGTTTCCTTATAATGAGCGTCAATGGAGAGGAAAAAGTTTAATGTGAGAAAGTCCATATTCTTAGCATTTCAGTTTCGATTTTTTGCCAGGTATAAGTGTTTATGACCAGATGTATTGGAGCAAAATGTGGTGATTATTGGTCCCCATTTAGGTACATTTAGCCACAAGCTTTTTCACGTTAAGAGTTTTAAAATGTCCCCATTGGAATATTAATTAAAAATTGCCCATAAAGAAATTTGGAAAACCAAGGGGTCTTGCTTTTGTTGAAAGATATTACAGCCAGAAAACTAAATATAAAAAGTCAACTTCACCACAGTATCATAATTAAGGTTTAAACCCAAAACCACTTTCGGGTATACCTCCCAGGTATTCTGGTTTGATGTATGGATATGCGGATCTCTTCTGAAACATTACAGAAAGCGGGGTCAAGTTTACCAAGGTTTTGGAGTTAAGGTTTAAAGTTAGCTTTATATGCACTTTTCCGGCTGCAATATCTTTCAATGTTTGTAATATATTTCAGTGGTTGTATGCGTGCACTTCGCATTCAATAGCCCAACTGTCCTGCTTGAAGTCTCTGGCGATGAATGGACACAATGCAATTATTAATAAATACATATAAAAATGCATAATAATAAAAGATACATGGGGTACATTTTCCACCTTAGTTTAATACTTACACCACACCTATTATTTATGTTTACCCATACCATCACATTGCAGAAAATAGCAAGAGTAGTGGGATTGCAAAAGTATTGCAAGTGAACACAAAACTATTTTAAAAAAATATTTTCCCAACCAGATCTCTTAGGGGCTCCGTAGCGATATGAACCGGACAAAAATGAATGACTTCATTTTTCATGGCTTTTTGAACAGATGAAAGCTGTAGTTTTTAAACTGTTGGCACTTATGTCTTATTTGCAGCTCATTGAAAGCGATCATACTCAATACTGTCCAGCCACTATCTGTGGACTACAGTGTTTGTATGCACAAAACACCACGTAATATGTTACTATCAACTGATATTGTTAACAATGGCTGACAATTAACCGGGCTAGAACAGTCATGCCTTCTGTCGCCCAAATTCCTTCCCCCTGTGATGTATCACACAGATGTTTGGCTGATGATGCAATCATGACGACGTAGTTTCAAGGTACCCCATACGTTAAGTTCATCCTTACTACAGCAGCAAGAGTGCTCATCAATAAAATACCTTTACACATTTTTTTCTTAAACAACTTTCTGATTAAAGAAATCGTTTGCATTTAGCTTTAAAGTACAAACAACGTTTTATTAGATTCTTAACTGCAGCAGTACAGAATAAAACAGTGCTACCAAGCTAAATGTACAAATCTAATAAAACATTGGTTGTACTCTCAAGCTAAATGTAAATGATTAGTCATGTGTAGCTCCTGTGCTTGTGGGCCTCATTCTTCTTCAGCATGTAAGGATAGACTGGAACACTTGTAGACACATATGCTGCTCCAGTCAGTCCCAGACGAATTGCAACATCGGTACTTACACTGCCTCCGGAACCTACTATACAGTACTCCAAAACAAATATAGGTGCAACAACCATAACTATAACCGTAAATGTTTACTGAATACCTCTTCCTTGAACACTAAGAACATTTACTAAACAAACTGAATTTTTACACCTTTTTAAAAACTCCTCTCCCGGGTCTCCCCTCACCCAGTGTCTTGTGATGTCATTGTCTGTAGCTCGTCACCGCATTCATTGCCAGTCTCAACCAGGTTACAGTACAGTTCACACAAAAGGATTTGGAGTCACAAGAGGTCCAGATATTTAGCCTGCTATCTGATGAGCATCGGTGACTCATTGGTAACTCACTCTGTCCAGTTGCATCTTTGAACAGGTCACAAACAGCAATCAGGCACCAATTTGCCATCATTCAGTGAGCACTAATTTTCCTCCAATCTAGGGCTTTGTCAGCATTCTCCAAAAACTGTCAGCAAGTGGGAAAATCAGGGTTAAAATTGTGTAGTGTGAACTTAAAAAAAAAAAAGTCCACCTTATTCTAATTTGAGGAGGGGACATTTTCAATCAATATGATTTGAAATGAATATAAAATTTCTATAATGTTAAAAAAAAAAAAACGATGTAAAAAGTTACATTTGTTTACAAAACGTTCTGAGTGTCGAGGGAACAAGTACTCAATAAAAGTTTCCACAGTTAAGGTATTTTGTGGTTTGAACTTTATATCGGTTTGTAACAGTGTTTCCTGAAAATCCCACGTACACAAGGGTTAAGGTGTTCATTCATACAGTTAACATGACAAACATATGTAACCATTTAACAAGACATTACCCAGATGTGCTGCTGCCAACCCTTCTGCCAGAGCATGAATGTGGATCTTCTCTTCAAGCAAAAAAAAATGTAACTAATTTTATTTTTGGCACATTAAGTCCTTTTGAAAAATGGAGTTTTGATTTTCAACTATGCCTTTCAGTCTTATCTTGTGCTTTGAAAGAGACAGGTGGGTTTTGTTTAAGGAACTATACCCATATGTTCCTCAAATAAAAAGATTTTGGTATACAGGCTTTTGGCCTCTCTCTAGCAGTTTTCACAATTTGTTTCCAGTGACACATTTGTAAATATGTGATACATTTCGGGTTTTTTAAAAATCTCCAAATATGGAAAGCTGCTATATATTATTTCATATTTCCATTCCCATGAAACTGATATCGAATCGGATTGGATTGAATCGAATCGTTAGCGTGTGAGTCGGAACAGAATCGAATCGGGGCATCTGTGATTTGTGCCAAAAAAAAATAAAAAATAAAAACGAAACATGGATGAGCTATGGCACACTTCGTTTCCTCTTCTGGGGTGTTGGGAGTCGCCGAAAGTGAGGGAGAATAGGCCTTGGAAAAATCCCTCTCTTGCAAATACACGGGAAGATAAATGGCACTCACTGATACTGTACGACGTTCAGCATCGCCATTTATTGTGTCAATTCCAAAGGCTAACAAATGCGAGCCAGTTTACAGTCTACGGGAACAGGATGTGCACTGGACACAAAATGATAGCAAATCTATTTCAACGATGGCATTGACTGACACTAAAAAAATGAGAACAATGAGTGTAACGATCCCGGCAAGGGACATCTGGACGGCTCAGGGTTTTTTCCCCCTGATGGCTGTCATGTAAATTAACATCTTCGAAGCCACAGCCACTCACCCATCGGGCGAATGGTGACCTGGTGGCCGGAGTGAAACTTTCCGTATGGTACTCAGACGCCCTTACCGTCTTTTGTCAATGTACATGCGCTTAGCTAGTACGTATTTTGCTAATTTTAACAGCCGGCCAAGTATCCTTACACTAATACGAAATTTAAGGGGAAAATCCTTTCAATCGTATGTATTTGGAAAAATCAAAAGCATAGTAACAATGAGCAATTAGCACGCAGTATACAGCTAGCTAGTTAGCTCGAACAATGACAGGAAAAGCCAGCTGGCTGCCCGGTTATCGGCTGCAGCTACTAGCCAGACAGCCAGCAAACCGCCAACATATTCCCACTGTTGCCCAGACAAGGGGCGCATGCCAAAAGCCGGCCGCACTCGACACCTTTTAAAAGATAAATCCACGGTCTTTCCGGGCGGCTACAGCGGCGTTATCGAACGGCGTGACGCGTTAGCTACAGCGGCGGCGAAACAAAAACAGCGCCGGCTAGCCGTTAGCCCTTCGGATAGCTGCGGCGCCCTACATAGCCGACTTTGGGTACACCTACTTTGCGTGGCGGAGGGTCGTTTCGTTAGCCTACTGCCCGGCTAGTCAGCTATTTAGCCAGCTAGCTATCCGAGATTATAGCTTTAGCTTTCCATCTCCCCCGAATATGCACAGCATGGTTAGCCAGCTAGTACTCGGTAAACTAGTCGTCATCGAGACGCTTACCTTAATATCGCCGTAGCTGAGTTTGTTGTGTAATTGGTTTGCTTCTCTCGCGGTGTATTTTCCCAAACAGTAATCCACACACACGACGGCAACGTCTTCTCTGTCTTCCTCACCCACTCCACGTATCTGCTCCTTCTCCAGTAACTGCCAGCGTAGTATCGGACGGTGGCCGCCGAGTGGTGCCGGCTCCTTCGATAGGTCGCTTGCTTGCTCTTGCGCGCTCTCTCTCTCTATCTATCTATGAAGCTAGCTAGCTAGCTAATCTCCATATTGCTGTGCTTCTTCCTTCGCCCGAAGTAACTTGGCGTTTGGCCGAATGCTCGTTTTCTCCCCTCTTCCACCCACCCTTCACCGCGTCGTCATCATGAAATCACGCTGAGATTTGAGGCCACCAGCGGGATTGCTGGCGCAGGTTCCGGGCAGTCCACGAGGAAACGCTGCGCGTGGGCCGGTAATTAGGCAGTTAAAGGGCCGTAGCACAGGATCGTGTAAAAATAAAAATCACCAAGCAAGCGGCATGAAAAGAGTTTTTTCCCACGGCTGTTTATTATAATGTATTGCTTTATAGTTTTGCACATTTATGCGGTTTAATATTTGCTTCAGTAATTCGTGGTAATTGTCTTACTCAAGGGTGCTGATTAATTCGTGTTGTATTGTGGAGGATGCAAAATTATATTTTGTTTAAAAGTCGTTCAGCCACATATTAATTCTAACGGGATCATCGTGCTATTCGTGGTCCCTCCCAGTTTCATTTCTCAGTACATTTAATGGTTTATTTACACTGACATAAGGTGTCATAGAATACTGGTGCCTGTGCTACTTTATCAGCAGGCACTTTTGACCAAGGACGCTTGTGTTAGGAAATTGTTGAACATTTCTAAAGTTGGTTATTTGCTAATCAAATTGTAGAAGTTAGACCATCTCCTGCCAGCACCTGGGGTGGCCATTGACTTCATGTATTTACATTTACATGTATTGTTACTTAGCAGACGCCAAAGTGACATACAAGTGAGGCACCCCAAAAAAAAACAAAGATACAAAGCCTACTGGACCTAATGCCAGCACCTTTTACTGCAACCACATGTGTTCAGCTTAGGCATGCCAGAAAATGGGGAGGCACATGATTTGTTTGGTATGATGCTGATCCCAACTTCTGACCCTTACTATGTCAAAGATTTCTGTCTCATGAGAGTTCAACAGGCTGGATGCTACATGTGATTTCAATCACCAATGTCTAACTGTAATCTAACTCACAGGTTAGCTAGCTGTTTTCATAAGAAAGTGCTACATAAATTTACCTTGTCAGTACATGTTTTTGTGCAGAACATAACCCAAATAGTTGTATACATTACTGGCAATGTGTTCACTATTGTAGATAGCAAACTTGTTAGGGTAAGGCATTTTTTCCACTATAAATATATAGAGTGTAAATATTAGCTAAAGTCTTTTTCATCCATTGTCTAACCTCAACTTGAAATTTACATGGTGAAATCTATTGCAATAAGCAGTTAACTGTCAATTTTAATATTTATATTCCACATACTAGGTTACCTAAATATATGTTCAGCTTCAGGTGAACATATTGACATGTCAAAAGAAACATACATTTTTGTTTTCTATTGAATATTTAGTTCTAGATTATCACTGTATTATAATACTGAGGTGACTTGCACAGTGTTGCACATTGAAAAGAGGTATACATCTACCAGAGCTGATGAAGGCATTGCATGCATGCTTTACTATGGATGATCATGCCCTTGACACATTCTTTCTATTCAATATGAAGTTTTGTGTGTGCTATAAATCAAATTAAGAAGAATTTAGCTTATGGAATACACACATTTCCTAGTAGAGAGAAGGTGGTCTATTTCAGAGCAATGATGTTATAAATAATATTTGAATGTAGAATTGCTTTAGCGTGGTTCATGCTTCATTGTTTGTTTGGTATAGCAATCATTAGGACGATAGAGGAACTCATGGAAACCCAATTGCATACATTTACCTTTAAAACCAGCTTGAATTTATAGTACCCTGATCGAGCAAGGGCATGAAAAATGATGCGGTATTTACTTAATATAATTACTACTTTATCGCAGAAAAATAATTCATGTCTTTGTGGATTCTTCAGTTTACATTTCTCTCAGATTACCCAGATCTATGTTGTACCAATTATTCACAAGATTTCGACTATTACACAAAATACACTTAGCTCATCTTGTGGGGAATCACACATGTGCATAAGTAACTGTTCATATTGATTCTTCCTCATTTATTTGTTACTTCAGATCATATTTTGTGTTGTGCATAATTTTTTTGCTTCAGTCACAGAATAAGTCATAAAAGAACTGCCCTGGAGGTAAGGGCAGTGATATTATTATACTATTATTATACTATCCACTGTGCTTCACCTGTCATTAATGCACCTGGAAAAGAGAGATTCTCACATAAGGATGCTGTTCATCGACTTTAGCTCAGCTTTTAACACCATCATCCCTCAGAGACTGTCTCTCATACTGAGTGGGCTGGGCCTCAGCACCCCCCTGGTGAACTGGATACTAGATTTCCTGACTGACAGGCCACAGTCAGTCAGAATCGGCACCAACACCTCAAACACCATCACCCTGAGCACAGGTGCGCCACAGGGCTGTGTCCTCAGTCCACTGCTCTTCACACTACTGACCCACGACTGCAGAGCAAAGTCCAGCTTAAACCAGATCATCAAGTTTGCGGATGACATGACTGTTGTGGGCCTCATCAAGAACAATGACATTTCTGCATACATGGAAGAGGTGGCGAAAGTGGCTCTGTGGTGTAAGAGCAACAACCTCTCTCTAAATGTAGACAAGACCAAAGAAATGATCATCGATTTCAGAAGATCCAGCACTGTTCACCCACCTCTCACCATCGATGGCGTTGTGGTTGAGAGGGTGAAGAACACCAAGTTCCTGGGTGTCCACTTCACCGAGGACCTCTCCTGGTCCCTCAACTCCATAGCCAAGAGGGCTCGACAGCGTCTGCACTTCTCGCAGAGGCTGAAGAGAGTGAGCCTCCCCTGACCAATCCTCACCACATTCTACACCAGCACCATCGAAAGCCTTCTCCAGAGCTGCATCACTGTCTGGTACGGGAACTGTAACGTCTCGGACCATAACACACTTCAGCAGATAGTGAGAGCAGCTGAGAAGATAATCTGTGTGCCCCTACCCCCTAAAAGACATTTTCCAGACCTGCTGCTACAACAGAGCCATAAACATTTTAAAGGACCCTTCCCACCGGCTACAAGGACTCTTTTCTCTCCTACCGTCTGGAAAACGGTATCAAAGCTTCCGCTCCACCTCTACCAGGCTGTGCAACAGCTTCATACCACAAGCCATCAGAACTCTGAACACACAAATATCTGGACTGTCTCTCTTTAAATACCTCTAAACTGCATATACAAAAACTACCTCTAAATTGCAACTGCACTTTACTTACCTATGAAGTTTCTGCACTATTTATTTATTATCTCTGCACTACTTATTTATTACCTCTGCACTATTTATTTACTGCCTGTTTGCACCTTGCACGTGCTGTTACTGTAATGTTAAGTGTACTATATGTTGCACCGGGGCCATGGAGAAACGTTGTTTCATCACTCTTTGTACATGTATGAAGCTGCTGATGACAATAAAGTAACCTTGAAACTTGAACCTTGAACTATGATAAAACAATGATATATGTATGCTGAAGGCAAAAGAAATCAACAGTTCTGTCAAAGGAGGTGATATGTAAAATGTTCAGACCTGAGAAAAGATATAGTTTAGCTATTTGTCATTTGCATATGTCATACATGCCTTATTTTTGTTTCTAGTCTAGCTTGTTACAGGAACAGCAAAGCACACATACTCTAAAGAGGAGCGAGCATAATGACCCACTCAGATTCCCTGGGGGGTGGGGTGAATCTGCTATTGTCATACCTCCCTGGGACCCCTGCATCCAGCTTAAGAGGAGCTGGGTTTGTGTGTAACCTGTGAATAGTCTAAAGAGAGAGATGGCACTATGTACTGTACTGTGCAAAAGTCTTAGGCAGTCACAGGAAATGTTTAAAGCTATTAATCCTAGTAGTAAGGGTATATGTGCTCAGAACAAAAAACATATGAACATCCAAAGTAACACAACAAAGACTCACAAGAATGTCCTCTGTTCTCCAAACATTCACTGATAACTTGATGGACGGCTAGAAGAACACCACTTCAATTCCCAAACCTCTCCACAGGGGCACCCCAGCCATTCCATGTATTTCTTACATTTTGCATCCAGCTTAATTAATTCTTTGATTTAATTAGTTTTAAAATGTCAATGAGGTGTTTATTAGCCGTAGGAGGTGGGGTGGTAAAAAACATGACTATATTGGATGATTGAGGCAAATACGAGGTTTTGAAATGGCTAAGCTGAGACACTTTGACAGACATAATATCATAGTTTTACAGCAATATGAAGATCATTTGAACATAATTTTCAATTCAATTTCAATTAAATTAAATTCAATTCAATTCAATTTCAATTAATTTTTACTTATTTCAAACAAACAACAAATAAAAAACATTTCCACATTCTCCATCATAATATTACACCTTTCGATTTCCTTGCTTGAAAAGGAGTAGGCAGAAGTAT
>JAODJU010000040.1:15968-28996 GCA_026776725.1 Gnathonemus echidnorhynchus | reverse complement strand
TCAGAACTCGAACTTTTTAGGATTCGATCCGGAGTCCGGAACGGATTAAGTTCGAGAACCGAGGTACCACTGTATTGACATTAAAGCGAGTTCAGTCTGACTCTAACCTTCAGATTGCAGGAAAAGCTAATTAAAGCTCTGTAAGATTTGAAACATCAAGATAGATTAAACATCTCAAGCCATCAGCTTCTGAAAAGACATTACTGTGTGTCAGTGGGAGTTATTTTCCGCACAAGCATGTTTTTTTTGTGATGCATGTTCAGTGACCCCATATTCTATGAAAACACTGGATTGTGTGAGTCAAATATGAAACTGTATATGACACAGGTATAAAGCAGCCTTTTAGAATTACCGCTTCTAGAATCTATCCTGGGAACATTTCTGATTAAAGAATTATTAGGTTATGAGTCATAAACTAGTTTGTCACAAGGCTTTGTTAATTTCAGAACCTTTCTTGTGTTTTCTTTATTTTGAGGCACATGCCACTTGATTTTAGCAATATGAATCATTGTAGTCTTATATGCTTAATACATTTCACTCACTATAGATATAGTTTATGAACACACAAAATGCTATTTTTGTGGTTGAGAATGAGGGGGTTGATCAAACAAACTACACAATGTGTTTCAATATTTGAATTCCCTGGATGGGGAATACACATGGTTTTGGGACCAGTCTGCTGCTGTCACAGACATTTTATTTTTATTGTTATAACTCAGGTTAACTCAAGTAAAACACCCATGTAAAGCACCTTGGGACACCTCTGTTGTGAAAGCTGCTATATAAACATAAATTGAATTGAAAATACAATATGTGTTTGCATTAACAAATTTACAATCATCCACACATACTTTGTGTCAAAAATGAAAATGCAATAATAATGTCTTATTTTTTATTTTTGTTACTAGTGCCTTTACATTTTCAGTAACAAAGACAGCACTGCTTTCCTGTTAAAATGTAATTTAAAATGCATTTTCATTTGCATTAACATTTCCACAGACCTTCAGCTGTCAGCCTCATCAAGATGGGTCTTTGTGTTAGGAAATAGTTTGGAAAATTTGCAAGGAGGGTTGGAATTTACGCCACACCGTACCACCCACAGGAAGCACAGACTGGCCTCCACCATGTTGGTGCATTTCTTGTCTGGTCAAGATACTATGTGTATTGTCTCTGTTCTTTTATTGCATTTGTCGTGGTTGGTTGTGCTATTCTGGCTGCAACAAGAACAACAATGTTCACAACAAAGAAAAAGGATTTTTTAAGATTTAAAAATGGTACAAAAAAACATGATCCAAAGAGGTGAGATGAAGTTTTATCGCTGACAATGGTTACACTTAATCCTAAGAGCAGATCGTACTAAGAGCCTTATCAGTGATTAATGATTTTCATTCTTGGTTTAAATAGCAATCATTTTATTCACACACATCATGGAACCCAGTGAAACAATGAAATTCTTATGCCACAGTTGCAGGAGAGATAGACAATGCTATATGGGGCCTGGAACAATAAATATATACAGGGCACATAAGTTTGGCAACTTAAGCAAAATGCAAAGACTATTGATAAAAGAGTAAACAAATATGTAAACAGTACACAAGTGTGTGAACTTCTCCATCTGTCCTGGCAAGGAACTTGCCCGTGTTTCCACCAATATTTGTCTCAGCAGTTGGCAGCATCACGTCATTAGTGGTGGGTGTAGCTGAGTAGGTGCAGTTTACATTTGCCTCCATGCAGAGGTCTAAAGTAACAAAGTACAAATAATTTATTACTGTATTTAGGTGTAGGTGTCACGCCCTGCTCCGTACGATCCTCGTGTGTGCCACGCCACCTCATTACCTCGTGTTAACTCCTGATTGTACTCACCTGTTGCTTGTTCAGTTTAGCCTGTCTAGTGTATTTAGTCCGTGTCTAAGTCGGTATCCCGAGATCTGTCATTGTGTAATGTGTGTCGACGTGCTTCCCCGGACCTTCCTGTGCTCCAATAAACCCTGTGTGTGCTGTCATTCACGACTTCGCCTCCTTGTTTGCTGGCTCGCCTGCTTCGACGTGACAGTAGGTTTTTTTTTTACCAAATTTCTATTTTACTGGAATATTTTAAGTTGTTGCAACTTTCACTGTCACTTCGCTACATTTCTGAGCCAAAAACCAGCTTTTTACTCTGATACATTCTGCATGAGACCATTGCTACACACCCAATAATAATAATAATAATAATAATAATAATAATAATAATGACTATTTGCAAAAAGCATTCAGCTCGTTTGATATGAAGATGGAACAAACAAAATGTACAGATGCATGGTACATTGATTAACATACCAATTTTACTGTTATGTCTCAGCAGTTTATCCCAGTCAGAGGTAATTTCTGTCTTTACTGGTTGATTCACATAACAGAACAGAGAAGCACCGTTAGTGGTCAACAGGACTGCACAGAAAGGGGCTCAATTAACATTCCTGTAAAATAACAATAACCCACCCCCTAAAGGATGGCAGCCCCAAAAAACATTGCCTAATATTTCACAGCCCTTGCATTACAAAGTCCTCATAACGTTTGGGGTGAAGTACTGACAGGAGGCCCGCTGAACAGATGGTGGAGATGCCAGCAAAGGTGCTGCAGCTGACAACCCTGAGGCTGGCTGGGGAACTGCATGGGAAACTGGTTAAAGTTCCTCCTGATTTATGCCGTCCTCAGAGGGTCTAACACCACGTGAGGGCAGTGAAACACAACAACTATTGCCCGAAGAATCCTCATTGGCTGGGAGATGCCCATCCCAGAGGGGGGGAATTGGCCACGAAGCTGGTCAACATGTAGCTATCAGGTGTCTTCACACTATATGATACTAGGCCAGACACATCAATGTGCCCTTGGTAGAAATGAAGGTGGGCACTGTAAAAGGCCTGTCTTGTGCTGTCCGTATTTAAGTGCAGAGAACATTACAAAGAAAATACAAGACTTAGAGGCTTTAATTTAATCTTATGAGTCTTATGATGTCATAAGAATAATAGAATCACGGTTGCCTAATAATGATGGGGACCAATATCATTTACGAGGTTGCATGCTTTTCTGTAGAGACCAGTATGACAGAATAGGTGGTGGACTATGTATGTAACTATGTATGTAAAGGCATATGTGCAGGCAAGGGAATTACCTAATGCAACTAAAATTACAGAAGCTTTATGGGTAAAACAGGAAACTCCAGTGGTTTAATTATAGGTATCTGTTATTGGGTATCTAATGTATAAGGAAAGCAGATCTTTATAAAATGATATCAGGGGTCTGAGTAATAAAAATTATGTGGTTCTTATGGGTGACTTTAGTTTATCGGGCATACAGTGAGACACAGTTAAAGGCTCTACAGCAAATGAACTCGACATGGTGGAAATGGTACAAGGCTGCTTTTTCTGGCAGTTTGTGAAATCTCCCACCAGAGGAGAAGCCGTTCTCAGCCCTGCGCTTTCAAATAACCTAGACAGAATCGGTAAACTCAAGGTTCTTGATCCACTTGGCAGTAGTGATCATAATATGGTTAAATCTGAGGTAAATTTTCCTGTCCATAAAGCCAAGTCAGGAATGAAAATATAGAATGTTAGGAAGGCAAACTGTAATGGGATGAGGCAGAAATTAGAGACTGTTAACTGGATCAAGGTAAATAACAGAACTGTAGACAAGGCATTTTAAAAGCACATTACTGCAAGCTCAAGGGGAGTTCATACCCTTTTCTCACAAAAACGAACCTGGGAAAATACAGGTGAAAAGGTGGTTTTCAACTGAAATAAAGTCAAGAGGAAGAGGGCTCTGTACCATCAATGGAAAGAAGCAAATGATGTTGGGACAAAACCGAAGCATTTCAACAAAAAATAATATTAGATGTGCTAAAAGAGCTTTATAAGTGAGAAGCAATATTTTGAATTTGATTCGAAATTGAACTGGTAACCAGTGTAGCTGAAACAGCATGGGTGTGATGTGAGCTGATTGTTTGGTGTGAGTGAGAACACTGTCATTTCAGTGTTCAGCAGAGTTCTGAACATACTGAAGCGTTTAAATAGATTGTGCAGGGAGGCCATCGAAAAGCGAGTTGCAGTAGTCAATACAGGATGTAATAAAAGCATGAACCAGAGTTTGGGCATGAGTACTGGACAGAAATGGGCATTTACGAGCGATGTTATGGAGGTGAAAGAATGCAATTTTGGTAAATGGACTGCATTTATATATCGCTTTTTACTACTCTTACGAGTACCAACGCGCTTTACAATCTATGCCTCACATTCACCCATTCACACCACACATTCACACACTGGTGGCGGAGGCTGCCACGCAAGGCGCCAACCAGCTCACCGGGAGCAATTTGGGGTTCAGTGTCTTGCTCAAGGATACTTCGATGGGGTCAGTAGGACCCGGGGCTCAAACCTGCAACCCGCCGGTTGCCAAACGGTAGCACTACCTCCTGGAGAATAACAGCTTTGGAACACATCTAAGCCCAAGAGATGAGTTTAACAGAGTAGTGCTAATCAGTGGTGCAATCTCCTTAAGCAGTTTTGTAGGACTTGGGTCTACAAGACTAGTAGAAGATTTGAAGTAGGAAATTAAATTCAAAAGTCCTGCTTGTTTTACAAGAAAGAATAATTCAAAGATGTTATTATCAGAACTAATAGGATTAGCAAGAGACTGGTAGCTATATATAGCTACAGATATGTTCCTGGTGGTCTATCTAATCTTAGTTATTTTGCCATTAAAATGTAATAAAGTCTTCACTCCTAAGAATTTCTGGAACTTGTGAGTTTAACATTGAAGAATTCATTGTTAACCTAGACATGGATTCAAACAGAACAATTTAGGATTGTTTTTGTTCTCTTCTATTAGTCTGGGCAGAGTGGTGGCTCTGAGGCTTGAGAACTATGCCGGCAGTTGGAAGATTGCCAGTTCAAATCCTTTAAATACCAGGTGTAATTATACTTCATTGGGCCCATGAGCAAGGCCCTTAACTTAGTTAGTTTGTCCTGGGTATGATGTTAACCTACATCCAACCCTGCAAGCAGGTCCTTCAACTTTCAGTAAAAATTTAGGGATCAGTGGTTGGATTGGCACTCTAGCCACCAGAAAAAAATTCAAACTGTTCTGTTCTGTTTAAGTTCACACGTATGAACAGGTTTCTTATCTCTATGCTTTATTTTCTTAAGTGAAGCTACAAGAGCAAGAGTACTGCAAAGTGATTTTCCCATATTCACAACTACCTGTTCATTTTCACTAGAGGCTTGTAATGTAAGGTTGAAGGACTGTGGACATTGTTCAAGAAATCTTGTGGTGAATAATGAAGCTATGGAATATCCGATACTGTACTTCATAACTGTGGCTGAAGAGAGGCTATATTGTATTTCAAACATTAGCAGGAATTGAACTGAAACCAGAGGACTAGAGAAATAAAGCATAGCTGCTAATAACTTATATAGTTGGAACCATGCAATTGAACAGTTACAACCTAAACTAAGCTACAAGCTAACGAGAGCTTGTGAATGTACCTCTGAATAGGACTTGCCTTCTTAGCCTGATAGTAATAAATAACCTTACATCAATGGTTATAAGTCAGGGAGTACCCACAACAGGCTAAGATATTTTTAAACAAATATTTTTTTCTTGTTATTGGCAATGGTGAGCAGGGTTCTGCTAATCTGATAACAGCAAATTAGCAAAGCTGACTTTTTATTAGCGGATTAGCATTTCGATGGTTTAGACTTTTCCGAGGATGAGGCACCTGATGGCTTTCCCCCATCCCCTTTATGATGCATGCAGCCTTCCAGTGGGTGGCTGCAGCAGAGCTACTCCGCAGAGAGCAGAAGGATATTGGTGCCACTTAGGTCCCAGTTTCAGGCAGGCCATCTAGGTAGGTGCATGGAAAGTCTTTTCTCTCCAGCAAGATGATGATCTTTCTCTGCTATCGGGGATCTTTGTAAAATCTGCATTTCAGTGGCGGCACCCTCTGAGGTACGCAGACCGGGTAGTGGCCAAATCTCTGTAGGTGGGTACACCTATTTTTGGTCTGGCTGCTCAGATGGCTGCCATACTCATGGAGTAGCTGTTACTGTGGCGGATCGGCTCTTTCCAATGGTGTCTGTTGTCACTCCTTTCAACGACCGTATTATGAGGCTCAGTCACTCCTTGGGTGTCTTGTCTGTTGTCTCAGTGTATATTCTGACCACGGTGAGTGCTGTCTCATTATGGGAGACATTTTACTCATTGGCTAATAGGTGTCCAGAAGGTGACTCTCCTCTGGTCATGGGTGACTTCACTGGCACTGACAGGGCTGGCTATGAGGATTGTATTAGTCCCTATGGGTCTGGAGAATGGGGTGAGAGGGGCTTTGGTTTGACTTTGTGAAAGGTTAGGGGCTGCGGGTCACTGGATCTTGGTTCCAACGCCCTGAGCTGCATCGTTGGACTTGGTAATCCAGTACCGGTGATCGGCGAAGGAGATTGAGCACATTCTCATGGGCAGATGCTGGAAGCTCCTGCAGAACTGCAGGGTCAACAGAATTGCCCAGTTTGTGAATTCTGACCAGACTTGTTGTTGCTACTCTGAAGATTTAACTTAGATCCAGTAGGCTACTCCCTACTAGGAGCATGAGGCTAGACTTGGGCAGACTCCAAGATCAAGCTGTTTCCAGTGTTCCAAGAAGCAGGTCTTTCATCTTGCTGGGTACCATGCATATTATCGAGAGGAATTGCAGTGCAGGACTTGGTCGCAAATCCAGTCTGTGGTGAATCAGCTGGGAGTAGGGAAGGCCGCAGGGATCTGTGGTATTCGCAATGAACTTCTCCTGGCTGGTGGTAAGGCTATCCTCCTGGCATTGCTTCCATTTGGGAATCAGGCATCATCCCAAATGACTGGAAAACAGGACTTGTAGTCCCTATCTGTAAAAGGGACGGGTGATCGACTAGATTGCAGCAACTATAGAGGGATAACACTGCTCTCAGTGCCAGGTAATCCTTAATAATAATAATAATAATAATTGACACTTTATTGATCCCTGTGGGGAAATTGCTTTTATGCCTCCCTCAACTTGCTCTTTGTAAAGGAAGTTGTCTGTGAAGGGCAGCCACCTGTTGGGGCGTCCAGGGAACTGGGGGTTAAGGGCCTTGCTCAAGGACCTGCAGATGTGCTGAGGCTGGGTTTGAACTGGCGACCTTGTGGCTACACTAACACAGGCTTAGCCCCCTTAACAGTGCTAGGGTCATCCTTAACAGGATCGGCGATCACTTGCTCACCTGTCAGCAACCAGATGAGTCTGGATTTATGCCTAAGAAGTCTACCATCAACCGTATCTTGGCACTGAGGGTTCTCATCAAGCGCTAGTGTGAGTATTGGCAAAATTTCTTTGCAGCCTTTGTCGATCTTTTTAAAGCGCTTGATTCAATTGATTGAGTTGCCCTGTGGGACATCCTGAGACTTCGCAAGATCCCTCCAAAGTTGCTGGATGTCATGGCCGGCCTGTACACTGGTACTGTGAGAGCTGTGCAGAGTGGAGGGAGAACCTCTGCATTTTTCCCAGTTGATTCTGGGGTTTGCCAGGGATGTTTTCTTGCTCCTACTCAGTTCAATGCTTGTATGGGCTGGGTGTTGGGAAGGGTCATGGGGACCAGCAGTTGCGGGGCGTCTGTTAGTGAAGAAATATTTTCTGATTTACAGAGTCAATGGAGGCTCTGATTGGGGCTCTGGAGAGACTGAGCGAGGAGTCTGAGTGTCTGGGATTGTGGGTGTCCTGGATAAAGACCAAGATCCAGGCCTTTAATGACTTCTTAGGCACAGCCTAAGTATCTGTCTGCGGGGAGAATGTCGATTTTGTTGAGAGATTTACTTACTTCAGCAGCAACATTCATGTCTCCCAGCAGACAGACTGGGAGAGCATGGAGGGTTATGAGGTTACTGGAAAGGAGCACTCCCAATATCTTTGCAAGAGGACGAAGGTCCAAGTCTTTAGAGTCCTGGTGCTCCTTGTCTTGCTGTATTGCTGTGAGACATGGACGCTATCCAGTGAGCTGAGAGGAAGACTGGACTCTATCGGTACTGTGTCTCTTTGGAGAATCCTTGGATACCACTGGTTTGACTTTGTGTTGAACAAGTGGTTGCTGGAGGAGTCCTCAATGAGGCATATTACTTGCATTGTGAGGGAGCATCAGTTATAGCACTACAGCCATGTGGCGCGTTTCCCTGAGGACCCATTGCTGAGGACCCAAACAGCTGGACCAGGCCGAGGGGATGCCCAGGTAACACCTGGCTGCAGAAGATGGATGGCTATTTCTGGAGTGTAGGACTGGATCATGTTTCTACTTGGGGGGTTTCCAGCCAAGATCCTGAGGAGTTTCGCCATGTGGTAGGTGCGGCAACACGTTGCATCAGTGCATGCTCCCCATCCTGACCTGACTCCAGTTTCCCCCACAGTCCAAAAACATGCTGAAGTTAATTGGAATTACCAAATTGTTTGTAGGTGTGCTTGTGAGTATGCCCTGTGATGGGTTGGCTCCCCATCCTGGGTTGTTCCCTGCCTTATGCCTGTAGCCTCTGAATAGATTCCAGTGCCCCTGCGACCCCGAATGGGACCAGCTATTACATAAAATGATGGATGGTTGGTATTGTAAATACTGCCCATCCCTGTTTGTGGGGACCCTCCATTCATTTCTATGAGCAAGGCAAATCCCAATAATGATAACCTTAACCTCTATTCAGCCATAACCCTGAGCACAAGGAACAAAAGACAAGACTTTTTGTATTTTTTCTTTATTGCAAACACATACTTTTACAAAATTCAGTTTTCCTTTGTGGGGAGTGAAACAAATGGTCCCCACAACATCAAAATAGCAGGTTTATATCATATTACAGGGACATTTTGTCCCCACAACGTAATATATACATGCCCCCCCACACACACTGAGATAATACTCTTGTGCTCATTAGGATACACACAGTCATGCCACTCATGCACCAAAGCATACAAATATCTTTCACATTCTTCTATCAGAATCAAGTCATTACAGGCCTTATTTTTAATTTGTTCACACCTGTGCACTCCACATTTACAAAGCACAGGGCAATTTATGGTGTGTCACATTAAGTTCTCAGTCTGTCTGGAAAAACCCCCCACCTCCAAGTTGTGCCCCAACCACCCCAGAGTGTCACCCTCCCCCCACGCCCCACCCACTACAAAAAAGAGCCTAACATAATCACAGGAAGATATATGTGAGGTAAACGGATGTGAGTGGTAAGACAAAAGAACCTCCAGCTCTGGGCCATTTTAATCAGCCGCACTGTTTGTGTGGTGCTGTCTGTCTTATTTATAGGCCCCCGATGAAATCCCCCACTCTCATTCATTCCCATTGATCTTGTCCCAGACTGCAGTGCTGATGGTCTGCTGGGTCAGGAGGTCACAGGCTGACCCCCACCCATTTCATGGCAACAGCTATCCACTGAGTGGCTTATATTAACTCTCTGAGGTAACGGTGTCATACACTGTGACATTCTCTCCATGGAGTTGTTAAGGAAAAATAGCATCCACCTGAAGTGAAAGCAGAGTCTAATAAACTCGCAACTCAGAGAAGAATAACTCAAACAGCAGCTGCCACAACACTCTAGATATTTAGCAACCGGATGGAGTTTCCTTTTCTAAAAAGGCTTCATTTAGCATGTGGCTGACAGACCAGAATAGCTATATTGTTTTTGTTCTTCCATGTTCCTGTTTTGCTATAAAACCAGATTTAATTTTATGAGACTAGAAAGGATCAGTTGTTTCATTGTGGCATTCGAGGGATATGCACCATCTTGTTACTGGGGGCCGCCTCATGCTGCTCTCATCGTCAGTTTTATAACTGGCTTCCGCCGGATGTTTGGTTTATGGGACCTCATTGCCTTCCACCTAACTTCGAGGGAGGTGGGGGGCCACTGGGTGATGCCTGGAATGTCCCAGCCATGATGGAAAACAGGTGTGTTCCATTGGGTAGGGCAGCAGTGGGCTAGTGAGGGAGGGGCTGGCTCTCTTTGTGAGTCCAGCCCGAGCTCTGGATCCTCTTGATAGCTCCTGATGGCTCTGCAATCAGAAAGAACCACAAACAGGTGCACTGAGTACAAATGACTGTAGCACTGTGGGTGCATCTGACAGAAGCTGAGCTGTACAGTTCTCATATTTCACTACATGCTGGCATGTCTTGATTTGTATCTCACTGTGCACTGACATATTTCTATTCATATTTCACTGCACACTGGCATGTCTTGATTCATATCTCACTGCAAACTTGCACATCTTGTATAATATTTCACTGTGCCCTGGCCCATCTTTATTCTTATCTCACTGTGCATAGGAAGGACTACACACAGGCTGAGATTTCTCAAGCTGAACATTTTACCTATTGACATTTTATTGTTATTTCTGCAAACTAGAGATCAAAATCTCTTAAACCTATAACTCTGAGGTGCCTAGTCCTGTTCCCATTACACGGCTTTGGCTGTGCTAAAAGCTGTGTTAGGAGGAAAGCACGCTGGGGGAGGGTCATAAATCAGACGTTGTTTTTCTTGACATTAAATGCCAAAGCAGTACCCAAAAATATCTGGTCCAGATGCCTGTTTCCAGTTAGTGGTTGAAGAAATACTGTCATAACTGGGAGGGGCATTCTCTCGCTTTTCAGGAGGGATATGGCCACTGGATAGTGTGGGAGGGTGGTTTCAGTATGCAATCTGCCGCACTGGCCTCTTCACAGGTGCTTACAAGTGGGCAGGGCCCTCTGTGCTGCTATGATCATTGAAATAATCATTTCATTCATAGCTCCCCCCAAGCTTTCATTTTTACATCTGGTTAGTAAACGCTGTGACCAGGCATCTGCAAACCAGACTGTTATCTGATTCCCTGTGGCCTCCACCCTTAATCTCTTGTTGCTCACCCACAGATATGTACATGAATGTTCACACAGACACATGGACACAAACTTAACATGTATGTCCACTGATATGGACACACACTGGGAGACACACACCTGACATACACAGTGATGCAAAGGGACACACACTATCCTCACACACTACTGACATACACAGTGATGCAAAGGGACACACACTATCCTCACACATTACTGACATACACAGTGATGCAAAGGGACACACACTATCCTCACACACACCTGACATACACAGTGATGCAAAGGGACACACACTATCCTCACATACACCCACACAAATAGTCACACATTGATGTTTGGCCTTGATCCAAACAGAAACTTCAGCTAAGATTCCAAAACTTTTCTTCAGTTTTTCCAGATCACTTATGTGTCCCAGTTTTTCTCAGTTTTCCTATGGCAAAGATTCAGGGCAGAACTGAAGAGATGCATCATCCACTGGGCATTTTTCAGGGGCCACACTGGAATGCCTCGTGCCATCATCATCCTTTAAAACAGTATATACAAATAACACTATTTTTAGAATCTGGACTTAATATTGTTTTGACACTTAGCTAACAGTATTACCAAAAGCAACTTACAATATTACAGAATTGACACAAAATCCTACGTATACAGGCAGGGCTGCGATGGGATTAAAAATCTGGCCATGGACTTTGGGGTGCCCTAAAATATTTTGCTGAGAGGCAGGGGTCTCAAACTCCAGTCCTGGAGGGCCGGGGCCCTGTGTAGCTTAGTTCTTTCCCCTTTCCACCACAAATGATTCAGCTCAAAGAGCTGTGTGGTAATTAGCACAAGGAGTTGAATCAGGTATGTTAAATGAAGGTGAACCAAAAACTGTGTAGGACTGGAGTTTGAGACCCCTGCTGAGAGGAATGTGGGTCCCTACTTTTGTCGACCTACATATTCAGTGGTCCACAGGAAAAATTCCTGGTATGTCGATGGTCATTCCCGCCCTGTATGTAGCTAGTTACAACATTGCAGCAGTTCAGGTTGTCTTACTAAGCGCCTTTCTTAATGGTATCACTGCATTTTTGAACGAAAGCTTACCTGTTTGAAAGTAATATGGGCCTTATTATTGTATTTAAACAGAAATATCTTTTTTGTTTATGAATGAAGGAATAAATGCATAAAATCAGTACATGAAAGACACTTTGGAAAAGGTCACCCCTAAGCAATGAGAATATACATCTAAGCAGATGTTTCGTTGTGTCCTTACATTTTATAAATGTTATTCTGCCGGAGTTTAGAAATGGATTACAGTCTCTGCCAACTCTGAATTGAGTTGGCAGATCTAAGTATGTTTTACTTTCTTGCCAAAGTAACACCTGTAGTGTGACTCCACACTGAGAAATAGCACCATTTAGTGGAATCACATTTGTCAGTGCAGCCCAGCTGGGCAGAGTATTTATTAATGGCCAAGGGTATTTTGGTAAAAAAGAGACACCAGCATCTCTCTCAGCCCTGGAAGCTGGCTCACCTTCGGTACTGCAGTGGTCCTTGAAAGCTCACTCTCTGCCATGTACAGGAGACAATACCCGGTGGTATAGCCAACCATAAACCTGGCAGTCGGGGGACACCACAAGGCTGGTCCAATTTGGCACTGCTTCTGGTAGCATCCAGCTCAGGAGGAGTGGTGAAGGGTGTCTCCAAAGAAAGAGTCAGAGATCACACTGCAGCTGTGCAGTGGCGGCTGAGAACTCACCAGCCTCACAGGTCTTTATTGATACAGAGTAGCAGGCTTTCTGACAGAGTAATCTCCAGCCTGGAGGCATTCATGTCAGAGATGGGTGGGGGTGCTTAGCTATAACCTACTTAAGCTCCATAGTGCAGAAATGGAAGCACTCATATGTAATATGAGACCTCCAGGTGGATTCCAGCCTGCTGGCAGATTTAGTGAGATTAATGCCAAGGCAAGCATTGGTATGTGAAGGGGGTTTGCAGGGGGGTGGGGATATACTGGTATGAAAGGGGGATTGTGTGTCTATGCGTTGGTGTGTCTCCATGAATGTAGTATGAGCAGAAATGTGTTTTCGGTGTCACACTGTGAGTGTGTGTGTGTGTGTGTGGGGGGGGGGGGGGGAAAGGGCCTTT
>JAODJU010000040.1:0-12921 GCA_026776725.1 Gnathonemus echidnorhynchus | reverse complement strand
ATAAGATTTTAACAACTCTGAGCTATTAGTTAAGTTCTCCCCAAACGAGCTTGATGGGCTGAATGGCCTCCTCTCGTATGTAAATTTCTTATGACTCCTTTGGTACTCTGTCACTTAGGAATTCTAGGGTAACGCTACTTGGACTTGAACGAGAGGTTTCTCAGGGACTCCTGAATTAGGCACAGTACCCGTGGTGAGGGAGAGTCAGTTATGGCACTATGGCCATGTGGCAGGGTTTCCCTGAGGTTAATCTAATTTGCAGGATCCTCATTGCTGGAGACTCGAATAGCTGGACCAGGCCAAGGGGATGCCCACGGAATACCTGTGGCAGATAGATGGACATTTTTGGAGGGTAGAAATAGACCATGTGTTGGCCTGCGGGGCTGCCAACTGGGACCCTGAGTTGTTTAATTGAGTGGTTGGTGCAGCAATGCATTTTACCAATGCATCCTCCCCAGCCTGACCTGAAGGAAGAAAAGAAAGAAAAATATTCAGGCAGACCAAAGGCCAGGAATGAAGGCTATAACCACAGAGCAGTCATTGCCCTATCTGCTATGGTACACTGTATTTTCAGATTAAAACATTTTTTAACTGAGGTATAAGAATGTTAGCCCCACTGACTGAGGCTGTATTTGCTCCATTGCACAGACAGCACGAGAACCAGCCTCTTGTATTTGAGCATCTGTGGTGGAATCTGCACTTATCCTGTTTCTGAGGCGGTGTTTGCCCGTTTGGACAGGCAGCATGAGAACCACTCTCTGGGTATCAGACCTTCAATAGTAGAATCTGCACTCTCCCCTGTTTCTGAGGCTGTGTTTGCCCCACTGCACAGGCAATATGAGTTCCAGCCTCTGGCTATCAGAGCATCAGTTGTGGAACCTGTAGAAGGCCCCTTCCTTCGCTTCACCCCAAAAGAAACCAGATGGTGGCTGACCTCTGAGCAGTTCCCCACCCAGAACCATAAAGTCTGGGGCTGGGAGAGAGAAAGTTTCACCCAGAAGGAAATATTTCATTTTGTCTTTCAGGGCTTCACTACCATGAAAATAATTATCAAGCAGTAAGGTCATAAAATGGATCCTTGGGACACAGTGATTATTTAAACTGGCATACGTATTCTCATTAAAATAATTCACGGAGGAGAATGAAAGTGATGGAATAGCTGCAAAACATTACAAATAAAGTGGCATATATTTTTCAGAAAACTGGCCAGCGAATGAACATATGTAATCCATCACCATATCACCAATAATCAAAAAATCACATGATAATCGCTTTTGGACTGTGAATGTTCCTGGGTATTTGGTTTCTTAACTAGTTGTGATTGAAAAATATTTACATTTAACTTTTTACATAATATAACAAAGGTATGGAATTACGCAGCTACCCACAGTGATGATGTCATGCATCATTTCCTTGCCATGCAGATGGTGACTGATTTCAGTATAGAACATCTCAAAGGTTTGGCAAAGAAGTGAGACCATCTGCCTCTGACTGGCAGACCTGCACTCACCAAGACACTCATAAGGGCGGACTGCCAAGTGGCAGGAGAGGATATTCCATCAGCAACAAGCTGGGTGGTATGGATTCAATTAGAGCATACAGATATCTAAAGATGGGGAGACTGCAGTGTGTATCTGTAAGTGCATGTGTGTTTAGCATACAATTGAGGAGTGCATAAATGAGTCTGTGGACATGTATGGTTTCTCCTGAGCTTGTTTATTTAAAGGTTCTATGTCAAAATGCATGTGAGTGCATGTGTTTTCATTTGTGGGTGAGTGTGCTAATATATGGATTTTCTAGACATTGTGGTCAACTCAAAAGGAGAGAAGACTGCTTTTTTTAAGTTGTGTGTTATCAGTTTTCATGTATTTACATTTTTGGGGAAATGTCTGAAAATAGGAAACTAAAAAATATACTATGTTTGTGGTGTGTGTATGTCTGTGTGTGTGATTATGTTTATATTACATTGTGGGGACCAACTGTACTCCACAATGTGATTAAAAACCTGTTTTTTGATGTTGTGGGGACCCTTTTTCAGGTCCCCACAAAGATTTGTGATTAAGGTTGGGACTGGGTAGAGGTTAAGGTAATCATGTTAGGATTAAAGTTTTCCACAAAGAAGTGAATGCAGAGTCCCCACACAAAGATATAATTACAAAGCTGCGTATATGTGTGTGTGTGCGCAAACACTCCAGGCCAGCTGCACCTCCTGACTGACTGCATTGTTGAAATTCCAGCCCTGTTTCCCTGTCTGCCTTCCCCTGGATGCCTGCCAAAACACATTTTCCATCTCTCTCTACCTCTTTCCTCTTCCCCCCCTTCTTTGTCGGCAGCATATGTCACCTTTGTCCTAGAAAAATTACCTCATTCATCTCAGTCAGTTTCCACAGTCACACAGTTTGTGTGTGTGGGTGTGAGACAGTGTGTGTCTATAAAAAAGTGATTGTGTACATGTCAATATGTGGCTATTCAATTACCGATTCTCTTATCTGAGACATGACGAATGGTATAAGAGCAAAGAAGAAAATTGATGACGTGAGAGTAAGAGAGATGATGCAATGGAGGTGAGTCAGAGCACAGGAGACTATTTTGAAGATTCAAATTTTTCAAGATTTGAAGTTTTATTGTTATATGTATAAAGTAGGACTGTCAATAGATTAAAATATTTAATAGTGATTAACCGCACAACTGTCCATTGTTAATCACAAATTAATCGCAAATTAAATCATAAATTTAACATTTACCATTAAGAGATTTTTTCAGGTGTTAATTTTCTTATCAATATTACAGTGATACAGTGAACAAGGCATGATTGCTTATTATTGGAAATCAATTACCAAAAATAAGCAACAACAAAGATTGTCCAGAGGTCATCAGGAACCGTTCATCAGTTAAAAACTGAAGCCCAACAACAAATTGGCACGTTGCCCTGCTAAATATTACAAACTACTTAGTCATATAACTAAGTATAGATCAGAGGTCAGTGTCACAGTCGCATCCAGGGAAGCAGGAGCAGGGAGATGGAGAGCCAGGAATTCGGGGTTTATTGGGGAGAATACAGCACATACGGGAAGGACTGGCAGCAACGACAAAGAGACGTCAATGACAGGACTGGGGAAACATATCGAACACGGACTAAAATACACAAGACTTATAGGAATAACAAGAGACAGCTGGTAACAATTGGGATTTTACACGAGGTTAATGAGGGGGCGTGGCACACAGAAGGATTGGACGAGCAGGGTGTGACAGAACCCCCCCCCAAAGGCGCGCCCACAGGGAACAAAGAGACGGGACCGGGGACAGGAGACCTGGAAAACAAAATAACACCATTAACGGGTCACCAGGAACAGGACAGACACACAGAACAGGCACAAAGGCAGGAACCAGGACAACTGACAAATCACCGGAAATGCAGACAGGCACAGGGGCACCAAGAAAGGAGACATTGGGGGATCACCAACTGGAGGAACATAGGGACCAGGAGTGAACAATGGAGGAATGAGGAGCAGACACAGGGGACACAAAACCAGGTGGCAGAAAGGCAACATGTGGGGGGAAACGGGGAACCTGAGGGAACCTCGGCAGGCAAGAGGTTGGAGCCGCAGGGGCAGCAGGCAACCAGGAGGCAGGTGCCAAAGGGACCCTTGGCAACTGGGAGGCTGGAGCCGAAGGGGACAACAAAGGGTACGAGGGGTGAGGCGGAGGGACCGATAGAGGAAGGAGATGAAGGGGACATTGACAGAGGGGAAAAGAGAGCAGTAGCCGCAGCAGGTGAAGGCATCGCCGCAGCCATCAAAGGAGCAGGCGATCGATGAGTCAGAGGCGGGGGATCTGCCAGCGACGGACGAGGTGTCAAGGGTGGAATCACAGTTGACCAATGAGGCGTCGTAGAGGGAGCCGCAGGCGACTGTCAACCCGGACCCAGGGGGACCACAGGTGACCGCCGAACCTGGGCTGGATGACCTGCTGGCGATTGCCAAACAGGAGCCATGGGGACCGAAAGTGAGCCAGGGGGCAGGGCGGGTGGGACACGACCCCTGCTCAAATGTCACCCTTCCGCTCCGGGAGGCCGAGAGGTGGGAACTTAGCTGGGATCGACCACGCTGGGGAAATAGTTGGGGTGACCACCCCAGAGGGGGTCAGTGGGGAGGTCAATGTAATCCCCGAGGGGTCCCATTGAAGCTCCTCCTCCATCTCCAACAAGGAAGGAGGAGCTATGGCCCGACAGTCGGAGACCTTCTCGGGGACGAGAGCCAGGGGCATCGGAACAGAGTCCGGGTAATCAGGGACTGGAACAGGCAGAGCAGGAACCTCAAGGGGTGGAGCAGGAACCGCAGGGGGCAGAGCAGTAGGCAGGAACAGGGGCAGGCCCTGCGGGGGGCGGAGCTGGTGGGTCAGGAACCTCAGGCGGCGGCACAGCAGGGACCTTGGGAACCAAAGCAGGAACGGGCATTGCTCTTTTAAGGATCTAGGGATCTGTAGGATGACATCGCATTCCAACCTGGCCCCTTTAAGAACCAGGCATGTCCCAACAAAGGGGTGTGCTGCTGGTGCTGGCAGCAAAGCCACAGAAAACCACTCTGGGGCAGTGGAAGCAGCTACCAGCACAAACACCACTGGGTTTAAAATTTGGAGGGGCTCCTCCGGACACCCCGTGGGGGATGAAGTGGAGATGGAGACAGCCCCCATGAATATGACCGACTCGTCCTTCTGTTTCTGCTTTCGCCACTTCTTTCTCTGGTTAGCTGTTTTCGGCGGAGTTTGGGGTACCTCTAGGAGCTCCGACAGTGGCTCGGAAGATATGCCGCTGGTGGGAGTTACCGGTCGGGTCTTTAGTTCCGCAACACCTGCCGGAGATTCTCACGCACCTCTCTGTTGAGATGCGTGTCTGTGTCCAGGGACTGGAATTTGGAATGAAAAGTATCCATGACACACAACATAACTTTGATAATGCAACATTATTATTATTTCGCCTTTCGCGCCCTTCCAAATGCAACCAATCAATGGCATACATGCATTTTGTAGTGATTCAGACATTGGCGCTCATCCAATCAAAATAAGCGTTATACACGCAAAATAAGTGTAGCGCTAGTTAAACGTTAGTTAAATGTGTAATCACATGCCACTGCAGACATCAAGATGTCAGAATCTTTTAAGCACTTGTCCTTATTCTTATTAATGCACAATTTGATGTGCAGTTTGTATTGGTATATAGTATTTGTAGTTTGCATTTGATTCATGTAACGTGTGCGCATGTCTTTGTATTGTTTGATTACAGTATTTTACTTAAAATGCCGTTTGACTAAATAAATGTGACCATTGACTTTTAAATAGCATCTGCATATCACGTTGTGTTGACTTACCAGGCCTAATCCATTTCAGGGAAGTTGATATCATACAGTGTCATTTTGTTAGTACTACTACAATGAGATATGATGCAATTTCAAGTTTATAATTGTGTATCTTCGATTTGATGTTACAACTTCATCTACAAATTAAGTATAATTGAAATCGGTTACATATTTCCCATCCGTTAGACAGTCGTTGGAAGTGTTAGCTGTTTTGTCAGATGACTTTGGGACCAGTCAGTACCCGTCATGTCAGTCCTCAACAGCACACAAAAGTTAAAGTAGTCCTTTTTTTGGTCTCGGTCTTGACTCGGTCTTAGTCTTGGTCTTGTCTTGGTCTCGATACCCTCTGGTCTTGGTTTAGGCGGTCTTGACTACAAGTCTATTGGTCACCAGAGCCTTCACCGGCTGGGACTATGCTTTTGCCTGTCATGGCTTCTGCTCCTTCCTTGCCTCCTTTGAAGTCCCCTCCATCTTCCTCCAGTGTTTCCTCTGTTTTCCTCCTCACCCTCTCCATCTCTCTCCTCGCGTCCCCTCTGGCTCCAGCCTCATGGTAGCCCAGGGTCCCTCCTGTTCCAGCCTCGCGGTTACACCATTGCCCCTGCGGCTTCTGCCTTCTGCCTTTTAAATCTAGGCTTAAAACTTATTTGTTCTCAATTGCCTTTCCAGACTTTTAAAGTTATTTCCATTTATGTCTTTTGTTGCTGTTTCGTTGTTTGTTTTTATTTGTTGTTATTGCTTTTTTCTTTTATGATCCTTGTACAGCACTTTGGTGCAGTGTTACAACTGCTGTAAATGTGCTATAGAAATAAACTTGACTTGACTTGACTTTCACCTGCTGGGGTTCCCTCCGGCTCCCTGGTGCCCCACGCCCTCTGCTTCCTTGCCCCCTGGTTTTGTGCCCCCTATGTTTGCTTCCCGTCCCTCTGTGTTGCCTTTGTTCATTCCTGGTCCCTTTGTTCCTCCAGTTGGTGTTCCCCCTGTGTCTCCTTTTTTGGTGCCCCTGTGTCTTTTGTTTTCTGTGGTTTCTCAGTTCTTGTTTTGGTTATTGCCATTGTGCCTTTTCTGTGTGTCAGTCCTGTTCCCTGTGTCCTGTTAATGTTTTTGCTTTTGTTTTCCAGGTCTCATGTCCCTGGTCTGGTCCCTCCACTCCCATTGGGCGTGCCCAGTGTGCGTGCCTTGGGGGGGTTCTGTCACACCCTGCTCATCCGATCCTTCTGTGTGCCACACCCCCTCATTAACCACGTGTGGAATCCCCATGTTGCCAGTTGTTTTAAGTCCTGTCTGATTAAGTCTCTGTAGTTATGTCTGCCTCTAAGTATGTTTCCCTAGTCCTGTCATTGAAGTTGTAGTGAAGTCGTTATTTGTTTTGCCCTGTATGCCTCTCCGTCTCCCAATTAAATCCCTTATTCCCCAATCATTCGTGTCTTTCTCCTGCTTCCCTGGTCCATGCCCTGCGACGTATGACAGTGCTGTTTTGCCACATTTCACGATATACACATTAAGATATACAAATAAATACAGTTAACCACCTAATTGGAAGGAAAGACTGTCATTGCAGATTGGCATGAAAATGCTATAGTGCAATAAATGAATAAGTATAGAGTTACTGTATGTGTCATGATTGGACAATTCAGGGCATTCAGGTCAAAACACATTTATCACATTTCTAGGTGATTCATCCAGTGCTTCTAGAAATTGTGCAAGTGGATAAGTGGGGGATGAGTATGGATTAGATGGGTGGAGCAAGTGATGGAATTGTCCGGGGTTAGGGTTAACAGGAAGCCATTGCAGTGTTGTTCCAGGAGCCACTATTTTTAAGTTTTTAAAATTAATTTGACTACATACTCAAATTATACAACTTCATTGACAAAACTGTCAATTTAGCCTCTGGGGTAGTTAATCAGTTTTATTATATTACCATTTATTTATGTAATAAAAGAATATAATCAAATCCTTAAAGAGAATGACAAACAACTACATTACAGCCACAGCTCCACACAGTCTCTTCAATAGTGGAATCCCTGAACATTGTCCATTTAGGCCCAATGTCCCCTGACTCCCTCAAGATACAGGTGAAGTTCTGATGGAGGTGAGTTGAAGATCTGCCACACAAGAGCCCCTGCCAGACAGGTAAAAAAGTAACAATCCACTTACAGCTCCAAGACAAAGTGGTTTGTTAAAACAAAACAGATCATACTAACAAAAACCAAAATGACAGAACAAGCAAGCGGACAGAACTTCCAACATGCAGTAACAGCACACGGTTACTTGATAAACACAGGCACCTAATCCACATAGGGTGCGTTCGACTTAGGTCTGTCTGCAGCTGATGTGATGTGGAGCGAGATTTGCCGGCGGCTGCAGGGGTGGAGTATAAACTGACTGCAGCCAAGTCGGACAACTTCTACTTCTTGTAATGTGCCAGACCTGACTGCAATAGCCACACTGCCAGAAGGGTGTAGATGAATCTACACAAATATCACCTGCATGCACATTACTACTTTGACAATAACCAACTCCTGATCCAAACTGTTAGCAGTGAAAAAAATAAACTATTGTGTATAGTGGCCCTGTTTAAAAAGACAGCTGCCAGTAAAAAGATCAAATACATTTATTTCAAGGTTTCAAAATTTTTATTGTCATATACAGAGTACAATGCAAGTCTTGAATGCTTTCTTCATAGACTAGACAATAAAATAAAGCAGCGCAACATTACAGTAACTAACACTAACACATTAACAATAAGTAAATAACTAACATGTACTATTAGAGCATTTATGTCATTTATTAAAACTATTTTACCAGGGAAATTAACTGAAAACCAGTTCTCACAACTTTACATGCTTTTTGGGAGAAATAGCAGAGAACGTATTGGAACTGCCTAGGATACAAACAACATGCGTGTGACTAAAATCTTCAGCCAAAAGGGACAAAGTTGTGTCGTCATGGCGGTTCCAGTTTGTGCAGCCGGCTGAGAGGTGCTGCACGATCTAACCATGATGCATTGCATCAGGACCAGAATGCATTGCTTTAAGCCAGCACTGTAAGCGGCTGCATGAAGTAGAACGCACCCATAGAAAACTGGAGCAAACAAGGAACAGGTGAAAGACATAATCAATTAACCAATCAACTGAGGCACAAGAACAAGAAGGAACAGGTATAAGCAGTAACACTAAATAAACACAGAACTTAGAGACATAGAAAACACTGAAACTACGAACACTAATCATTTACAATGACACACTAGGCCACCATTGCCCCTCAAGGGGCAACTCCAGAGTGGAATATAGTCCAGCCCCTCTCCAGAAGTTCACTTCCAGGGCATACAAGTTGTACATTGAGGTGAGCATGACTCTATTTAGTTGGTATCACTATACCTCCTGCATCAGCTCAGGCTCCTTTCCCTACAGAGAAGCTACATTCCATGTGCCTAAAACCTGTTTTGTTAGCCACCAATTGATCCGCCGAGGCCCCTGCCTTCAACTGCCACCCAATCAACATTGCACCTGACCCCCACGGCCCCTCATGTGGGTGGTAAGCCCACAGGAGGGTGGACCCAAATAACCCTTTTGGGGCATGCCTAGCTGGGCCCCATAGGTAGAGGCCCCGCCATTAGACACTCGTCCATGAGCTTCACCAATCCAGGTGGAGTCATACAGTCCTTATTGTCCATCATCATAAGGGTCAATGTCAATCACACATAGTTTGGCTGCTCACCTAGGACCAATTTGCCTTGGGAGTTCCTACCAAGGGCAACTGCCCTCGACAACATAGCTCCTAGGATCATAGAGGCACACAAACCCTCCATCACAATAAGGTGCCTATTCATGAAGAAGTAATCTGAAATGATCTGGTTAAAAATCTTGCCATTTAAATGAATAAATAATATATGATCTTGAACAGAGAGGTAACATAGAGATTTTTTGGGTAGACCCCCACTGTTAAAAATCAAACCTAAAAATAAAAGATTTTACAATATCGATCCATGCACTCATTTTCTGCCA
This sequence comes from Gnathonemus echidnorhynchus, assembly GCA_026776725.1. Classification (NCBI taxonomy): domain Eukaryota; kingdom Metazoa; phylum Chordata; class Actinopteri; order Osteoglossiformes; family Mormyridae; genus Gnathonemus; species Gnathonemus echidnorhynchus. The sequence goes on along the minus strand of JAODJU010000040.1, from coordinate 3,563 downwards.
CAGACCTCCTTCTCCCCAGACACCTCCTCCAGCTCCTCTGGGGGGATACCCAGGAGCTCCCAAGCCAACCCAGAGAGATAATTTTTCTAGTGTGTCCTGCGTCTGACCTGAAGTCTCCTCCCAGTTGGACATCCTAGATAGATGCCTGAACTGTCTATTAAATAAGTCCTTTTCGGACCATTTTCTAATTGGCTTTGTGATTCAGCCACCCTCAACTGTGATGGAGAACATAAGATTACATCGTCTCAAAGTGCTTTACAGCATCCCCACCCAAAGCCCCCACTGAGTAAGCCATAGGCGACAGTGGCAAGGAAAAACTCTCGAGAAGGAAGAAACCTTGGGAGGGACCAGACTCAAAGGGGGAGCCCATCCTCCAGGGGCCGGCAGGGAGAGTTAAATACAGTAAAATTTGAGACAAAATTGGGGAGCAGGGGGAAGATGCAACAAGTAATGGAAATTGAACCTGCAGTACAAATATCATCAAAGTCACACACGATTTTAGTACAGTGGTTAGTCAGATCTTGGACAAAATGGCTCCTTTGAAAGATAATGTAGTCAAAACCACCACACATTCCCCATGGTTTAATGATCACACACGTTCTCACAAACAGGAGTGCCACAGATTAGAGTGCAAATAAAATTTTTCTGGGTTAGAGGTGTTCAAGTTGGCATGGTCCAACAGCCTGCAACAATACAAGCAAGCTGTGTATAGGGTTTAGCCTATACACAACCTTTTTGATCATAATAGAAATAACCTTTGCTACCCTTTTAAGACAACAGCTTATCTAACAGATAAGGATAACCCTCTGTTACAAAGTAATATTGGTAATGAATATTTTATGGAATAATTGTAGGTTTCATTTGTGCTTTTACCAGGTAATCCTGTAAACTTTTATTTTTTCTGTAGGCTGCAATCAGTCCATGGGCTCTGAGTGTTTCCGTCTGTCCCAATGTATGTAAGAGATTGGACCTGACCATTCTTGCCAATCTGGTAGTAGCCGAAGAATATGTAGTGATAAAGGGGATCATGGATCCATCTGATCGAAGTTTGGTAATCTTAAATGTTTAAAGAATTCTCCTTAAGAATGAGCTTTTGTAACCCCTATGCCTTAAGGCTTTAAAGAGCACTTGCGTTTCTTCTTGAAAATCCTGTTCCTGGGTACATACACACCGAAATTGCAGGAGCTGTGATTTTACAAGGCAAATGTACTCGAATGCAGATTGAAATACACAGGACAAGCCGGAAATAACATCAAGCAGCTGGGAACAATCAGGGTTTCACATGAGGTAAATGTTAACTACAAACTTATTTACCCTTATTTGTGTAACTTAATTGCATCATGAACTAATTACTGTCTTTGACCAAAAGGCATCACACTCCCCACCTGATATAATCACAATATATCACTACAAACATCAATACAACATATTCAAACACATTTAGTCACTTAGTCTCTGCAAGCAAAACAACAATCTCCAAAACTGGTCTGAGGAACACTTTAACAGTCCCATCTTGTACAGTCCGCACTTCCACTTTGCGCACCTTCTTGTTGCTGCTGGGTAATGTTTTTACTACTAGTCCCATAGGTCATTCATTCCTGCTGACTTGGGAGTCCTTTAGCAGGACTACATCTCCTTTGATATTAGGGTTTGGTTAGGGCAAAAGCACTTTTTAGACTTGCATTGTAAATGTTTATAGTGCACTGGCAACATTGTTCCCTAAATATAACTTTTCTTCTTGTGTTTATTTCCAGGTGTCCACTGATGGGGATGCCCCTTTCCCCAAACAGACCTGGTGTTTCCTAAATGATGTGGGCGCCACCTAGTAGCAATGATGTTGTACTACGCTTGTAAAAGATAATTATATTTTCTTTCTAGGTTTCCCTGACGAGGACGGCGGCGGTGACAACAGCGACGGCAGAGATTTTCTAAGGTAAGAATAGTGCCCCCTAGAGGGCTGACTCCTTTTTCTGAGTAGGTGACTTAATTTTCCTGCAACTTACTAATTAATCCCTGTGTTTCCCGTATACCCACTCCCCTGTCTCATATGGAAATAGCTTGGGATACCCTCAATGGCTATGGCCATAAAGAATCCTGAATAATATACTGAAATTATTTTTATGTTTTTATTTTCAGATCACCCCGGCGAAAACGGCGAGGATGACGGTACGGTAAGAACCCTAGGCAGCGACAATGAGGCATCCTAATGGCCCCTCTCCTTATCCTTGTAAGTACTGTATCACCTGACTACGACTTTATGTTTTATTTTCCATAAGTCTGGCTCTTCTCCCCCCAGGGCCGGAGGTAGTGCCCAGACAGACATTGGAAGACCTATTATAAGGCATCAAGTGAGGGTAGCAAGGCAAACCTGTCATATTATGCAAAAATGCATCATTGGGTTTGTAAAAAAAAATTTTAAATGGGTAAAAGAGTAAAGTAGATAATAAATAATAAATAAATAGATAATTTAATAAATTAATATCTTTCCGGGGGGAGAAACGAGGGTTAGGGAAAGTAGGGGTACAGTATATGGGGGTCCCATAAGAGACCCAAAAAGCCTTAAGTTTAGGGCAGTGGGCTAGATAGTCCCACAGGGTTACGGTTAGGGGTATGGGAAGGTAGATATCTGTAGGGGGCCTGAAAGGGAACCCGAGGGTTAGGGTTATGAATTGTGGTTAGGAACCCGGAGGAGCAGAAGGAGGAGCAGTGACGCAGACAGGTAAGTCTTTAAGTGTCCTTTACTAAGGTTTCATTAACTTATCAGTGCTTATAATATCACCCTTTGTTTTATATATATTACTTCAATAAGGCTTGGTTGACATATATGTGCTTAATTTTCCTGTTTCAGGTTATGGCGCCCCCCTTTGTGCGGCATAGACGCAACTCCCGGGGTTCCCCGGAGGCACCTCCCAGTGCTCAAGACCCTCCCAGGGTCAATCCACATCCATCCTTTCCGAATTTGTGTTAAATAAAATTAATTACACCACAACTGTGCCCCTTGTCCTTCCTCTTGAGGCAAATGAGGGTTGAGGCAAATGAGGGTTACACAGTGGGGAACACTTTTATATAATAGGGGTTATTTAACCCTGCATAAATTTTTAATTTATTTCCCTTTAGGGTTAGATTTCCCTTCACTAGGGTTAGTTTAGTCTCTTCTAGGGTTAGATTTTCCTTTATTATGGTTAATTTATTACCTTCTAAGGTTAGATTTCCCTCAGGGTTAAAGTCTAGGGTGTTTTAGGGTTAGGGCCCCGGCCTCAATAGGCGTTATGGTTATCAGAATCAGAAAAACTTTATTGATAACGGAGGAAATTGCTCATGTTACTACTAAACGGTCACACAGAGACACAGGACAAGAACATAAAAGAAAAAAAAAGAATATCAGATGTAAGTATAGGAACTCCAATAAAATTATAAAAGAGAGACTTTGTGCTATATACACCATGATATATAAATGAGAAACAGAAATACAATATATATAAATAAAATAAATACTGTTAAGTGGTAAATTACACAGGTAAATTACCAGATGAATATTGCACATCTGAATAGCAGCAGGTTTC
>JAODJU010000039.1:20932802-20947442 GCA_026776725.1 Gnathonemus echidnorhynchus | reverse complement strand
CACCGAGGGAGATACCAACTGACTGAGGACACCGAGGGAGATACCAACTGACTGAGGATACCCCAAGGACACCGAGGGAGATACCAACTGACTGAGGACACCCCAAGGACACCGAGGGAGATACCAACTGACTGAGGACACCCTACTGACACAGAGGGAGATACCAACTGACTGAGGACACCCCAATGACACCAAGAAAATAAAAACTGAGTGCAGGCCACTGACACAAAGAGATATATCAATGGACTGAGAGTACCCCACCGACGCTGAAAGACATACCAACCAGGACACCCTTCTGACGCTGAGAGACTGTCACTAACTGAGGACTCCCCAGTGAGAAAAGCCACAGTAATCAACCAATCACACCTCAGCTTGAGTTATGCAGGGAGTGATGTTTCTCTGTGGCTTCACTGTAACCCCTCCCCCCACCAAATACACATACAAAATGCATTCTCACATTCAAACTGGGTTTCACACATAGTGGCCAGTGGATACCTGCCTGGCCCTTAACGTCCAACCCCCCCCCCAAACCCCTTAGAGCTCTTCATACACGGAAACAGCAACTTCTCCAAAAACAGGAGAGCTTCAACCGCCAACCACCATGAGTACCCTTAACTCTGACTGTGCCCCGCTTACCTGAAGGGCAGGTTCAGCCCATCACCAGGGACTTCACAGGGCAGTCACGGGTCAAAGGATACAGCCTGAGAGCCCCACTCTGGGTGCCGATGGCCAAGATCTTCTGCACTGGGTCAAAAGCCATTGAGGACGGCTGGTAAGGGAAGCCATGTCGCACGGTCTGAACGGTCAGGGAAGACACATGAGAGAAAGACAGTGGGGGAGAGTGAATAAGGAGCTCCGTGGGGCATTTATTACAGTGATCGGACTGAGTTATCAGTCAAATCCTGTTTTATTTGTTCAAAGAAAAAACGTGGAAATTTCTTTCGGTCTCCCTCTGCAGACTATGACAGTTCTTACGAACTTGTATTTAAAGTGTACTTTTTGGATCTTTCCTCAGAGGCACATGTCTTATATTATTATATTTATATGGCAATTACTCTGAGTTAAAGAGCATGTCGTGATTCATACAGCAAGCAGCCAGCCGGCTGTCTACGGACGGGATTAAAAGTTAAAGCGTATTACATAAGAATCCGTCTTGGGGACAGACACCCGTGCTCGGCGGTGATGGGGACCCGGCCATGGGGGGGGGGTTGTATCGGCTTCCCAAGAGCGTCTACAATCAGTGCCATCGCGTTTCCCTGAACGTATAATTGTGTGATCCGTAAACACTTTTTTGCTAATACAATACAAGAAAGAAATCACAAGCGCCGTGAACACAGAGGTAAAATGCCGTCCTGTCTGCCTGAATGTGTCACAAGAGAACCTACACATAACATAACCATGTCTTGATGAAAAACACTAATTCTTGTGCAATGATAAACGAACCGCATATGAGTTTTGTTTTATAATTCGTTATATGACACGACATCCTTGCAGAAATGCTTCAAAAAAAACCTTGAAAGCGTCCCCAATTTAAGCAAGAAAAAACGCGTAAGGTCACGGTACCATTCACTTCTCCTAAGCATTTGGGGAAAGATCGCGATTTTAATACAGGTATGGAAAAACTGCGCCTTTTTTTACATTAAACCTCAAGCAAACATAGCTATCATCCGTTTAAACATGCAGTTTAAACAAACGCATGGTATAAATAGTGGAATTGTGTGTATTTATTTTAAATAAACCCAGCGGTATCAAAAGGTCATTGTGTCAAGGAAAAATATGCATGTGATATCGCACCTAGCTTCATATCTTCCCCTACGCGAATCAATTATACACACAATAATTTAGGCATATTCGAAGGCACATTTTTAACGCGCTATGGTCAAGCTCTAATTTTAAGTTGAATGTTGTTACACTTTTGGGCAAAATCATTCAAAATAAGCCTTATCGTTTTAATTGGTGTTGGACAGGGGAGGTAAGATGAAATGACAGGAGCCGCGGTTGCCAAATGTTGATTCAGTCCTGCAGGAAACCGCTTCCTATCATGAAAAAAAGCCTCCCATGTTGGATCGGGCATGTTAGTTTAAACACGGCGGATTATGCAAAGCGCTTCCCTCTCTGTTTGACAGTCTCCTGCACGCTGCACATGAGTAGTTTGACCGGTCTCTGTAATGGTTTAAGATAATAATGCTCGATAAACACTTAAATTAGTAAACAGTTAGAAGTAGATAGAGACTGATAAGCAGCTGACCAGATCCGTATTTATGGACCCATCTATTATAAGGAAATCTGCAATTAATAATGTATGCCACAACAACAACAATAATAATAATAACAACAATAAAAATAAACACATGTACAGCAAGCATCCACTTTTGTGGATTTGTTGAAGTGCTTAAAACACAGCGACATTTGACAGCTGTCAGGAATAATACTGCCAACATGGGATTTTTCCCTATTGCATCTTCCCCAAATTATCAGGCGTAGATTTTAAATATAACTAAGGTAATTATTAAAACATATTAAAGAGAAATTAAGAACATCAGTGACTCAGAGTACTGTCAAATGACTGTGCTGCTCATCCTTTTCCTGAGGCTGTGTTTAATCAAATATTCGCCGATGATCATATAACCGCCAATGTCCGGTTAAGATACATGCTTTCCATGAAATAAAATGTCCCACTTTACGTACAGTAGTGCATCGCAAAATAAAATTACCATTTTGTTTCTGCAGGAAAAAGGAGATTTGAGAGATTTTCTTGAGAAACGATGGGGAAAGATAATAATATACAGTGCAGGGCTTAAAATATCCGCAACTGTAGTGCCGGTCCATATGTCTAAATTTGTCGGTAACATTAGACGATAAAACCGGGCACAACTAGGCAATAGGCATTAGTTTAAAAGAGGCAGCGCGTTAAAATGTCCGATGATTACCTTGCAGAGCTGGAAATGCTCGGACTGGAGAGTCTCCGGGATCAGGTCGTTTTCCTTATTCCCAGGTTGGGAAGCCGCAGAGGAAGAGGACACCGCCGTCAGGCCGTCCAGCACCTTCCTGATGTTAAACTTCTTCATTTTTGTTTTCTTCCCCCCCCGAAAAGACGGAGACGACAGCGACGAGCCACAAAGGGAGATGGCCAGTAAACGCACCGCGGATGGGGGCAGCCACACGCTCGCTCTGCCTTATTCTGTAAAGCTCACATGTTACGGCGTCTTGTCACTGCGGTCTCCATGTCCCAGCGCACAGCCGCCGCTCTTCAGGTGCCGATCGCCGCCGCGCTACCTGGAGCTGCTGCTTTATTTCTTTGTTATTGGGGCTGCGATGAGCCGGTGCGATCTCCCCCGGCTCGGTGTCCCGCTGCGTCTCTCCCTCCCTCCCTCTCCCTCTCTCTCTCTCTCTCTCTCTCTCTCTCCCCCCCCCTCTCTCTCTTTCTCTCTCTCTCCCTCCCTCCCCTCCAAGTCAACACGGAAACGCGACTGCGGCGAGGAGTCTGCGCATTCCCGCTCCCGCACCCGGATGTTTAGCGGAGCAGACGCAAACTGCTGCTTGCTCTCGGCCGGCTTTGGCGATCGCCGCGCAGCAGAGCGCCCGGATCCGCCTTGGCCGGCGCCGCGGATGCTGAGGATGCGCTGCGGTAGCCGCGGAGCGTGGCTGCGGGTGGTGCCTGCTCACAGCACCGGAGTGTATCACTTGTACTCAACATGTTCTCATATTTCATGAATTGCCAGCCTTCTCTGTTTAGTCTATATTAGACAGCGTGTCCTGGTGCACTATTACATACCCTACCAATCAAGAATATTTAAAATACTACAAAAACAGGATCAATCATTCTATTCTTGATTTAAAACGCCTGCGTTTTCTTGTATATTCGGATTTCCTGTAACTGCTTATGCAATGACTTTCCGAGGTACCCTGCTGCGTGCTTAGACCTCGTCTAACAACGACTTTTCCTAACCCTCTGTCATAAGCACATGGTCCGCACGGTATTATTGTGCAACTAACTGACAGCATTTGTGTACATTATCCGTAAGCCTTGTATCCTCCAGGGACTGCGGCCTAGTACAGGGAATTAGTTTAGAAGCAACATTAAAAGTAAAAATGACATTGGAATAAGCAGGCGGAGCGGTAGTTACCGAACCATAAAGCTGTAACTTAATATAAAACGCGTTTTTAACGGCCCAGAAGACTGAACTGGAATCTGAATTTCATATAGTAAAGTTACTCGGCTGTGCAAATTAGGAAAACCGTAACTGTATCCAAAGTCGCTTTTTATATATAAAAAAAATGTTACATTGACACATTGCTACTTCTTGCACGAACTGAATTCAAAATGTGCCGAGTCATCCCATTTTCTGACGTGCACCTCACACGGGGATGTTCTTGGACACCGGGAGACAAGGTAGCGGAGCCACCGCCAGGTTTATTTGGGTACGTCCAGCACTTTATTCGTTCGTTTGCTTCTATCAAAATCCCATTATACAGATTCCTACGCCATCACACGGTGGAATTTCGCTGAAGTGCATCAATATAGCTAAATTTCTTTAGTGTACAAACTTGTCGCCTTTTCAGGTTCTGTTCCATAATCACTACGCCCCCTACTGGATACACTACAGCAGGGTTGTTCAGAAGCTCAGCTTGTGTGCACTGGCACTGTTGGCTCACTTCAAGCCCCAGACAGGCAGGAAATAATGCATTAATTACAGGTACTGCATGATACCATGTCGGCACCTGGTACAATATCTTTCCATGAGCATCTAGGCCAAATGGATTCATCTTAAACTGCTACAGAACCAACCACCCAGATATTTTTTTTTTTATTTGGGGGGGGGGGGGGTGTTTGAAGGTCAACGTTTCACAGTAGATGGAGATCTCCACCCTCTGGTCACACTCCAACCACTTCCCAGTGTACACTCAACACTGAACAAGCCATAGGTTACGTCTGAAATAAAGGGCCAATTAATTATTAACCTCATCAAAATAAGCCCTGTTTGTTGTGGGCTGGTGCTGGAAGGGTGCCGTCACTTTGTCACTTACTACCAAAACAGAGTTGGTGTCTGGCAGGGTTCCTCAAACTACAGCCCCCAGGCCAGATGCTGCCCCCTCCCTCCATTTGACTGCCCTTTTTCCAACATCAGCAGTGCATATAGTTCAGCTGCTACACATCGTTTGAAATAACACACATAGGTGTGTAAGGAAAAACACAGCAAAGCAAATGTGGTTATCCACCTTAGAAACATTAAAAATAAATAAAAAGCTATTGCTGTTAATGTTAACATAATCCTGTTAATGCATATCTGTTCCCCAGACTTCCCACCTCTCCCGGAAGCACCAGGAGTCTCCCGCAAACTGACACCCGCGAATGACGCGTCCTGGAAATCTGCCGTTCCGCTGTTCAGCGGCGGTAAAATGAGCCAGCAACAAGTTTTACTGCTACAACTCCACCGCAACCAGTTGGCAAATTTTACCACCAGCCCCTTCCCCAGTCGACAAATCTCGCTGTCCCCTAACACTCCTGCTCCCCTATGATTAAAAAGTTTGAGGACCCCTCCTGCATGGCGTCCACAGCGATGACACGCTCGAATTTCACTATTACATAGCTGCAGGATTTGGCTAGACGTTAGTAGATGTTATGAGGGTTCATGTGTTGCGCCAAAGCGCCGCCGCTCCCCGCAGATGACTGGCTAATTGGAAAGCATCACTCGCGAGAAAGCGGCCACCAGTGACGTAAGCTTGCTATTTCTTAGCCGGCTGGAATGGGCAGGCGGTTCATTTAACAACAGGGAAGAGAGAACTGACTCATCCAGCACTCTGCCTGTGTGATTTGATAACACCCTTATAAGGAGGCCCTGTATTGTTTTTTTCAGGCGGGATCAAGTGGAGACGCGACCTTTTATGGAATGACAGCGGCTCTGAGAGCATCACGCTAAATTGGTTGTTTTTTATTAAAAACAAAACAAAATCATCCAGCTCCTGGATGATCAGTGCATTTTTGTGCTGTGATACTAATACTTAAGTATATATTTTACCTGGGCGGGGGGGTGCATCCAATTAATGGCCCCCCAATCAGTCCTCAAACCTGCAAACCTGACCAAAGAGCCAAGCATGCTTTTTCACACAGCATAGGTGTCTCACTGGGCCTGACCTTGCACTGACCTGTCTTGACCTTCAGGAAGCTCAGGTTTCACTCTCTGGCTAACTGCCCTTGCCGTCGTGCAGGGTACCCCAGCTAATACAGAGGACAGACAGCAGAACTGAGGGCGAGCTGGGACTTTGCTCTTAGAGGACATTCAGATGTTCTTTAGGGTTCCTGCCTGTACTGTGTAAAACGTATTAGTGCTCTTACCATAAATACTATATCACCATCAAATTCAGTCAACCAAGTCTACACTTAGTTCAGTAGATTATATCAGGAGGGAACATAATCTAAGATATGATATTTATTTGCTGTTTTTACCAGAAGAGATAAATAAGGAATCTTTACTCACATACCTTATCTTACTCTCCTATCACACAAAAATATATAGCTGAAAGCAAAGTTTGGGCTAAAAGTAGGGAAGGTTCTACCCTTACAGGGGACCTAGGCAAAGTTTGGGCTAAAAGCAGGGAAGGTTCTACCCTTACAGGGGACCTAGGCAAAGTTTGGGCTAAAAGCAGGGAAGGTTCTACCCTTACAGGGGACCTAGGCAAAGTTTGGGCTAGAAGCAGGGAAGGTACTACCCTTTCAGGGGACCTAGGCAAAGTTTGGGCTAGAAGCAGGGAAGGTTCTACCCTTTCAGGGGACCTAGGCAAAGTTTGGGCTAAAAGCAGGGAAGGTTCTACCCTATCAGGGGACCTAGGCAAAGTTTGGGCTAAAAGCAGGGCTGGTTCTATCCTTTGAGGGGACATAGGCAAAGTTTGGGCTAAAAGCAGGGAAGGTTCTATCCTTACAGGGGACCTAGGCAAAGTTTGGGCTAAAAGCAGGGCCGGTTCTACCCTTTCAGGGGACCTTGGCAAAGTTATACTTGGGAGCCCCTCCCTGTACCAAGAAAATTGACGATCATTTCTTCCACCACCCAGGAGCTGGCCCAGAGTCAGAGCTCAGGCCCAGCCACCTATCCAACACCTCTCAAGCAGTTTTTGTGGTTAAGGGCCTTACTCAAGAACGGATGTGATCAAGAATATGATTGTGATCTCACACTTCCGGTGGTCACAGCATTCAAACCAATGACCTTCTGGACATCGACACTGGTCTCTAATCTGTAGAGCAACACAACACGCATTTAGAGTTATTACAGCAAGGAGTTAAAAAGACATTTCGACATATCTACTGAATTATACATTATAATGAATAAACAGTTCTAAAATGTCTATAGCAGGTTTTAGTACAGTAGTTACTAGATAAATTGAACTATTTCTCAAGAAAATTTTCAATGGCAAATTAAAAACAGCAATCTGTGTCCATTTCTGGAGAGAGTATCAACATGATTTCACATTATTATGAGTAAACAGTGTAAGCAATGAGCATTTGTTTAATTGTTTTTTTACACAGCACCTTAAAAAAGTTACTTGCTTTTGTGTCTGCCTGATGTTCACAATGTGAATCGCTCCACATCTGACTGTAATTGTTGATGCGGGATCATATGTTAAGTGCTTTGGTGCGATCAGGAGGGGAGGAGTCTACAAAAATAAACATGATTGAATTAAACAATAATTCTCCAGTGTAATAAGTTTAATTACTATAAATGCATGCAGATATAGCCACAGTGTCTGAGTCTGGAAGACAAAAGAGAACCCATGAGTCGCCTGCTATTGAATGCTAATCCGATTCTGCATATTTATAGGTAGTTTTATAGGCATAAGATTCAGAAACTCACCCCCCAGGCCAGAGACCAGGGCAGTTAAGCAGAAGACCTCACATCACACAAATACACTGATTGTCCACTCTCATAGGTGACATTTTAAGACATTGCATGGGCTGTGACTGCCATCATTTCAGTCCATTCGTTTTTTGTTTTCGGCTCACGGTAAATCCTTTCCGTTACCAGTACAAACCGGACATAGTTTCTCGCACTGCTTCTTAACATCCCCATTTTAATCTTGTTTTGTAATCGACTAAGGCATCGGCGTCTCTGCATACTGCTGTATCACGCTAACGGAGGTGTTGTAACTTAAGATGTTGTTGAGGCAGGGACAAGTAACTGGTCCAAAAATGCACACTGCATCCTAATAACCCTGCAGGCAGCCCCCCCGAGCAGCCCGAATCAGACAGAGCTGCTACAGAGCCGTGTAGGTGTGTTTTAGGTGTATTTTTGTAGGTCTGCGTGTAGATGTGCTGGTGAGAAGCTGTGCTATGTGTGGGTAGCTGTACGCGTTTAGATATCTCCGCATCTCCATGCGCACGTGTGGGCGTGCAAGTGAAGACCTGCACGCACGTCGCTTCGTGGATCCGTCTAGGTGGACGGGGACACGGCTTGTCCCCGCTTAGGTGTCCGTGTGCGGTCTCTGGCTGGATGGACGCCTCTCCTCTGCGGGGGGTCCTCTTGCTTGCTGATTTCTTTGGCGAGTGATTCTGGATCAGCTCATTATCCCTACCGGGCGGTTGGCTTAGGCATTTGGGCTTAACGATAATACTGACCCAGGGTCAGCTGCCAGAGGCATCGTGAATCCTGGAACTGCGTCTCTGTCTGGGCCCGAGGGCATGCTGTTCACATCTGTGACGGCTTGGTGGGGACGCCCGTCTTAAAAAACGACACCCTTCACCTGACGCGGTCTGACATCTGCACGGGAAATCGCTATAAATAATGCAGCAGATATATTTACACAGTTGCTCTTAGTGGAAGTCCACACTCCAGGCAGAATTACATGTTTGTAATATGCATTCTATGTATGTAATGGCTGTAATGCAATCAACAGCATATCACAGGCAGTCACTGTGATCGGTTTTTTTAATGACTAGCAGTTACCATATTTCTCTATTTTTTGGAACATTCAGCAGTGGCTGTTTTTTTGCAGGGTGTGCGAAAGATGCCAGATTGCTTATTCTGTTTGCTAGAGTGTTTCCAAGAATGAAACACACACACACAAACACACGCGCGTGCACGCAAAAAACGACAATTGTTCTTTTTTCCCTCCTCATAGCTCCAGAGTAAAAAAAAAATATAATTGGTGTTGGTTGAAGGAAGAATTGGGGGGAATCAGCAAATTTGGCAGTATCCCCCTGGGTTAAACAATTGAATTGTATTGAAATGACTGACTTAACAGGACTCAGTTAATCCTGACGTGAGCGAACATGCGAAGGACACTGACAATGTCACAGCGACGTGAGAGGGCTGCTGGCGGCTTCTGGCGTGATCGCACACTTACACCAAAGGAACAGATCACATGGCCTGGGCTTCGGACATCTGTGTAGGATTCTTACCTTGTGAAGAACCCCATGAAGGCATAAACCCCAATCCTGAGGTGCAGCAAGCTCGCGCTGAAAGAGAGGTCTTCTATTAGTTGTCAAACCCAAGGGTTGTGGACATTTCTAGACTTGTGAAAAAGTGCAGCAGGAGATGCACTTTAACGAAGGAGGTGTATGTGTGTGTGGGGAAGGGGTTCAGCCGTAAAGACGGGGATTACGTGTGTTTGTGAGGCAGCAGTTCCCTTTGGGGGTGGACTGCACCGTTGTCACGTCAGCCGCACAGCGTGGCCAAAATATTCCCCGAGCGAGGTGTTCGACCTTCCTTCCTTCGGTAAATAACATGCGATCACATTTTGGGTGGAACTGCGATCCACAAGGCCTGCTTTTCACCCAAGGGTCTACGAGGCTGCGAAACAAGTGTGATCATGAACATGGACATGCGTGCTGCAGAGTACAATATCTGCCTCATACCTGTCGAGGGGGCCCTCTCCATTACTGTCCCATCTCTGGTGGATGCATCTTCTCTGCCAGATTGAGGTTCAGAACCTTTCTGAGCTGCAACTGCACGAGTTACTACTAAAGTTACACATTTCACCAGATTAATGATGAAAAAACAAATAAGAGATTGTTAAAAGGAACAAAGAGGTAATGATGACGTCAGCGAGTAAACTCAGCGAGGGCCATAGGGTTATGAATGAGCTACATTATGGACAAGGACCACAGATCTGTGACCAGGAGTGGGAAGAGGATTACAAAAGGACCAGGACTAGACGGCTGTGCACCAGTCTGGGAACAGCACTAGGAAAGGTCTAGGTTTGGAAACACTGTCTTGTACAGCTGGGTGCAGGTCTGATGCTCATGAGTGTAACATTAGCTGAGACCTGCACTTAAGCCAAATCATGGTTGATATGTAAACACTTTCATAAAGGAACATTTGTTAGTCACCGGTGACCAGCACCAGTTTTTTGTTGTTAGTTCTGCTTTAAACAGAATAATAAAATTGTCTTCAGTGGGGCTAAAGATTGGCTAAATGCAGTCTAAAATAAGAAGCAGTTGTGTTTTTATTAACAAATAATTACTCCTTTACTGAATTAAATTCCTGTGATGGGGTTCTTGTAAAATGCCACAGACTACAGGGAATAGGTGTGATTATACCTGCAGTTCTCACTGCAGACCCTGACCAGACCTCCATTGCACCGATTATACCAACAGCGAATCTGCAGCCCAGTGCCAGTCCCAGTCAGGTCCCGGTGATTATCAGGGTCCAACTCGCAGTGCCAGGGCCCAAACAATATAGGAATAGACACCATCACCGGAGATTCTTATCATCTACCCCACCCACGTTAGTCATTATAAACCTCCGCTTGGGTGGGGGGTGGTGTTTGGTTGTCTGGCCATTTGGTCTGCCCGCTGACTCATGTCTGATTTCCCAGACAGACACCTGTCAATCTTCACTTCCTGGAGAGAAACGCATTAGTGACGATCAGGAAGACACATAATCTATCTTCAAATGAGCAACTAGATTAATTATTTGCTTCAAAAGTCACCCTTTGTACCTTTCTTTCAACTAGAACACACTTAATATTAAAAACGTCATCTTGTCATGAGCTTACAAGTAAGAAAATTGTAGGATTTAAATCATCGATATTGAATTAAAAATACTATAAAATGATCTGTGATTTTTTTATGTTATGGCATAAGTTGAACCACACATGTCAAGATCTGTCCCTGCAATGTCTGTCGTTTCCTGGTTTGGCCAGTAGGTGTTGCTGGCCATCCTGTTCTTTCTGGTACTTGGTAGCTTTTCCAGTTCCTAGTGTATTCCCCTGCTACCTGGGCTGCAGTGTGGCTGAATGGACTGTGTGTGTGGCTGAGAATGGTGCTTTCCCTACCATCATGAGTTTAAGGCTGACCAGAGACCAGCCTCAACTTTATTAGTCATTTTGAGTTTTGATTTTCTTCCCCCCCTAGTTATGCCCTTGTATTTCAGTATAGGTCTTCATTTGTGTATCCTTGTTTCTGGTTATCCCTGCCTGTGTCTAGTTTTGTAGTAGTGTTTTGTTTCACTTCTGTTCCTAGTGGTTCAGTTCCTAGTTCCTGTTAATCACCCTCACCTGCTCTTTGTTTCCCTTAGTCTCTAGTGTTTGTGTGTGATAAGTAATGACCCACATCTGCCCCTCATCTCTCCCTCCTTACCTGTGTATTTAGGTACCTGCCTTCACTCTGTTCATTATTGGCATTGCATTCATTTTCTCTGTTTCCTGAAGGTGTAGCTGTTGAATTGGTACTTGTATTTCTTACTTGTGCTTCCTCTGCGTTGCCGTGCATTTAATTCTTGCCTTCTTAGTTCTCCTGTCATTGTTTTTACCTCGGGGTTCCTTTTGTTTCTGGTTTCTGAGAGTTCTGTTTAACATTAAATGCTCATTCTTCATAAGCCACACTTTGAATTAACTGTCCGTTACACCCCTCCATGACACACTTAGGTTTGTTCTATTTGTCCTTCGATCAAATTTTGCATCTGATTCTTCTCTTTGATCCCATTAAACTCCAAGGGAGAAGTTATGACAGTGAGGCTGGGACCATCTGTAAGCGATCTCACACCTCGCAGTGAAGCTGCGAGCCTGAAGTTTTTCTGGTCCGCAAGACCCTGTGCCTGTCAGTAGCAGTTTGTGAGGCTTTGTGTTTGACGCTGAAGCCAGCAGTCTGCTCAGCGCCACGTTTGAGAGCGAAGCTGTGAATCTGAAGCCCTGGCGATCCGTGACACCTCACGTCTGACAGGGAAGCCGTCACGTTCTGTAAAGTCTTTTGTTTGACAATGAAGGTAGGTAGGTAGACAGCGTGCTTGGGAGTGAAGCTGTCAATCTGAAGCTGTGACAGTTTGTGAGACCTCTTGCCTGATGTGTGATTCCCGACCTAGGCTTTCTCCAGGTACATTTGGGGGAAGGGCCTCAAGGCTGATATTGGGTTGGCCTGATCAGCACCTTTTTTTTAGCCTGGAGAACTGGGGTACCGTCCAGCTTTCATCTCCTTCCAGGGGAAAGGGGGATGGGGTAGAGGAGTCACATTACTGCGGTAAAACCTGCCGTCTCTTTAATCCCTGTGTCTTAGTGTCACGCACAATCACTCAGAAGGAAACGGAATACTGGACCACTATCCAATAGATGCTGACACACACATACACATTCGCAAATTGGGTGATCTCATTCTCCTTAGGTTCCACTATCAGAAAGTTCTCATCTACTCATGTCAGCTGCCATTGTTTAAGTGGATCCAAAGAATTCAGAATGACAGTAACCAACATCGGGCTGTTCTAGTGGTTATTTGGTAGGAGGCCGTGCCGGCTCAGTGGGTGGCACTATTGATGCACACCTCCATGGCTGGAAGTTCAGACCTTCTCTCCTGTGTATGTGGAGTTTTCATGATGTCCTCATATCACATGGGTTCCCTGATTTCTCCCAGCACTCCAAAGATAAACAGTTATAGGAAGTGGCACGTAATATATGTGCAGTCCAGCTGTGAGCCCCCTACTGCCTCTGACAGGCTCCGGTCGCTCCAGGACCTCGTCCAGGGTATGTGGATTGAAGATGGATGGAGTTCTGTATATGTTCATTTTCACTCCTTATCCCACGTACTATACATTTGTAATCTTGTCTTGAGGTCACAGTGATAACAAAACTCACTGCATAATTACATATTTTTTCTGATTTCCCAGATTATGTTAACTGCGAAGCTGCAGCAAAATCTGTCTCTTTCCTGCTTCAGTTAAAATGCCGAGGGTCTGTCCGTGGCACAGAGTTCGAGAAACTGTTCTTCTGTCCAAACGGTGAGCGTTTAAAGCCCAGGGGAAGACTTGCAAGATTGATTCAAGCTTCCAAATATGCCATCCATTCATCCATTTTCCAAAAGCTCTTATCGTTTTCAGGGTTTACAGTGAGCTTGGAGGCTATTCCGGGAAGCACAGGGCACAACACAGGGTTCACCTTGGAAGGGATGCCAGTCAAAATACAGCCACCCTGTAACTGTAAGCAGACTTTCATCATCTTTAGGTGAAGGCATTTATTAAACAAATAAATAATTCATGTAATACTTGGTAATGTCCCTATAAAAATTTGGACATTTTCAGTATGCTTTACTGAATTAATATACGCTTGTCATTAGTGAATCCCCAGATACCACAAACAGATGTCCTCCATCAGATAATGAATGGCTTTAATCTAGTGCAGTGTTTCCTATTCCAGTCCTCAGGGACCCAAAGACGGTCCATGTTTTTGCTCACTCCAACTTCCCAGTAGCAAAAATGTGAATTGTCTGGTAGGGAGCTCGGGGGGAGCAAAAACATGGACCCACTCTGGGTCCCCGAGGACCGGGTTGGGAAACAGTGATCTAGTGTGATCATGCCTAATCTCATTAAAAGTGGCTCAAGGGCTTCTTAGCTGCGAGCTTGATAACGAGCTTCAGCACAAGTCCGCGACTAAGCAGCTTCGGCTGGACGAGGGCAGTCACATTAAGATGGTGGCCTCACCCCCCTGTCAAAGCTGTCACATGTTCCGTCTGCAGGGACAGTGATCTGCTCGGACACATCTGCATTTAAAGATGTGGGACAGTATGCTGACAGGTGTACTTCTTTGTGTTGCTCCTGCCTCATAAGGTGCCCCCCACATTCAGGATTCTAGCCTACTCACTGTGACACCCCCAGCAGGCGGGATTAATGCTGTAAAGCTCTGGCTATACCATCCCTACCAGCGTCCGACGTCGTCATGAAGTCATTTGCGGACTGAATCGCTTGCTCATTATGAAGATCGTCTTTGCTTCTCAGAAAACAGGCTCTTCTCACACAGACAAGCAGCAGTAATCCAGCGTGCTGGATGCACTGGGAGCTGTATCTCATACATCCTTCCAAGTTTGCCCTGTAATGTGGCAGGCTGATTGAAGTCCATGAATGGCTAGGTGAAAGGTGTTGGTCACACTAGAGCAGGGCTTTTCAAATCTGGACCTCGATTCCATATCCAGACCTTTTTTTCCAGTTCTCCCTGGTAGTTAGTTTAATAATTACTGATTCTGATTGGTCACAGAATCAGCCTGGCTCACAGGTGAAGGAAGGCTGGAAAATCAGCAGTGCTCGGACTTTGAGGACCATGATTTGAATACCCCTGATTTAGAGTGTGGGTGTGACCATAATTCATGAGAATACACAATTTGTTCCCTATTTTTGTGTATAATTAGTATCCTCCCCCCCCCCCATGCGTCTTGCCAGCAAATGTTTA
>JAODJU010000039.1:20904585-20931056 GCA_026776725.1 Gnathonemus echidnorhynchus | reverse complement strand
GGGGGGAGAAAGAGAGAGAGAGAGAGAGAGAGAGAGAGAGAGAGAGAGAGAGAGAGGCGCTTTGCATATGACGTCGCCCTTCTCTCCTTCCAGCTGCAGGCTGGCCGTCAGCACAGAGCATGGCACACATCTGAGTGTGACCACTGCTCCAACAGAGGTGCCAATAACTGCCAGCATTCTGCCAAAACGGAGGACAAGCGCAGACTGACCCGTGGGCCTGCGAGTATATGGGTGCCAGGGGGCTGTTTGGCTCTCGTGCCGGGTGCCGTGTGACTTTGCGGCATGACTAAGGAAGCGACCCCACAGGGGCGTAAAGCGGAGCACAGTGCGTCAGCTAACACCCTCCCCCACCCCACCCCACCTGCTTGCAGCACTGGGAAGAGGCAGACGGATAGACGGCGGGCTCTGATGATCAGGGTGAAGAAAGAAATGACATGTCAGATTTAAACTTTACATTCCCGGTAATTAAATTAACTTTTTGACTTAATGGCTTCAGAAAAGCGAACTGCTGTTTCTCGTAAAGTTTGCCCACCCCAGGTTTTAGAGTGCCACAAGCCACGAGGCAGACTTTCATCTCACTGGAGTTTTTAATTAATCGGCTTTGACTGAGATGCAGATTAAATTCACTGCGTGAGCCATGGCTCGGGAAGCTGGCTGCCGGACCTGAGAGTCATTCTCCAGCCGTGTGAAACCAAATTCGCATTTCAAATAACTGTAATTATGAAAGGAAATATAAGGTTCTACAGATTCTCCCCATTCCTGTTATACTGAGCAACAATAAATGATGAGTTGTACTTTAACATTTATTTATATCTGTTCTTAACCCAGCAACAACTGAAGTCGCTAAAAAGCCAGTATTCTAAATTAGGTTCATTACGAATTTATTTTCATTTTAAGTTGCGTGAAAAGTGAAAGGATTAGCAAAATTAAGCTCCTTAAAAAAATTAATTACTGAATTGAATGACTAAATGATATGCTGGAAGGTTCAACTAATTAAATAATGGAGGGCAAATTTAGTATTTTAAATTTTGTAACTATTACTGTGATTTTCTTGTGCCCATTATCAATTAATTAGCCAATCAGTTCCTGGCAGTGCAACAGGAGTAAGTTGCAATGACTTTTACTTAAATTCTGATAGAGGCATAGATCACAGCACCTGTGGTCCTACTCAGCACCCTGAGAGAAAATAAGTAAAAGCCTAAAAGCTGATGGGAGTCTCTACACCTTGTCATCGCGAGTACTGGACGTTTGTATGTTTTTGAAGGTATCTGCCTGGCTGGACTTAGTTGAAGCCAATTAATGTCCTCAAACTGACTGAGGATGGATTCTACTGGGTGCAAATGAGGGGAAAACGTTACAGTTCATTTCAATTCAGTTTATTTCTATATTGTGCACCTCATTACGATGAACTAGAATTGCTCAAAGACTTAATAGGAACATTACAAGTGGATTTGAAGCAGATGAATAAAAGCAGCACAGACTGACAAAAAGTGAATTAAGACAGAATGACACAGAACAGCAGTTAAGAACAGGATCACAGGGAGACAAAACAACAGTTATTAGGGCATGAATCAAAGGGATGTGACAGCCTAATTAAGAAGGACATCACAGACAATACAGACATTACACACATCACAACAGAGACAGCAGTGATACTCGAGGAAACCGATAAATGTGAAGCAAAATAATTTAAATCCTACGGCTCAAATTTAAAATTCTGTTTGGCTTAACAATATTAAAAAAAGGATAGCTGAGCTGACAGACCAAAGACATGATTTAATTATGTGATGCACTCAATCAACATCTCAGTCAAGGTTAATTAAAATCTCTACTGGAACTGGACCTGGCTAACCACATGACCCTCCAGGACCAGGCTTGCCAACCTCAGTCTATAATTTTAAACGCCACTAGATGGCACCATTGTCATGTTTAATTTCAGAATATTGCACATCTGCAAAGGTGCCTGGGTTTCTTTTTACCGAAGCAACTAAGCCTGAGTGCCTCCCCCACAATATTAACAAAAAAAAAAATCATGAATTAAATATTCGACTATGCCACAAGTTGCCTACAGTATACAGTAGCGAGCCGATCCCCTCGGCCAGGGAAACTTGTTTTTGCAGAACCTACGCTGCGCCTAACCGCTGTAACGCTCCACAGGGCTGCGATCTTTCAGTGAAATCTTTCAGCTCAGCACGGGTGGTTGGGAACAGAACAACAGGCGCTGCTGGCCCCAGGAGAACCACCAGCAAACGGGACAAAGACGCAGACGGAGGCCAGTGGCAGACACGGCCGATCGATGCCCCGGGGCACCCTCCCAGCCCGCAGCCGGTTTGGACTCCATCGATTCGTCAATATAATTGATTGCTTGACCTTCAAGTATGAGGCAGAGATAATATCATGTCATACGTATAAAAGTCAAAACAATACAGCAGCGGAACAAAACATCCCTCTTGTTATTTCCTGTGAGGAAGGATGAAAACAAACAGAAACAAAATCACTCTCAGCTGGGTGCCGAAGACAAGCTGGGGTTTGCGACATCATTACAAAGGTGGGGGGGCATGCTTCCCCTTAAAGGGATGGGTGTTAAAGGGGTGGGCGGGTCAGACTCAGACAGCAGGTATATGCAACAATGGAAATCGTGATGGAGGCCAGGAACTGGGTCTGGCAGCTGCCCAGCGGAGGGTTTGGGCATGCATTTGTTTGGAGCATAACAAGGGACCCTATTAAAGGACGGAGTGGAAGAGAGCAAAGCAGAAGGCAATGTGTACAAAGTGTAGATTCGACATGGTCGAGCTGCTGCATCATCCTGAAGTCTGAAGCACGTTCCCCTGCAGGACCCTGGCTCCTGTGATGTGTTACTTCTTCTTGCTTGCGCTTTTGGCCCTGGTGCTGCTCTTGGGGAGGGGCTGAGCCGAGGGCGGGCCCTTGCTGGGCTCCGCCTGCTGAGCCGTGAGCAGCTCCGCCTCCTTCTGCCTCAGCCCCGCCTCCTTCTGCCTCAGCTCCGCCTTCTGCCTCAGCTCCGCCTCCCGCCGCGGGCTCCAGTAGCCCTCCCTTGCCTTGAGTGTCTTCAGCCGCTGCTCGTTGAGGAGAATCTGCACAGACAGACCAGGGGGATTCACTGAGTGCAGCTGGGCCTCGCCTAATGAGGGGGGAAATGAGGCCTGGACGGGGTGAGATCAGTCTACACTTTGCTGGTTATTACATTGGTTCCCATTGGGTCACGCCAGTTGGTGGTTGAAGGCACGTGGAAATCCCATCTGCTATGGGGCTAGAAGCCTCATTTGTCTGATCACTGGTCTCCATTAATGGTCTTACTGATTGTGTGTGATTTGTAACAGTGGGGGGGGGGGGGGGGGGCAAGTGATGCACAAACACACTTCAGGTTCGAGCCCAGGCCTGGAAGTCCTGTATGTTCAACAAGGAAGCGCTTCCTGATTACCGGGAGTAAGACAAACTTTTTCTGCTGACATTTACGACATTGATGACAGCAGTCTGTGCATGACATCCACAGATCTAGCAGAGTCATGTTCACACGTCCAGCCCACACGCACGAGACAAGCATCCCTTGTCTGCACTCACCTGCAGCTCATCGTACATCTCCACCTGCCTCCGTTTTAACGCGTTCCGGCTCTCCTTCTCCTGCCTCCTGTGCTCGAGGATGATGTCACGGACCAGCCGGAAGCTCTGGATGTGCTCTGCCTTGGGCTTCCTGTGCTCCCCTGCCCCAGGCTTCCTAATCGGGTGAGAAGCTTTGCATGCTTCAGCCTGCCTTCAGGCACAGAGTAGATACTGTACACGCTCTGGTCATGATGCACACCAAGCGGTTTGTCAAGGTCCTGCTGAGGACCGCAGATGTGCCTCCACAAAAATGTTCTATTCTACATCTATCTGTGAGTCGAATTACTTTTAAATGTCAAAAAGTATTGGAGAAGAAGTTTAGAACTACCTGTATGCCTAGGAGCTCTGAATTTTGATTAAAAAGACAAAAAAAAAAAACAAACAAACAAATAACTGGTTTGTGTACCCATACCACGAATCCCAGACCTTTCTCAGCGCTATATCAGATATTCTTACAAGCAGAATTCTCCCATGGCTTTCGCAGACTTTAACACAGAGCTACTCAGAACTAACACAAATGTTCCGGTGAGTACCCCAGGGCATTTCGACAGGAGACGAGCTCTAGAAAAAAGTTGTTACCACCTAAAGAAAAGGCTCCTTTTTTTTTTTTTTTTTAGATTGACCTTCATTAAGACACAGAGCGTCACAGTGGCTGATAAAATCCCAGCCCTCTGTAATGGGGAAAGGTGATATGCTGAGCACTTATCTGACTCCTCTAATAGCCCATGGTGTGGTGTCAGTAGTCATTAGACGGATAGATAAGGACATTGAGGGGAGACCCCCTGGGATCCCCCAGCTCATTCCACCCAAAATAGCTCTCTAATTAATAGACCCAAATATTATCCCATTAACGCAGCTGGTAAAGCAGAAGGACTTCCATGGTTAGGTCCCGGGACGGCCGGCTTCCACTTTCGGCACACCCTTCCCTCGCAGCACGCCATGGCGTTCTGGAACAGGACGCACTTCCACAAGACCGGCATGTGGGTTAGAGTGCATCTCCATGAGTTTTCCAGGGTTGCTCCTTATCTCTTTTAGGTATTTGTGCAGGTGTTTGGTCGAGCACACAGTGTAACATCTACAATACTGTGGCTCCATTTTGTTGATCAGCTCACGCCTGCACCACTATTATCATTTCCTTTTATGCTCACTTGTCTATGTTTTTACTGAAATCCATGCCATGGACTGGCATCCCCTCCAGGAAGCCTCAGGCCTTGTGCCCCATCCTGCTTGGGACGGGTTACAAGCTCTCTCAACACTGCACCGCATTGTGAAGATTAATGGATGAATTGATTTAATAAAGTGATCTGGGTTATTTGCCCCGTTCAAAGGTACAACAGCTTTTCCAGGACTCTGGACTACCAGCCCCGTGCCTGTCAGCATTTCTGCGTTCTCAGGGCAGCAGGGGAACATAAAGCAGCACAGTGCCGTTGTGCTGATGCTGCAAACCGCCACGCTCCTTCGCCGTTTTATAGGGCCATGAATCGCCAGTCATGTGATGCGGCAGGACTGAACGTGTCATCCCAAGCTGCCTCGCGTCCACCGCCGTGGTAATTATCCCGGCGCTCGGCACGCGAACATCCCAGCTGCACTGACAGGGGGCGCCACGTCTAACCGTTTTTCCCGGCAACGGCACACTCGTCTCGTTAAACGGGGGCAAACGAGCGGCCGGGAACGGCGGGGGTCCCGGGTAGGAGAGACAAAGAGCCCAGCTGGGAATGTAATTTACAGTGCCGAGCTGCTGACGTCCATGGAATGGTGGTGTTTATCAAGCCCGACAGAAGAGGTTTCGCTAGACGCCGTGCTGACATAGGAGCTCAGTATATTAAGTAGGAATCCGGCATTATGTACTGAGTGGAGCCGGCAACAAGAAATCAGGATGACTAATCATGACACCGCTGAGCGTGACTGTAAAACAGGTTTTATAAATGCTTCATTCGGTGCAGGAAACTGTGAGCGCTGTAAGACGGTGAGGCTGCTTAGGAAGGCCAATGTCGGCCTCCTCCGCCTTCCAGCATGCCATGTTAGCCCGCTAACTGCCCCCTTGTCTTCCATCGGGGTCTAAAATCCCTCCCTAAGCGCGGTTAGCATTGGATAAGTACTCAACGATGACGCCAAGGTAAACATCTTCGTAATCATTCGCTTGAGGGCGACCCACCAGCTGTCAGAGAGGACATCGGCGCCGATGAAGGGCGTGACGGCCACGGGTGTGTGGGCAGAGGGCTGGGGTGGATCTGTCTGGCAGGGCTGAACCACGTCTGTCGAGGAGGGACTCAGAAGAACATCTGGGGCGCCTGCTGGAAAGGTTAAAAACACCTTTAATTTTCACCTCTAAAACAAGCCTCAACTTGACTGAACAGAGAAAAAGACAAAACGATTCTGAATACAGTCCACAGGTGCATTTTAAATCGGAAAGTTTTGCAACAGGAGACTGACCTCTCTAGGTCACCTAATGCTTAAGAATGAGAGGAGCGCATCATTCCTCATATGAGAAAGCTTTCTGGTTCCTGTTACACCTGGAGCTGGAGACGCTAATGCTAAGCAATGCTAAGCAATGCTACCACGACAGACACGTTACCTGCTAACAAATGTTGTCTTTAAACAAAGACTAACAAAAACCAGGTGGAAATGATCAGGTGAAAGTCAATATTTTATTATTTAGTTGTATTTTTATGTACACTACTGTGCAAAAGTCCTAGGCAGTCAAAGAAAATGATGCTTTGAATGATCTGTGTGTTGGTGTAAAGCTATGATATTATGGCTTCGCAAAGAGTATCGGCATAGCCACTTCAAAACCTCCCCTAAAATCACCCCAGCATTTACAGCAACTGTCGAATATACTCATGCATTTTTTGACTTGAACACTACCCAACTTTCTTTGGCTAAAACAAAACCTCACTGACTCATTTAACTCATTTGGTTTGTTAATAAATGGAGCTTGTAGGGAAATTTAACAACCATATGGAATGACTGAGTTGCACCTAGGGAGAGGTTTGGGAGACAGAGTGGAGTTCATCTAGCCATCCAACATGATGTCAATTGCCTTTTGGAGAACAGGAGAAATTCTTGTTTATTTTTTAATGTTACTGTTTATTTGCATATGTACTAATGTTAAATTGTATTTTTTTTCCTGAGCAAATATACACGTACTACCCAGAAAAATAGCCTTAAACATTTCCTTCGACTGCCTAAGACTTGTGCTCAGTACTGCATGTTTATTTTATATTTCGTATTGGTATACTTGGAGACATGCTAACCTAACAATTAAAACCCTGACAGTAACAGATTATTAACAGGCTCTTTTTCCACACCTTCTGCACCGGCCTCCTCATCCACAGTCTCTCCAGCCTCCCCCCGGCCCAAGTGTTTACTGATGAACTGAAGACGGACTTGCTGTGCCTGGAACCAGAACACAGCACAGCAGTGTGACACATATCCAGTAAGGCGTGTAAACGGAAAGGCCCGGAGGAGGCGGCTGATAGCGGGATGTGGTGCAGTCAGTAAGACACAGGCACAAACGTGGTAAAACCAGGCATGCTGGGCCACCTTGAGGGACCGGCCCGGCTCCACCGCCTCCCACGCTTTCTTCATGGCCTTGATCTCGTCCGCTCTCTCCGTGTCCTTGCTGACCTGGACGGAGTCGGCCTCGCTCTGATCGCTCACAAAGCGGAGGGTCCACTGGGGCCTGCTCGCGTCCAGGACCTGCCGTGGGCAACGGCACAACAAAGAGAGCCCACCGATTCGGTTCAGGGCTTTGGTGGAAAGCGGTCAGGACCTTCACCGTGGAAACCATCACCTATAGCTAGAGGTATAATTTCGGTAGCTGGGGGAGATGCCAAGAGTGTAAATGGGGGGGGGGGGGGGGGGGGAGAGGGGGGTTCAGGTGGAATAAACTAAGTAAATTCTGCAACTGATCGGTGATGGTTTGCTGAAGCCACATGAGCTTATTAACTAGCTAAGCCTGTATATGTCACCTGTCAGTGAATCAGCCTGCACCTCAGTCAGGCTGCTTGCTGCTCCCCTATGGCATCTGCCATAGAACTGAGCATTTTTTTTCACAGCTATTTAGATGCTTTGCTGTGAAGAAGACATCCATAGTATTAGCATAGGAGTCATAAAAATAGGAGAAACAAAAAACAGGTTTTAATGCATCAGTCTTAACTTTGCCCTTCATTAGCTTCTCAGAGAGGACGTAGCGATCGACCAGATGTGGCGATTTAAAGGGCCCTTGCGACGTTACGCCCTCGCCTGGTGGCCAGCAGGGACACGGTGATCGCTCTGGGGCTGTGCATCTGCCGCCCGCAGAGACTGACCTGGCTCCCCTGCCTGAGACCTGCCTTCAGGGCGGCCTTGCTCTTCTCCTTCTCCTTGGTCCTGCGGCTGGATCTGGGAGTGCTGGCCTGCCCATCGCCGCTCGCCGTCTCCGTGCTCGCTGGCACCACCTGGTCCTCCTGCTTCTCCACAATGACTGTAACAAACAGCACCTCAGCTGAGTATGTGTGTCCCCCCGCACTTCCAAACGGTCTGAGTGAGCTGCCACAGTCACATGACAAAGCTACACTAACTGATGATTTATTATCTCCTCATAAATCAGGAACCGGCTGTCTGTATAAGGCAATACCTTCCAACTGACCCAGTCCACTGAGTACAACCACAATATGTGAACGGCTTCCACGCTTTGCTGTACTAGGTGGCACTGTTGCTCTGTGTAGATATCAAAGCAGGTTCTCCTGATGCAGGAGCCTGCTTACATTTCACTACGACATCATTGTAAAATACTTAGGGCCAGATTTACTCTTTTGGCGTTAAAATAGTACTGTCGGGATTTACTAGACACACATAGTGAATAGTTTGCATTGGGGAGGCGGTGACACAGTTAATTTTGCGACTGGCCATATTGCACGTGCGTTTGTGGGAGTTTCCCTATCAAAGCACGAAACATGAGGGAGGACAGTATTTAAATGAATCAAACAAAAAGGTGTGTCTTACTTTGCGCTGCTCTTGGTAGATTGGCTCAGTCATTATTTAAACAAACTAACTGCGCCTGGCTTCATATATTTGTGCATTTTTAGTAGATCACCTACAGAACTGGCCACTGCTACTGGTGCTTTTGTTTTTTTTTGGTTGCTGCCTCACATTAATTAGCTCTGCTTAGTAAATCTGGCCCCTAATGTTTACGAAGGTGAGCCGTGAAGGAACCTATTAAAGCTAACCAAATGTTAAATCATATTAATATGGATAATAAATGTCTGAAGCATATATATGTTTGGTTTTAGAAAGTGTGACTTTTTAAAAAAAGTCAGTTTAGAAATGCTTGATCTCCGATTGCACGCATGACTATATTTGCATACAGATGTTTAAGTTACATATATAACTTTTTGGGCTGGTCATCTATAGCTCACGGGAAAACCCGTCGCCTTAGCGACCAGCATTTCCGGTTGAAACACACGCTTAGGGGCCGGTGAGCTGGTGAGGGCCGTGACCGGCGATGGCGGCTGCCGCTGTGTGGCGGCGAGAGGCCGCAGCTCAGCTCTGCCCACGGAAGCCACCCGCACCCCCCCCGCCGTGCCGCGCCAAGCGAGCGTCACCGGCCCCTGCCGCGCCTCCGAGGGCCCTTTCAATTAAAAGCATATTGATTTCAGTTCCTTCCGAAATAATTCCCGGGGCACTAAGGGGACAGGAGCCAGCCTCATTTGACTCTTTATTGACCCAGTTTCGGCGGCTCGTTGGAAAATGAAGCGCAGGCAACCACTTTCCACCAATGGGGAGTTTGTTTTCTTTTTTTTTTTTTTTTAATAATGTCACAGGTTACAGGGCAGGTCTGCAACTGATATGACATTTAATATGAGCTAATGGTGAATTAGGCTGAAGTTCGTATTATTATAATTATCGCTCAATGTTTTTTAAAGAAATTACATGAATATATAAAGAAGAAATTAATGATAAGGGTTCAAACCCGGAGCCATAAGATCCTGAATCTAAAGAACTACTGCCCGTGTAGAGCAGTCAGATACTTACTGATATACTGGTCAAATGGTTCTCCTGGAAAGTAACTTAAACCACACATCCAAATATTTTCAATTCTAATTTCTAAGAAATATGTTTAGACTCATGACTCAGTAGGCAGGGGGATGTTCTTTCCCTCAAATCCTGCAATTATCCAGCAGAAAAACACTGTCTTGTTAAAAGTGCCATTTATCCTTTCTTTCCCCTGGCTGCTTCCATTTTTCATTTTTTCCATTGTCATGCTCCTAATCTTTAGTTTATATTTTGGTTACCATTGTGTACTTACGTGATCATTTCCTGCACACCCCCTGGCTGTAGTTTTTAATTTGTGTTATTGTTTTCTGTATTTATCTTCCAGCCATAATCTCATCTTTGGTTTCATGTTTAATACCCACATTACATGAGCGCAAAGTGCCAGTTTTACAAGGCTTTCGTTATGGAGAGGGTCATCAGGCGTGAGGCCTCGCTAAGCCTTAGCCGCAATGCGAATCGTGGAGGCGGGGCCAAGACACCATGTGACAGGGTGGAGGGCATCAGGAGGCGTGCGGAGAAGCCTGAGTGGGTTGCGCTCTCCATACCTGTCGTCCAGTCCTTCTCTTGCGAAGCCGCCTTGTTCTCGTACAGTGACCTGCTTTTATGCAGCACCTCTGCCTGGATGATGTACTTGTGACTCTGGAAAGCGGAGACCAAACAGAGTAGGATCAGCAGAGCCGTCCGCCCTGTTATGCACTGACATTAACCCGGGCCGTCATTGGGAGAGGAAACAGGCATGTTTTTCCCAATCTACCTTGGCGTCCCCTAACCCACCCCCACTGGCAGAATCTAGTGAGGGTGTGTAAGATGACATGTTATCAGGGGGCTCAGAATTCCTTGCTATGGCCCCAAGCATAACCCTCACTGGGCCTGCACTCTGACGCTCCTTATACGGGACTATATCACACACACACACACACGTGCACTACCATTAAAGAGGACCAATACTGACAGATCATCGCAGCTAATATTTCATTTACTGCTGACCAGCACAAAAAAGGTGAAATGCAGCCTGTCAGTTTCAAGCACATACGAATGCACGACTGCTAAATGCGCATATTTAATTAATATCGATCTATATCTGTCTGGGGGCCCTAAAGGCAGCAGGCACAGTGCAGGTAAAGGCTGGACTAGGAGGCGAGGTGCTGCTGCATTGCTGAACGGCTGATTTCACCAGAGCAGCTTTGGTAGGTTGCAGGAACAGAGACATGCGACATGCGTGAGCGTGTTAGGCGTGTAACCTGTGGAAAAGCTACGTATTTCGGAAAAAAAATCCCGAGCACAGAAGATCAGGACAATAATGCACATTGCGATGTCATCTGCCAGAGAAGCGGAAAAGATATGGAGGACGTGAGATGCCTCATTACGACGCAGTTTCTGCTTTTGCTGCGTGGGGAAAGGCTCCCTGGCGTCTTCAGTGCTCATCTGCACGCCTTGGCTGCACTTGCTGCAGCCGACAGTCTTTTCATTTATCTTTATTTGCTTATCTGAGACAGCAGATACATTTAACCGTGGCACACAAGAGGAGGAAATGAAGACCACCAGGGACGCCCTCCATACCGTGTTGAGTTGTGTGGCCGGCAGCTTGCTGACCCAAACAGACGGGATGGAAACCAGGGAACGTCACACCCACAGCTGACCTTAAACTTAGAACATGAACTATGGTGGCGTGCTAACCATGCTAACTGACCAGAGCGGCACATTCCTTCGTTAATTTTCATATATTTTTGGTGTCTTCGCTATCAGCAGCACAACAAACCATGTCCTAAAGGAGGCGAAGTCTGATAGGGTGGGTGTACTGACAGGTTTCGTACCACTGGCTGGGTCAGCTGGTTGTCAGCGGTCGGGAGCTGACTGGACTCCACATCCTCCCCAAGGCCGCGGGATGCGGCTGTCAGCCCGCCACTCTGACTGACGACCGAGCTGCCCTGGCCTCCAGGGGGCGCTATCAAGCAAAATCACAAAAAATGAGAAGTGGCCACATGTCACATCACAGACGGGGAGCTACGCTATTTAGAGGCGAAAGTCCAAATGCCCCCGTCACTCTGACAGTGACGAGAGCCTGCCGTGAAGGGGAAAGTGTCAGAGAGTGTTGGGACTCAGTGGGTGTCAAGTCTGGAGCAGCCAGAACTTCAGAGCTGACGCTCGAGGCACGGGACACACTGGGCATGTGGCACTGTCACACCCTCAGAGTGACACTCTGGTAAACAGGAGAACGCGCCAGACATCGCCCGTCATCGCGGCGTGGATCGCGCCACCGGCGGCTGGGCTGACTCACGCTTAGGGGGGTCGGGTAAAAAGCGGAAGACGGGGACAATGGCCTGAGCCCTCCCTGTGGTGCTGGCCACCTCCTCCTCGCAGTCCAGGACCGTCAGCTTCACGTAGATGTCAGGCTCCGTCATCTGGACCTGAACCGTGCCAATGTGATCCCTCGTCACCTTCACCGAAAATCTGGCCAGAGAGGTTCAGCGGGAGCCTGTCGTGACAGACATGGGGAACTTGGCCCTGCCATTGTCCCTCACGGCCCTCAAGGACCTTACCTGCATATTATATTCCTGTCATCAGGAATGTAATAGTCCCTGAACTCCTTGGTGGCAAAGCTGCAGAGCGGCGAGTCCCTGTTGAGCTTGGCAGGCGGGTCACATGACCGGATCAGTCGCATTCTCCACCTCCCAGCAGAAGGGGGCGTATCCCCAAACTGGGCTTCAGCCACAAAGGTGTACCCCCTCTGAGGCAAGGGGACCCAGAGCTTAGCTCTCATGCAAATATGCACACGCACACACACACACACACACACAGACACACACATGCACACACACACACACACACACACACACACACATCACGTGCTTCCTCTTCTGTTCAAAGGTGAAACTCGATCATGACACATCACAATGTTGTCCTGAGGGGGTCCCCGCAGGGACGAGAGGGCAACAGGGGTGGACTGGGTGAGTCAGGAGACGGGAAAGGTGCAGACCTGGTTTGGCCTGTAGACGTGAGGCTCCACCTCCTGAAAGACCCGGGGCACCTCGTAGCCGGAGTCATTGTCGATGACGTGCAGGACGCAGGCCGCGAAGGGCGCGTTCATCTTCGGCTCCAGAAGCACGTTCGCGTGGACAAAAAACACCTCCCTGTGGAGATTCACAGAGGCGACGGCAATGTTTGCCACCACACGAACGATTCATTTGCGTGGGGCCCCCTGCTGCCCATAAAACAGTTGCTACACTAATGGGGTGTGGGCGGGGGGGACTTTTTGAGTGAGGACCCCGAAACAACCAACCGAGAACGGAGAGGGCGAGGAACATCATTCCCTCAGCCCTGATACTGGGAACAAAGAGCAAGCACCCAGTGCACCCACAGCGCAGGTGATGAGAAAGCACCCTACCGGAAAACGAGGCCCCAGGAGTGAGCGGGCTGCTCCGGAACAGCCACAGAGTAATCGGTGAATAGAAGGC
The DNA here is from genome assembly GCA_026776725.1 of Gnathonemus echidnorhynchus. Classification (NCBI taxonomy): domain Eukaryota; kingdom Metazoa; phylum Chordata; class Actinopteri; order Osteoglossiformes; family Mormyridae; genus Gnathonemus; species Gnathonemus echidnorhynchus. Next base: position 20,917,947 of record JAODJU010000039.1, on the reverse strand, counting down.
GGCTCGGCTCGTCCTCGTAACATGGATAGAGCGCCGCTATCTTCTCGCTGCTGCTGAAAATGTGCCTGATGGAGAGAAGGCAAAAGGGGAGTGAGTCATGCTCACCTCGCTCTACTGGGGTTACTGGTCAACCCTTTTACAACACCCCCCCCCGCCCCCCGGCTCCAAGGGCTGCACTGATATGAAGGGATGTGCTGAGATGCTTGGGGTTATGTGTGGAAATACACAGACAGAAAATGAAGGAAGGCAAGTTTTGGTTGTGTGTGTAAACATACAAATCACAGTGCAGATTAAAAGTGAGGCACAGACAGGCCTGCTGTGTTCACGGCTGACAGGATACGGCTAAGGACTGTGCACATTTATTTTTGCTTTTTTCCTCTTTGATTCTGCATGAAGTACGACGCGCGATGCCTTCAAGGTGTTGGGTCATTCCTGCGTGCCGAGGATGACGGCGGCCGTCAGCGGCGGGAGGCAGACACTGCGGCGGGGGCTGGTCGACGTGCCTCCCACGCTTAGCGGCGGCGGCGAACGGTCTGGATACGGCGCGCGTGATGGTGGCTCTAAAAATACCTCAGCAACGACGCGGCGTGCTTCTCCCTGTCCGATTCCACGAGAGCCCAGATGTCACACAGCGTCTTCGAAATGCCGGCATTCTCCACCGTACCTTCGAATCGCAGAGAATGCGCGTCACCGTCTAAACCACTCAACACTGAGATTTTACCAGAACACACCATCAGACATGCGTGATCAGTGACTCAGAGCTGATGGCTCACTGTCCCGCAGAGGCTGTGTTGGACCGCAGGTACAGCCAGACCATTCTGTGGTTCTGACTGAGGTGTCCATTTGTTTCATGTGATTTTTTTTTTTGTGGGAACATTTTAGCTTTATTGTGGCTATAAATATCTATTTAGAATTACAACTGTCGAGCTGCTATATACCAGTGTTTACCCTACAACCCTAACCAGGATAAGCGGTTAGATGCAGGATGGGTGAGTATATACCAGCATTTATGACGCAGTCCTGAACTAAATTCTGCCATAATTTCAAGCTTCACCAATCATTAAATGATGCTATTGATGGTTAAATTCCACTCTCTGTCGTGCTGCTGAGGTCATCTGCTCGGTTCAATGTTACGCCTCATTTCACCGCGTCCAGAACAAAAACAACATTAGAATGGGGAGGGGTGGTGGGTTTGAGACCCGTGTGCTGGGGGCCAGTGCGTCTGAACTTAGACCCTGCCGATGTGATGGGTCCCGGACGCTCTGGCAGCCCCGGGCCTGGGTCAGAAATAGCTGCACCCCCAGACGTCCTGGCAGACCGGCTGGAGGGTGGGGGGGGGGGGGGGGGGGGGGGGGCTGCGAGGTTTCTCCCCAGTTCCCCTCCGCCTCACCTGCCAGGATTCATTGGCGTCATCGAGAGACGGTGGCTCGGGTGATCGATATGCCACAGGCCGGAGGGTTGGAGCGACCATGCCAGACCTTGGGGGTGCTGATGGCGACGACTGTGACGTTTTTATGAAGGCTGGCTGGGTGGGGGTATTACATGATGTGTTGCCTGGGCTGTGCTGTGAGCATTCACCCTGAACTCACCCTGACGGAGCCTGTGAGGGCGGCTGTGTGTCTTAGCCCACGGAACTGCAGGTGACCAAAGCTCAGCGTGACTTTTCGTAACACATTAAGCAAAATAAAAAACTTGCTTTCTGTGAGCTCAGGGCTGGTTGCCCTGATTAATGCCGGCAGCAAGGTTGGGAGCCCAAGCTACAGCCACACCCCTACAGTGCCGTCATGGTGTCGCTGCATGAGAGGGATGCATGGTCGCATGGCAGCAGTCAGGGTGCCGGCTGCCCCTACAGACCTGGCCGGGAGGCACCAATGACCCCCCGCACGTGCAGTCCCTTCCAGCCCGCTTGCAGGACGCTGGCGGCCGCTGTCTCCTTCGCTGTGGTCTCTCTGCTCCTCCACGGCTCTGGGATCTCTGCCCCAGAGGCTATGTGGAGCACAACAGCATGAGCTTCGAAAATCTCCCAGAATCCCCAAGTCCCAGGAGCTGTCGTACGCTTAAGAAAATTACTCTACTTAAAGTTACACTGAATGTAACCTTTCAATGACTCGTACGTGTGCGACAAGTTTGTATGAAAACTGAAAGCCATAAAAAGATAAAAGACAGAAAGTTAGACAGAGAGAAAGGCAGATCGATAGACCTTAGATCTGCTACACAAATAAAGAGAATTAGCGCCTCGTCGCATTAATTACATGCACTGTGCTCCAGGAAACCAGTCCCAGCCGAGGGGTCCCTAAGCAGGGCCTGGAGTGCAAACGCCTCCTCTGCGGTCAGCTTCCGGTTCAGCGCTACGGTCACCATGTGGAAAACTGCATCGCTAAACACCTGGGAAAAAGACACGGTCTTGCAGCCCAGCGGTGGCATGTTGTGTGGAGGCCCCGGGGTTCCCCCGCCCCTGTACCCCGCCCCTGTACCCCGCCCCTGGCCTCACCTGGGCATGCTCCCCGCAGCCCCCTCCCTGCAGGAGCGGAGGCCGGCAGGCCAAGCCCAGCTCCTTCATGGCGGCCGGAAGCTCACGTGCATTGCTAAACACGCTCACCGCTCTGCTCAGGGCCCCCAGGACCAGTGCAGCCTGCTCCCTGAACCGAACGCTGTCCTGTGTGGGGGAGTGGAGATGACAGACAGGCCGGCACTGGAAAAATCCCTCATCCCATTCACCTTTCCTGTTTAACTCGGGCTGCGGATAAATCGATGCTGTCCACACAAGGACACGAGGACAAACGCTTACAAGATACATATTTAATTATAACTGGTTCCATTCATCTTTGTAGCCAGAAATTTTTGTTTACTTTGTGGATATCTTTGTGCAATGGCCGAAATCTATAAAAGGAGAGAAGGAGTGCATGGACAGGTGCCTGCTGAGGACAAACAGAGCGTGTGGGACTTTGGGTAGCTCACCTTGCTCAGGTGTGCCATGACGGCATCCTCATCTTCACACAGGAACGGCGCCGCGCTGCACAGGGCGACGTGATAGGCCAGAGGAGCCTGGATGGTCAGACGCAGCACCCGGCGCCTAACAGGGGGACGAGTCAGTCTTAGAGCCCCGTTACTCGGAGCTGTGGCCCTGTGCGCCGAGGTTGGACCTAGACCGCTGCGGGCGGCTGACTGATGTAAGCGAACTGAAGCGATGGCCTACAATGGCGAGAGCACAGACAATCTGATTAGGGGCCAAAAATGCTACAATAAACACCGGGAAGCAAAAGGCTAAGTGAAAGATTTCCAGGGAACTGGCTGATTGGCGTGCTTAGGGACGTGGGGGGGGGGGGGGGGGGGGAGTGGCACCCACCACACTGAACTCTATTCATTACTCTGCGTAATTGTAGGCATGTATCTTCTGCCTGACCTCGGAATCTAGGCTTCCTTCTTCTAGGACACAGATCCATTTATAGACGGCCAGCTGTCACACGTTCTAACGGCTTTGAATCGGCGCACAGTTCGACAGGTCAGCCTTTTATAGCCGTTTAGTGCTTCGTTCTGCATTTTAGCAGGAAAAATGGAAATCAATACCTGTCAAAGTATTTAATCAGACTCGCTCGCGCTGGGATAAAAGCCAAATCCGTCGCTGCTTTCATCTCTGATGCGATTGCAGCCCTCTTTTCTAAATAAGTGTTCTACGCATGAGATGTGACAAGGCAGATGGGATGATCGGAACTTTAAAATGGAGACAGATTCTGGGTGGGTCCGCCGTTGAACCTTTGATCGAAGTGCTTCAGCTTAATTGAACCTTTTTCATCATATAAAAGATCAGACAGAAAGAGGGAAAGGCAGAGAACAGCGTTAATATGGTTCTGCCTCAGCACAATGCAGCTGCTCTTTTATATCACTTGGTTTGTCCCTGAAACAGGAAACTGCCTGTTTCACCGTAAGTCCTTTGATTGCCAAAAACAATTCCCAACATGCACTGCAAGTGCTGCCTTTGATAGGAACAAGCCTGCAGATGAGGCAGAGCAACTGTGACAAGGCTGAGGGAAAGGAAAAGCATGGATCTCGCAACAACTTCTCTTCACACGGAGTGAGCCACAGAATCAAAGCAGAGAACGCACACTGGGTTAAAATGAATGACAGACAAGTGTCCTGACTGAAAACAGTAGCCAAGCAATAGGGCATTATGGGAAATGCTGTACATGTTAAATATCAAGCAGAAAATTAGGAATGAATGCCAAAAAGATACAGGCAGACCATTCACCAAGCAGACAGGAGGGGACCACTTATCTAACCATACAAGAAGAAGACAAAAACAGTCTGGCACAAGAAGAATAATCACCAAACCAAAACAAAGGGATACAATCACCGGACCAACACAAGGAGCCCAATTACCAAACCATCAAAAGTGGACCAATCACCAATCCGACACAAGGGGACCAATCACCAAACCAACGTGAGGGAACCAATCACCAAACTGTCAAAATGGGACCTATCACCAAACCAACAGGAGGGGGCCAATCACCAAACTGACACGAGGGGACCAATCACCAAACCAACAGGAGGGGGTCAATCACCAAACCGACAGGAGGGGGCCAATCACCAAACTGACATGAGGGAACCAATCACCAAACCGATTATGAGGGGACCAATCACCAAACTGACACAAGGGAACCAATCACCAAAGTATCAAAAGGGATCCAATCACCAAACCAACACGAGGGGACCAATCACCAAACCGACATGAGGGAACCAATCACCAAACCGACATGAGGGAACCAATCACCAAACCGACACTCGGGGACCAATCACCAAACCGACACGAGGGACCAATCACCAAACTGACACTCGGGGACCAATCACCAAACCGACACGAGGGGACCAATCACCAAACCGACACGAGGGACCAATCACCAAACCGACACGAGGGACCAATCACCAAACCGACACTCGGGGACCAATCACCAAACCGACACGAGGGACCAATCACCAAACCGACACGAGGGGCCAATCACCAAGTCGATACGAGGCGAATAATCACTAAACTGTCCAAGAGGACCAATCAGCAAATCAGAATGGTGAGAAGGATGACCTGCTGCGTGTGACATTTACCCAGGCGGAAGGGATATCAGGGCTGCCTTGGTGGATGTTGTCTGGATGTTCAGGACAGGCAGCTGAAACTGTACGGTCTTCCAGGAGAACGGCCTGGCCAGCAGGAGCCCAGGCTGACATGAAGCGTACTTCCCTGAAGGGGAATGTTAAGAGGGGAGTGAGGGGGGATGAAAGAAAGAAAGAAGAGAAAACCCTGATATTTTTTAGATAATATGCCCTTGTAATTGCTGGTTTCCAGAAAAAAACCATCATGGAGTGATGCAGGTTATCAAGTTTGCCATGTAAAACAGCTAATGCCAAGGCCTGAGGAAGGGTTTTTGAAGATCTGCCAAATATTAGCCAAACATTTAGAGTATTTTCCCATAATGCACTGGAACTAATCTAAAGCTGAATGGCTATTATTAGTCTTCACTGAAGGTTCAAAGCATTGTCATCATTTTGTAACTCAGACTGCCCAAAATATTTACCAAATAGTCTTTCACTATTCCATAAGGCAGAGTTTGTGCCCTAGATTGCTACTAGACTTGTAAATGCAATACATTTACCCCAACGCTCCCTTACTTTCATCTGGGGTCCTGCCCCAGTGGGCCAGCGACGAGAAGCTTATTAAGATTTGGGAAGGCAGCAGACTGTCCACGAGCAGGAAGAGGATCCCCTTGTCATCTGCTGACTGACGCCATTACGTGTGTCACTCATTGGGCTGGCCTTTCATACCGAGCGTTTGAAGTGATGTGGGTGGAGCAGGGGAAGTGACAGATGGCTGTCACGGCCAAAAGGCATCCGTGAAGCTGTGTCTGGGACTGAACTCCGGCCAATCGCATTTACAATTTCACAGGAAACAAATGTAGAGCGCTTTTCTATTGCACAAACAAGCATTGGCCACTATTAAAATAAAAATGTTAATACAATACACACAGATTTTATAAATTATGTAAAACAAGCGGTTCTCATCTTGCCGTTGCATATGAATGACCATTCAATGCCAAGACCTAGTGGATCACCAGTAATCATTCATTTGCAAGGCCGTGTCTCAAGTATACCGGCGTGCATGTAGCTACCAAAGATGGCGCCTGCGGTTTGACGGGCACGGCCTGAGCGCTGGCCGTCAACAGGCTTGTAGACGACGCCTTGGAGGCTGAGGTGCTCTGATGGAGACAAAACCATTGTGGGTCAGTTTGTGGTTAATGTTTACACGGTACGTTGGCGGCCTCCCTGAAGCTGCTTAGAGGAACCCAGGCTGCTATCATCTTATCAATAATAAATCTGAACAATACGGCAGGATCTTACAGAATGTGAAAACTCTGCAGGGCACAGATCACACCAGCCGGCCTCAGCTTTCATTTTCCCTACTTTTTGCCCATTGCTAACAGTCTATGTCACTGCACGTCATTCTTCTCTGTGCTCTTTTGCTCTCTCTAGTATATAAAAGTTCCAAATTAATACTGGTAACTCTGACTAGCCGGACATTTCACAAAACAATGTGTGACTCACTGAATCCTTTACCTTAAAACTGGACTTCTGGTAGCAATTAGTGTATGTGTCAGGTTTATGAAAAACCAGGAGTGTCCTAAATGGTACACAGGGAAAGAGATTTACTCACAGAACAGTAACACTTGAGGGGGCACAAATCATGTAGTAGTACACTCTTACTTAATGCATTAATTAACCAGAAACTAAGTGCTAGTTAAATTCCGATGCCATATTCGATCATTAGTCGATCATAATGGTTCATGTATTCCATGCCGTTACTATATTTGCTTGTAGATTGTACTTGAATAGTTACTGAGTTACTTTTACTGAGTTACTTGTGTCCCTTAATGTGAAGTGTTACCCACATACAGTAACAAAACAATGACATACCACCTATACTGCGATGGCAGTCTGGGGTGTCACTGACTACAGCACCCGACTTACTGAAAGCACTTGACGAAGTCGTCCAGATCAATCCAGGTCTCCTGCAGCGTGGCCTCCACTGGATTCATCCCCTTGGTCCACTTGGACTTTTCTGCTGTAGATGAAGAATCGTGCAGTTCTGGATCTGCATGAACTACGACAGAACAGGGGATGGGGAACGAGGAGGTTCCGTATGAAACACTCAGAACCGAATGTCAACATGTCCATCGACGTGAGGATGCAAATGAGATGGATGCCTGTCCCCTAAGAGCCGATAATCTGGACCAAGCCGAAACACGTGGCTCCCACAAAATGAAGAGGGAAATCACTGCTGTTGAGTCCTGAAATCCTTTGCAGGTGTTGCCAAGCGATGCCAAAGAGAAACAACACAAAATTTACTTGGATAGCATTTTTAATATAAACATTTGCACACAAAATATTTATTACATTAAGTTTAAATGAACTAGATGAATGTGTAGGAAATGCACTTAATTATTTATCCGTCCAGCTTCTGAGCCTAATGAAGACTGAGTGTAACTATGATAATTAAATAGAATGGTGATGGGTAACTGGCAAGCAGGCCAAGGTGTGCCCCAGGCTTGTGGCCTGTGCTGACTGGGAGAGGTTACAGGCCCTCCAGATCCCAGAACAGAAGGTGGGTGAATGGCTGGACGCTCCAGGGTAAACCCAGCCTGGCTAAGGGTGTTAAACAGAACACAGGACCTCTTACCGCTGCCAGCATTCTCCTCTCTGCTCCTGTCTTCTGCCGCCGTTCCCTGAGAAGCCAAAATGTGGAGAACATGGTCCATGTGCAGTTATTACCACTTATTTCCCCGGAGCGATCATCTGCCCAAGGTCGCGAGCCCAGCATGTAAACAGGCCACGCTGTTCTGTATGGCGGCAACTCCTCAGAGTAGAAGGCAGGCCACACAGAACTGCCCGGGGGAGCAGAGATACGACCAGTGTAGGCCGAAATAAACTGACAGCTGGCGGCACATCAAGAGAGCCTGTGAGCCCTGATTCACACTAAACGGGTGACCAGCACCTGAGGGCACCTCCAATAATCCATTCTGAAGAAAGCAAGGACTATGCCCTTTCAGAAAGGTATGACACCAACTATAGTACTAAAAGCTGTTTGATAAAACATTTGCAGTGAACTTCTGTGTGTGTATGTGGTATATAGTATGGTATAGTCTCCAAACGATACCACTATACTCTTGAAAGTAAAAAAAAGTACCATTTTTCTGTTTTTTGTGCCCTTCATTTCATAAGGTATGTATGGTGTTTGATACATTGAATGCCTTAAACACCAAATGTTGCAAAAAATATTTGTTACAAAGCTATAGCAATTTCTCATGAAGATGTATTGTGCAGAAGTCTTAGGCAGTCAAAGAAAATGGCGTTTATATTATCTTCAGGTAAAACTATGTTATTATGTTTGAAAATGTGTCAGCTTAGCCATTTCCAAACCTCTGCTAAAGTCACCTCAGCATTCGCAGGAGACATCCAGCACACCCATGAATTTTTGAATCAACCCCTACCCCACCTCATATGGCTAATCAATACCTCATTGACTTTAAAAAAAAAGGTAAATTAATTATGAGTTGGTGGTAGAATGTAACAAATACAGAGAATAACTGAGGCGCCTCTGAGGAAAGGTTTCTGTAGCCATCCAGCAAGATATCAGTGACGTTTTGGAGAACATATATTCCTGTATGATTCCTGTATGTTTCTGTGTTACTCTTAATTTGCATGTTCTAATGTTGAATTGTGTTTTTTGTATTGAACAGATATACACTTACAACCGAGATAAATAGCTTTAAACATTTCTTTTGTCTGCCCAAGACTTTTTCACAGTACTGTATGCTCACGAGTAGTACGTGATGGTGTATATCGCAGTGCCACGGCCTTTGGAGGGAAGGCTTGGAAGTGGAAAGTCGAATAGCTTCACTTTTACATCTATTAATATAATTAACAGAAAAAAACCTTTAAACCTTTCATTACGAAGCAATTACCCAGCTCTGCGATTGGAATATGAATGACAATTACAAGCTCACTCCGTGCTTCCCAACCCGGAGCCTTGGATGACTCACAGGGACCATGAGTCACGTTCGGAGGGGCTGTGAAGATCACGCCGTCTCCCGGAGCTCGCATCTCAGACTTCACTCTGTGTCTGTTGCCATAATAAGCATTTTCGCTTTGAAAGCTGCACATTGGCCAGGGTTCCACGGATGGATGTACTATCAGTCAGCCAGTTCCTTTTCTCTGCTACGGCCAGCATGCGAAATGGATTTGCTTATGGTCTTCATCGAATAGAATAAAAATATACCTATGCAGTGATATATCTAAGCAACACTTTTTCAATATATTTCAGTAATTACCTCTTTTTAATTGATTCCTAACTCAAAAATGGCATTTTATCTTAAAATGAAAATCAGAGTTGTCACGCACTTAGGTGAATTTTTACTCAATCTTGATTCAGACTCGAACACGTGACCCAAAAAATCTTCTAGCCAAGCCAATAACAGGCTTGCAGTCCGTATGACCAACAACTGTGTTCAACAACTGTCCATGGCTTAAGTTATTGGGGCACATTTTAAAGTCAATGATGTTACGCTTGTTCGTTGTAGCTTCCAGTAAGGTAGTTGTAAAAATGTTGTGACACCATCATAATCACTCCCCGTCATGCACATTTAAGGCATAAAATGTTCACAGTATTTGTATTTCTGAAAAGCAATGTTGTTTTCGTAGTGTGGAGAGTGAAATGTGTTACGTGGTTCTGTGTGCACTTTACCTTCAGGTACATTATGTGTATGTTTAATAAAAACTTTGTTGTTCAATTAGAGTAGTATCTCTATGGAACACAGTGGAAGGGGGGGAAGAACCACCTTAGCTATATGAGAAAATCCCATGTCTAGCTGAAAAAAAAATCAGTGGATGTGAGTAGCTTAAGGGTCTAGTATCCTGCAGAATCTATTAATTCTTAAAAAAATTGATTCTCTCTGAACGTTTTACTGTAATGTCATACTGCCCCGAGAAGAACAAGAATGTGCTTGATGTGAGCATAATGCCCAAAGATGCACCCCTGAGCCCAGGAAATGTAAAGCAAATATCTTCCCGGACTACAGTTCCTCCAAAAGAAGGGGTTGATTCGCTGGATATGGTGACAGCAACCCACCCCATTGCTGATCATTCGGCTGTGCCGAGGTGTCTGATCGCAGTGCTTATGTTCTCCATATTGAAGCAAACCCGCAGCAAAATAATGGAAAGTACACTCCTTGTACTCCTTGCCACACTCCAGTTCTGACGCCGGCTACCCTGATCCCCCGCTGCTCCTTTTGCTCCTATTGCTGGGAGCTCAGATCCCAGGTGGGTACAGATGCCAGACAAGAAAGTGCAAGATGTCAGCTGTGTCCTCACTATCGTGGCAGGAAGTGCAGCACCACACATTCCACAAGCAGGAGACGGAGGTGCATCAGCAAAAAAGCAAACACACACACACACACACACCTTCTGTCCATCGCGTAAAGCATACAGCGAGTACAAGTACAAGTGTCATTTTAAAAGGTGAAGTACTTAGCCAAGTGTTTGGGGGGTTCGTCTGGACATTTGCACCTGGACAACCAATCAATTACAAAGGAAGGTCTTCCAATTAAGAACATGTTTTATTAAATTTTACTGTTGGAATAAAAAATGCTCTTTGGTTCTTTGTGAATGGCCAGCTGAAAACACAGCTCTTTTTAAATGACCCACAACAAAATAAATGAAACTATTTTTCATTGTGATTCAAGGGCTGAGATACTTGTCCAAAAAAGGCATGTTTTTGACATCAAGTTGTTTGCTTGGAAGATATTTTTATCTCAAGCTCACTTTGACAGTCCTCAAAATTATTTCGTACATTCAGCTGTGTTTGGAGAACTAACTGAACCAATTCAGTTCAAGCACGTTGCTCAAGGGTCTAACAATTCTGCCTGAAACTGCAGGGACAACCTGCAATACTCTAGTAAAGTACGTCAACCACCTACCACCTAAAGATCAATCGAGTGTTTTTCTTTATGCAATTCATAAAACTGTGTTGTATTAATAAACTGCAAAACAAAGAACAGGAAGCCCAGGCTCATAATCCCTTCCATCTAAACATCATGGCTATGACTGGAAGAGGGGTCGGGGGGGGTTAGCTAACTTAAAGGGATGGTGTAGCACTTTTGTTGGTTCGGTGCTGGGATTCAATGCTAAGCAAAACATTCTCATTAAAACCTGATTAACAGGTCGATCTTATTCAGCTTTACTTCAGCTGGAAAAGAGAAAGGGCTTTAGGTTCTGGAAAAAGTGGATCGGCTGACAGACACAAAAAAGAAAATCAAGCGCATTTGTCACGAAACAAAAGATATTCTAGTCAACTCCAGACACGTGACCCGAAGCAGCATTTAGTCAACGATTAAATGATGTCACTCACACCAGTGCATGTGTGGCAAGTTATGCAAGAGGGAAATTATTTCTGCCTTTGAATGGGTCGTAATGATGCTCAGGGAGATGAATATACTGATGAGTTATAATCTAATTGTTCTTTTTAAGCTGCCAGAGTACATGACCTTTCCCTTTATATAACCATGTGCTGGATTCTTGGCTTTGACTCACTGGAGGGCCCTGCCCTATTCTGGGGAGATACTCGCAATTAGACGTGTCCCCAAGGCCCGGGACGCTCGGCAGACGGCTGGAGAGACATACGGGCCGGGCGGCTCCGCGCTTCGTGCTACCAGGGTGAGGCGCTCATCGTGGTGCGCAGTGTAGTGGAGAGGGCATAAGAGCACACACTCTCGTTCACTTTCAGTAGGAGGCGCAGTGGGTTAGGATTTGAACCCAGAGTCCAGATCTTTGGAGGTTTTGGGGTCCCTGAAGGCATGTCATACCCTAGAGCAGAGCTATTCAAGTCACGGTCTTCAAGGTCTGGGCACTACTGATTTTCCAGCCTTCCTTTACCCGTGACCCGGGTGTGAAACCTCAGTGCCCAGTCAGAATCAGTAATTATTAAACTACCTGGGAGAACTGAAAAAGAGGCCTAGATTTGGAATCGAGGTCCAGATTTGAAGAACCCTTCCCTAGAGCTCATACCCTCAAACCCTAGAGCATATACCCTCAAACCTGAGAGCACATACCCTCATACCCTAAAGCACATACCCTCAAACCTGAGAGCATATACCCTTAAACCGTAGAGAACATACCCTCAAACTGTAGAGCACATACCCTCAAACCTGAGAGCACATACCCTCATACCCTAAAGCACATACCCTCAAACCCAAGAGCACATACCCTCAAACCAGAGAGCATATACCCTCAAACCGTAGAGCACATACCCTCATACTGTACAGTTCATACCCTCATACCCTAGAGCACATACCCCCAAACCCTAAAGCACGTACCCTCATATCCTAAAGCACATACCCATACAGTAAGAGCTACGTTTACAAAGAAATTAATCTGTGGAGCTACTGAGTCAAAAAGGGGGGTGGGGGTAACCCCCGCAATCGATTTTGAAAACCAGGGGGAGTCCCTTGACCGACTGGTAATTACTACCCTTGAGTGACACACTTGAGCTGAAGTGCTTGAATACAAAAAAAATCAACAGCATTAACAGAAACTGTAAAAAAGAGCACAATGTTATTTTTGGTCAGATCTCGCTGCCAAGCTGCTACAAACATCCTTCAGCAGTTTGCTGCCAGTCCCAGTACAGGCACCAGGCACAGTTCCTCTAATTTATGGATGGGGTGTGGAGGGGGGGGTGCCAGGAGGACAATTCACTGCTCGAATAAAGATCAATCTCACAACGTTTTACACAAACCAAAATGTCCTGTCATTGCATTTTGAAGCAAATGAATGTTACCGTCCTTTATTATTCTGCCGAATATACAGTGTATGCGAACATTTATCTTCCCTTTGGAGAACATTCTCGAATATGTGCTGTTACTATGAACCTCCAGGTAGCAGTAAATTGGTCTAATTTGGTGCTTAATCTCAGCTACAGTGAATCTGTTCCTGAGTAACAAGCTCTCTGTGACCAAACGGCGATCCAGCCTGCAGAATACATGCATCCAAAGGAAATTCCCTCAAGCCGCGAAAGGAAACCATACAGGTCCATATTTAGGAGCACAGATGACCTGCGAGGCGCAGCAGCCCCCCGTCGAAGAGAGATGTGTAATTCCATAATAAAATGCCCTCTTAGTGGCAGCGATGTGACAGAGAGTGTATCTTAACACTGACTGATCTGGCAGTGAATCTGGTACACGTCTCCAGGGAGAATGGTGGTTGCAATTTCACATTTTTTATCTCTCCAGAAAGCCATCTCTAAAAATTAGGTCAAGCGATGTGTCCCCCCCC
>JAODJU010000039.1:20885255-20897012 GCA_026776725.1 Gnathonemus echidnorhynchus | reverse complement strand
AACCAACCAGTTGAGTACTCTGTGACTATGAATCTTTATGCTCAACTGGTTGGTTGAAACAAAATCCCGGTCTGGACTTTTACTCTCTGGTCCTGAATTACCCAACTCTGGTGGTACTGACACCCTATGGGGTTGTTGTACTTTGGTAACACCACCCAAATGGAGGTCTGTAGCATACAGTATGTGATGCTTCTGAACTTTGGGTGAGCAACTGGCAAACATTTTTTCAAGTTAAGCAGACACTTAATAGTGTGTGAGTATGTCCTGTGATGGGTTGTCACCCCATCCTGGGTTATTCCCCGCCTAGTGCCCATAGCCTCCGGGATAGGCTCCAGACCCCCCGCAACCCGGAATAGGAAAGCGGTTACTGAAAATAGATGGATGGAGACAGACATTTTTAACCAAAGTCATGTACACCTGAAAAACCAGGGTTAGTTAGTCCTTGGAGAACATCTTTCAAAGACCCAACAGTGAAATCACTCTGCTGACCTTGGGATTTGAACCCGACAACCTCCTGATCACAGGACAGAATCATAACCTGCCAGGCCTCACAGCAGCTCCAACTGGACAACAGGAAACCCAGAAGAAAGACAACAGCTTCCCTTCAGCCCCATGTCTCCACCCTAAACATGCATTTCTCTGCAGCACAGGACACTGCTGAATACCTCACCATCAGGTAGCACACCCTCAGCCCTACACAGCACCCACACACACACACACACACACACCCCTCTAGCCCCCCTATACACTCTCCCAACATCTCCAAAAATCTTTAATAAATGACTTGTCTTAATGCAATCAGATTCACCAGATCTGTGTCTAACTGTCCATTCATGTGCCACCACTAATGGCATTTTTCTGCCGGCATACAGGACCTGAGCTGTGGTTGAGCCATACCACAAAGAGAGACTAGTTGCAGTTGTAGTGCAGGCGCAGCCTGTTTCGGTTTTCCACTGCAGAAGGGCCGGCTCGGTACAGGCATTGCCGAATTTGGAGCGCGACAGTGACATAAAACTGAAGAGGCGCTTATTTACCGTTCACGCTTCGTAAATCATGATTTACTATGTGTTAATTTCCTATTTTTCTAGCACATCTGTGAGACTCGTCGTGTTATGCAAGCATGAAACGCTAGCAGAATTAGCATTTGCTTGTGTAAATTTACATTATGCATCCATTCCGTTTAGCTGTTTTGTGATAGGAGGTAGGAAATTTTCAAGTTCCAAGTTTTCGGGAATGCATTGCCATGTGCAGTACTACTAATAACAAATAATATTTAGAATATAGTTATTTTCCTTCACATAATCCACATGCAGAACATCAGTATCTGCATGCATGAGGTGGTGGTGATGAAGCCAGCTTGTATTGGTCGCACTTTCAGCCCGGCTAGTAAGCGGGGCCTTCTCAGTGCGGATATGGCTCTAGTATGACTCAGTTCTTGGTGGCAGAGGAAACGTACCATAAGTGACACGGCTTCAGTTTTGGTGCAATTTGTCTCAAAATGGAATCAGGTGTAGGTCTTCGTCCACATAATAATAAAAAAAAATCTATACATAATGATCTATGAAGTACTTTTTGAGCTCTCATGTTCACAAGTGTCTTCTGCAGTCACCCTTCCCTTTGCTGTCACTACGTAGCATTGCATCAGTTTTCTATGATTGGTCTTAAAATTAAATCAGTTCTAGACCTTCTCCTATACAAAGTTCCTGTGTTTGAAAAAGATCCATTGAATACATTATTGAGTTATCGCACTAAGGAGATAAGTGATAGCAGTAGCAGGCTGATACCAAAGTCATATGTATTCCTTATCTGGGGAATACAAATG
Organism: Gnathonemus echidnorhynchus; assembly: GCA_026776725.1. Taxonomy (NCBI): domain Eukaryota; kingdom Metazoa; phylum Chordata; class Actinopteri; order Osteoglossiformes; family Mormyridae; genus Gnathonemus; species Gnathonemus echidnorhynchus. The sequence goes on along the minus strand of JAODJU010000039.1, from coordinate 20,895,190 downwards.
CTGCAGTAAGTCCTGTAAGCATAACCAGAAAATATACCCACATCACACCTGTTATCATACCTCTTATAGGCTCACAGGTTCAGGATAGACATCCAAGTTGCTCTCATGGATGAAGCTCTGAAAGAATTGGTTCCAGGAGACAAACAAGAGCCTAGCCATGAATACCATTTAGAACGCACTCTCAGCTTGTTAGACTTGGACCTCCTTGCAGTTCCTTGAATGAATAAAAGATCTGTTTGTAATATAGCCCTTGGCTATAGGGCTCCTAGTTTATGGAGCAGATGCCAGTTAACGACACGGACGCTGCGGCCTGAGACAGGGCACGCACTGGATGGTGTGCCAGCGGATTACAGGGCACGCACTGGATGGTGTGCCAGCGGATTACAGGGCACGCATTCACACGCACCCACAATCACACACTATGGGCAACTCTGAAACGCCAAATCTGAATGACTGCACTTTTTAAAATTTATTTTATTTAATTTAAATATACTGCAGGTAAAAACAGAAGTGCCTGGTGGAAACATGCAAACTCCACAAAAACAGAATGGGGGGGGGTGGACAGGAACTAAACCCCCAAAGCTGCAGGCACGTTAGCTACCATGCTGCTTAAAGATGCACTGCAAATGCATGCTCTGCGATGCCTTTCACTGCAAACACATGCTCTGCGATGCCTTTCACTGCAAACACATGCTCTGCGATGCCTTTCACTAGCAAGCATTTTAGCTGCAGAGTTTTCCGGTTTCACCCCCTCAGACTGCTGGACCTTCAGTAACGGGCTTCCCAGCAGGGCTGTTCCTGGGGCTTGAACCAGAAAACCCAGAGATTATGTGGCTACGTCCTGAAGCACGACACGCATCCCCACGGGAGGAGAGTCGTCGACCTCGAGAGACACTGACAGAAGGAGTGGGACAAATCATGACTCACGCGTGGATCTCGGAGTCTGGTCCCCCACCTCCCATGTGAGGAAACCAAGGCAGAAAAATCAGCCAGGGCGGTCAGCAGATATTATAACCAGTCACAGCTCTGGCTACGTAAAGGTTCCATGGCTACTTTCTACAATTGACTGCACATGGGTCCAAGTTTTCCAGCACCGGTGTTCTTGACCTCCTGGCTAGAGGTTAAACCCAGTAACCTCTTGTCAAGCCCTATAGGGATGCTCTGGTGCTCGTCTACAGAACCTCTCCAGCTTCGATTAGTGAGGAACCACACGAGACCTAGAATAACTGCAAGACTCACGAAAGTGACTCGGGCAGAAAACACTCAATGAGCTAAGACTCTATGCCTGTGACCGGAAGGTCGGCGGTTCAAGCACCTGCCCTCAGAACTGTCACATGTCCGTGGGCCCTCTAACCCCCAGCTCCAGGGGTGCCGCACATTGGCTGACCCCGTGCCGTGACCCCCCAAGCTATGGCGAGCAAGACGGGGGGGGGGGGGGGCAAAGAGAAGGATTCCAATGTACTTGTAAATAAAGGATTTATCAGAGTGAGGCATTTTCTTTGGGTGCAGGATTAGGAAAAACAATTCACAAAAAGGCTACACCTGGAGAATAGGCAAAGGGAGGGTGGTGCAGATTGAGACAGGGCTTGGCCATGTTATGTAACCAGAATAAGAAACAAAACCCAATCTTATATGCTAGGTATTAAGGCACAGATGAAAAACATGATTGGGTCTGACACATGACATCACCTCATATTGGGATGTCCCCTGCCCCATACAGAAATAATAAGTAAACAAAATAATAGTAAACGAAATCTAAAATAAATATCCGAAAAGGTATGTACACTTATGTACACTTTGTTTTTAGACAAGATGCCCTAAGACTAGCAAAACTACCTGCCAGGGCGGTATGAAAACTGTACTTGGTAAGATTTCCTAAAATAAGGCAATATGCCTAAATGCAAGCAAATTAAATCTCACTTACTTAGATTTTCATTTTTTGCAGCGCGGGCCTTTTTAGCTGGCAGGGGCTGCCCCACATCACCCCACCCCACCCCACCCCACCCCGTCTCCCCAGGGTAATGCGGCTCCCAGTCTCTTTTATTAGTGCTGTACCTCTGCTAAAGTCAGAGCCATCAAAAAAACATTCTGGCTCGGAGGATAGCAGACCCATCAGCAGTGGCCACACTTATCCATCCATTTTCAGCGACAGCTTTACTAGTCTGGGGCTTGGCGTTCCAAAGGCAATCCCAGGCTTCAGGCAGCGTACGCAATATACTGTATGAGGCTGTGCCGGAGGGCGCGGACACACACAAACACACGCCATATACAGACCATTTATGGATTCTGAACACGGAATAATGCTATATTTCTCTGCGGTATGACTAGAAGTATTCTGAGGTAATTCAAGTTTGTGAGTACTGCAGCAGTACTGGTGCTGAAATTTGACCTGCTAACCTTTCTGTTCCCGTCCTTGAAGACCACAACAGAAAACCACTACATCCCAAAATCTGAAAAAAACCCATTAGCATTTGTGCGAATATTGCTTCAAAGCAGGGAACCTGATCCAAAGAGAGTTGCTGTGGGGGCAGGTTTTTGGGATGGCCTCTCAGTCAGCCAATCACAGTGGGTCCTCAGGACTGGAGTTGAGAACCACTGCTTTATTATTGGCTGACTGAGAGGTCATCGCAAAAACCCACACCTACACCAGCCCTCCATGGAACAGGATCCCCACCCTTGCTTTAAAGAAATACCAAAACTCTCTGAGACCACCGAACACATACCCTATATGGCCAAAAGTATGTGGTCACCAGCTTGTCCAACATCTCATTCTGAAACCAAGTGTATCAGTAAGAGGTCAGTTCGCTCTTAGTTGCAATAATAGCCTGTACTCTTCCAGGAAAGGTTTCCATTAGATGTTGGAAGATTGCTGGTGGGATTTGCTGCCAATCAGTTTGAGTATTGATGTTAGGCGATCAGATCTCTTTCTCTGAGCTTATGTGCCTACCACTTTGCAGCTGGACTTGCTTCCAGATGTTTCCACTTGTGGTTGACCAAGGGGGTATTCCACAAAGTGCTATTTCTTCAACAGCCAGATAACTTAAGCCAACTGTAAGGATTGTCCAGTAGGAATGTCACTTACCTCTCTTGCTGTTTTCATGTTTGGCTTAAGTCAGGGCTGCCCATTCCTACTTCAGGAGATTTACCACCCTAGAGAGCTTAGGTGCAGCCATAATTAACACACCCGATACAGATAATCAGGCTCTTCAGTAACACCTCAGTACTAGTCGCTACATTGAAGCTAAGCTGGCTCTAATACTGAGATGGTAGTGAAAGGCCTGATCATCTGCATCAGGTGTGTTAAATTAGGGCCGCGCCTAAGCTCTGCAGGTGGTAGATCTCCAAAAGCAGGGTTGGGCAGCCCAGGCTTAAGTTATCCAGCTAACTGGGAAATCCTGCTATGTGGAATACTCCCCCAGGGTAGCTCTACAAACAGAGAAATTGAACGATCTTAAGATGGTTCCTGGATGAAGGTTACTGAGCTCTTCTGTATCATCAGCTGTTCTGCTGCTCTTGTTTGATGCTGGAGGTTGCGTGACTGAGTGCTTAATTACACAGCTCTATGTCAGCAGATAGTGTGGCTTAAATGGTCAATATACAAGTACTAGGAGTGTGCACATAGTGTTACACAGCCAAACAGGAACACCGAATACCTGGTACAGGTGCACTGGGAGCTGAGAGGAAGCAAAAACGTGGACTGTCCAGGGTTCCCTGAGGACTGGGTTGGGAAACACTGGTGTAACATATCAATAAATATCAAATAATAAAAACTCTGTAGATCAGAGTGTTGGGGTTTCCAAGGAGACCTTCCCATTGGAATTTCCCACTGCTCTGCACATAGAAATGGCTCTACAAGGGAATGCAGAACATGGAGAGCTTAGAATCTGAAGGCTGTCAATCGTCGTAAGCCTCTGAGAACAGCAATGGGACTGATCCAAGATCAGTTAATCTGCCTTCTGTTTGTGAGGATATGCACAAGTCATTGCTGGTCTTCAAGCAAAGGTTCTGTAGCCAAGTGTTGTAGAACATGCTTTCTGGAGGCCACATGCTCTGGTCCAAATCTGTCCCAATATGTGGATTGAAATAAGCTGAGGAGGAGGTGAGAGGAGCAAACGCGCTGGTTCACAAAAATTACCATAAAAATGCATATATGCATGAGAATGTCATCCGCAGCATCCTTTTAGAGACGCTTCTGATATTTGTCTCTATATAGTCCTTCCTTTATGTATGGCAGGGGTGTCAGACCTGCACAGTTTTCGGTTTACCTTCATTTAACACACCAGATTCAACTCCTTGTGCTAATTACCACACAGCTCTTGAGCTGAATCATTTGTGGAGGAACAGGGAAAGAACTAAGCTATACAGGGCTCCGGCCCCCCAGGACTGGAGTTTGACACCCCTGATGTACAGGAAGTCAAGCTACATTTGTTTGTTTCAAAAATATGCCTATTATATGGAGACCAGTGAAAATGTCTGCTCAAAATGGTGAATTCTGTATATTCAATAATATCCATCCAGAAGCTCAAATTATTAAGCAAGGCAAGGACACGTTCCTTTCCAAATTCATCCAAGCCGGGCTGAAGACTCAAAAATCACATCATCACCGTGTTTATTCATCCCTGCTTAGTCCCCCTGAAGTGACTGGTTAATGCCTTATTGGTGGTACTTATACCAATATTTACCACAATATTTTTGCATCTTTCTTGTATCCAAAGCCAAGGATCAAAACGCAGCTGTGTTAGAAAAACTGGAGACAGCTCTAGGAAAAACCACAGGGCAGGGGGGTGGAAGGTACCATCTGGGGAGAAGCCAAGTCTGGAATACAACTCTGCAGATATCTGCTGTTCGAGGACTATTTTAGAGGCCAAATACTGCAGCACAGGACTGATCTGGTTACAGGGGGTCAGACTCAAACGTCAGGCAGTGTTGGGCTGGTATTATACTATTATCTGATAATCAAAAAACAATCATGGCAGAATGAGAACCTCAATCAATCAACCACACGCATTATGGATATCAGATCCAGTCTGGTCTGAGGGAAGAAGGTTTAGTACTTCCTAGATGATGAAATGAGAAAATGACAACCTCAAACTCCTTATTTCCAGGGAACGCAGACTTTCTTTTCGCTTTGCATTTTCGCTCACAGCTGTTAGTGCCTCGACAGCTGCCAACTGTTTGGTACGTTTGTTATTTCATATGGCGTGTTCCAGCCTGGCCACGGCTCGCATGGAGCGACAGATAAGACAGTCAGTCAGAGCGAACGACTGAAGAAAGCGGGCGGTTCGAGGTTTTCACGACACACACCCTCCCGCAAAGGAGCGGTTGCTAAGGTAATCGGCTTTGAATCTGGAGCTTCAGGAACACTGTGTAGTACAGTTGTTTTGATGGAGGGCTTTTGCAGGCTAAACACAGAAGTGAGGTTTTGATGGGCCCCAAGAAAAGATTCCGCTTTCCTGACTGTTTGGAGCAGCTTATACTTAACATAAATATTTATGTAATGAGACATCTATCACTTGAAATCCTAGATTTTGATTAATACATGCAGTTGTGTTATTTAAGCAGTCTGAGTAAGTACCTTGTTTGGGGATACAAGGGTAGGATTACTGGCAGCTAAACTATCAAGTTGATTCACACCTAGGTCCAGCCTACACCAGTTGCAGCAATTGCAGATGATGAAATTTAAGTAGCCTCTAAATATTATACCCATCATGCACTGCAGTAGTTAGCAAATTCTACAAACGTGCTTTTTTCCGTTAAATTTACGGCAACATAGTTTGACTACAAAACATTGCAAACTACAACTTTTCAAAATTGTTTTAAGTACTGAGCCAAATATTTTTTGCGTTACGATCCCCACCATAACGACATCATATACATAAAAATGAGAGACGTAAAAGTAGTATGTCACAAGTAAACAACTGCATCTTAATCCTCACCAATGTTTCACATGTATGCGAGCTTTGCAGTTGGAGAGGGGCAGTTGATGTTGCAGCTGCCCCAGCTACCAGTCCAATGATGGAGATTCTGCCCCCGGGTGGGGGGTGCCTTACCTTGGCAGAAGTTTCGAACCACCCCAGAAAGCCAGCCTCCTTGCAGAAGCCGTCCAAGGTGCTGGGACTGGTGCTGCTCGCATCCTTCTGGTCACACTTGTTGGCCAGCAGCACAGACGGAATGGGATTCCCGTTGGGTAACTTCACCTTGGTGTCCAGGTCATGCTTCCACTTGGAGACGGCATCGAAGGTGGAGCTCCGCGTCACGTCAAAGACCACAAGGGCCCCCACTGCCTCCTTGTAATAAACCCGGGTCATATTCCCAAACCGCTCCTGACCTGAAAGACAGAAAATGTTGTGAGCATCAGACATGGCTGAAGCTTTCCTCTCAACTTCTGAGCTCTGCCGCTGCTTCCCAGCACACCACAAAAACTCCAAGAATTAGTCATAAAATAAAAGTCCTGTGACACACGGGTCTCATCAACAGCATTTTCTGTCCCCCCATTTTCCTGCCAACACATTTCCCTCCTTAACTCCAGATTAATGCATAGCAACGACCTCTGACCTGCACTCTCAATGGTCCCAGCAAGTTATGCTAGCAGCATGCGTCCCTCTTGTATGATCTAATATTACGAACTGGGTCTCCTCCCCTTAATTAGCGATGACTGACAGTCCATTACAGCACTGCAATAGTGTGTAGTTGCCCTGTGTGTGTTTTGTCTTCATGGTTTCCTGAAACTTGTACTATAATCTTTTTTTTCCACTGCATGAAAGACGTTAGATGAATGTAAGCACTTCTTGAAAGGGGATTTTCCCCTTGGTGTCTCAGCACATTCGATAACACCTGAAACTATATAAACACGACATTAACACGACGGCATATACATAGCAGACATACTGTGGGCCATCTGCCCGGTTTCAAAGCAGCTTACCTGTTGATGATCACTGTAGCATTTAGACTATATAGTATTCCAAAGGATAGGAATTGTGTTTTTTTTAAACTGTTTAAAGATCTTTCTGTTGGTTCTATTTTTAGCACCGCTAGCTAACCATCACATACTTAGTGAGCTGAGGAAAGTAAGAACAGCCCCCATCAGTCACCACACACACACACACACACAGGTTTATAATTACACCTTTATGGGGACTCTCCATTCATTTCTAAGGGGAAAACTCAAATCCCAACATGACAACCTTAACCCCTACCCAGCCCTAACCTTAACCATAAGCAATCAAACAAAATATGAGACTTTTGGCATTTTTCGTTTTTTGATTGCATTCACAGATCTATGTGAGCACCTGAAAAATGGTCCCCACAACGTTAAAACAGCAGGTTTTTATTACATAATGTAGCGTAATATAAACCTAATAGGCACACTGGCACACATACACACACTCATATACAGTATTGTAAATGTGCTAGACTGAGACTGAACACAAAAAAACCACAAAAATATTCCACTGTAATACTAACAGCTGAATTTGAAAACAAGCACAGTTTTTTAAAGCAGCCCTCTCTACAGTCAGCAGCATTAGGGTGAACCCGGAGGAACAGTGTTCAGCGTGCAGCACACAGGAAGCTTGTTTCTCCGCGGCCGAGATTCCGTCTCATCTGGCCAACGGTTGTTTGATCGGAGTGTTTCCAGAACTGGCTCTTGTGCACCCATAAAGCAGCCAAATGGGGCCAGGGCGATGGCGCAACACGTCTCTTAAGGTTGGGGAACAGTCATGGCTGCTGGGGAACAGCAGGGCGGGCAGCTGTCAGTCTGGCGCGATGTGCTGTTGATGAGACCCGTGTGTCACAGTGAATCTGAGGCAGCCGCCCCCGGGGACAGCAGAATGAGGAACCGCACGCACCATAGCCCAGACGCACTCCACAGTGCCCCCCCCCATTTAATTCCATATGTGAGTCAGTGGGAGGTACAGCTATGGCACAGTGCTTGGTTAGGGTGAACTTTCGTTACCATGGCAATTGATCACCTGCTTTGAGTCTATAGTTGCCTCGCTAATGAAACTCAGCTGGGCCTGACGGCTCCAGTTATCTTGTTAAGGATAAACAAGGTGGCTTTGGAGGAGATGACACCCCCCCCCCCCCCACACACACACACACACACACACACACACACAATCGGGTAAACATATCCTTATGGGGACCGCTCATTCATTTCTATGGGAAGAATGCTAATGCTAACTATGACACCCTTAACCCCTACCCAGCCCTAACCATAACCATAAGTAACCAAGCAAAATACAAGAGTTTTTGCATTATTAGTTTTTTCATTGCACTCACTTTAAATTGAGTTTTCCCTTATGGGGCCAGGAAACTGGACCCCACAAGGTAAGGTATACCTGGACCACATAGACACACACATGCAAAGACAAACACAGACACACACACACACACACACACTCACACCCCCATTCACCTGAATGGCACGTGCTAGTACTTGTAAAAATTGAAAGCATACATGGACAACATCCAAGCTCAAGGCTTGGACTGGATTCAGATGCACAGCTCTGAAGGAGCCAGATGGCTACTCACTGAGTAATACCAGGTCAAAGTTAGTCACCAATTAAGAGTCCCTAATGCATTCTAGCAGGCTCATAATGACTCTTTCTGAATTAATATATGAAAGTGATAAACAAACAGTCAGATATGAAAATACATGAACAATGACAATAATTTTTGGTTACATTTTGAGGCGGCACAAACAACTTAGTAACTCAGTTACTACTCAGGTACAAACCATGAGCAAATATAGCAACTGCATGGAACACATAAAATGTTATGATTATTGATGAACGAACATGGGATCAGTACATAACTAACACTTAGTTTCTGTTTAATTAATACATTAAGTAAGAGTGTACTACTTCATTATTTGTGACCCCTCAAGTAAACTTAGCCAATTCCTGACAGCAGAGATTATTTTATTTGTTATTTGTGACATTTAGGTGTTATTTCTTGCTCTCATTTCAAGCTTCAGGAGATAATTGAGGACTTTGTATCAGCTTGCATTTCAAATAAAGGTATCCAATCGCGGCTCGCGTGGGCGGGGCATGTTAGGTTTAGGGGCGGGGCCAGCAAGCTCACCTGGCAGCGATGAGGTCGAGCAGGTGCTGCCAGCGCTCGTTGGCTTTGCTGAGCTTGTTGCCGATCTCGGTGGCCTTGCCCTCGTGACTGGCCTTGGCCAGGCGCTCGCCCATCTGCTGCAGCTGTAGCCGGTTCTCCTTGGCCACGGCCATCTCCTCCTGGTAGTCCTGAAACAGCACCGGGGTCAACCCACGCTGATGATCATTTGGTGCAACTCGGTCCACCGCAAAACAAGAGCAGCAAATTACTAAATCACTTAACATCTGTGGAATCTTCTGGTATTCCAGTAGCAAATGTCGAGTATAGCTTTTACCAAAATCCATGTTGTTTTGATGAACGTTCCTCCATGTTTTCCATTTTAACTAACAGTATTCTGAGAATATTCTGGAATTTTCAAACATTTTCAATATTCCCAGTATTCCATAATCCGTTTCTTTCTTGTCGATTTCATGATGTTTAAGAAGAAACCATGTTCCCATCCTTCTCTGCTAGTAAATGCAGGAGAGCTGCATGTGCAAACAGGTTCTACTGAGACACCAGACTGTGGTTTCTGAAAGACAAGCACGCATGCGTGCACAACCACACGCACACTCATGCGTGCCAGGTCGAGGCGTCCATGCGACATCCTTGCAGCCTGCCTGCTCCCTGCACCCACCTTTCTTAGCTTGTCGATCATCTCCTCGATGCTGATGTCCCCGTTCTGCGAGACCTTGCTCTCCATCTGAGTCAGCCAGTCACAGAGCTCCTTGTGCTTCTCGCTGAAGATCGCCCACTACGAGCACTTTGATCATTATAATTTCCCTTTCCTGTGGAATTTGACTGGACAAACTAAATATACTTTACAAATTTTC
>JAODJU010000039.1:20867659-20885155 GCA_026776725.1 Gnathonemus echidnorhynchus | reverse complement strand
CCCTACCCAGCCCTAACCATAACCATAAGTAACCAAGCAAAATACAAGAGTTTTTGCATTTTTAGTTTTTTCATTGCCGTCACAGATTTTTATTAAATTGAGTTTTCCCTTATGGGGAATTCATCACGTTGTGGGGACATTGTGTCCCTATAAGGTCAGGTATACCCACTCACATACACATACACACACACACAGGTTTGTAATTATATCTTTGTGGGGACTCTCCATTCATTTCTATGGGGAAAACTCTAATCTCAAGACGACGACCTTAACCCCTACCCAGTCTTAACCATAAGTAACCAAACAAAATATGAGACTTTTGCCATTTTTTGATTGCATTTACAGATCTTTGCGGGAACCTGAAAAATGGTTCCCACAACGTCAAAATAACAGGTATGGCCCCCACAATGTAATATAAACCTAATCCACACACACACACACTTTTGTGCATGTCATTTAATAAGGCCTTGTTTCCATTTTATTTTTGATTTTTCTCATTAATGCTGCTTTTGGCCAGCAAGCACGGTGTCTCGGTGGGTAGCAGCACGGCCTCACCCCCCCATGCTGGGGAGGCTCACATGCTGTCTCCACACTGTGTGTGTGTGTGTGTGTGTGTGTGTGCGCGTGTGTGTGGACTTCACTCGTTCTCCCTCTCTTGTGTGGCTTTTCCTCCAACAGATCAAAGAGATGCAATTAGGGTAATTGGCATCTCTGAATTATCCATAGTATATGACAAAGTGCGTTCATGTATATGCCCCATGATGGACTGGCATCACACCCTGGATGTGCCTGGGATGGGCTTCAAGTTCACCCCATGACCCTGGCCAGCATAAGTGGTTAGAAGGCAGGTAGATGGATGGAAGATTTAGCCATATAGCAAGTCTGTATTCATCCTGCCAGTCAACTGCCTTCACTTATAACCTTACTGGTGAGCAGTTAGTCACTTACATTTCCACAGCAAGTGTCCCACCATTGTCTGTTTTTATTTATGTTAACAATTCTTTATTTGCCTTTTGTACAATAGTACACAGCAATTGTTATTCTAGCCATCCATAAATACATGACATAAATAAAATGAATGAAAAATGACTGAAATAGGAAAAATGCCAGAATGAAGTGCAATTTGTCGCTCAGCCCAGGAAAAACAAACCGTGCATTTACGTGGTTGCACCATTATCACTCCATGTTGAGTGCACTGGCTGACTGCTGTCCTGATGCCTATAGATGTTCACCCAGACCTCACTTTTGGTGAACAGACTGATCGGCACAAATCGGTCAGGCAGGATCACATGAGTCCCGTTTCTGCAGTGGTTACTGACAGAAGAATGAAGCCAGTGATGTGCTGGGCGTAGTTCTCTTGTCCTGCCTGGCAGTCACATAGTTTTTCCATTACAGCAGCTACCCAAATTCATCCTTTTGCAATCAGTCCACACTTGCTTCCAGATACAGAAGATCAAACGAATGACTCTAATGATTATACTTGATTAAAAAAAATGTCCAGACCAGTGAAAAGAAATTTTAATCATCACGACAAGGCATTGTGCTTTAACTCATGATTTTCGCTTAAGCACGATTCATGACAACAGAACACATGAACGTGAGGTGGAGTTTTCTCTTTCTCATGGCTTTCCTGGCTCTACCATGCTAATGCACACAAGCATCCCCCGCCCATGTCAAGCACAGACAATCCTGCAGTTCTCCTGTTAGATATACACTCTCCCGATATATAAAACTACTATATGGGTCAATTAGATCCCACATCCTTAATTACAACCATGTTCTAAATGGTTGCTCTCCCACCGGGTCCCATCAAAGCGAAGCAGTGCATCACATTTCTCTCTGGTTTTGAATTTAAAAAAAAAGATGAGTCTTTATTGCAGGACTTAGCAACCTCCGTCTCATACAGCCCTAATCGAGATATCATCTGTGGGTGGGTTTCCATGGAAACCATCCAAGACAGAAGAAACAAAGGCTTTGTCAGCTGTAACTCGCCATCTCGGACATGTCACATAAGACGCACCTTAATTGCCGGCCAAGTCTCACCTCCTGACATTGCGGAGCTACGCCCCCCCCCCCCCAATCTTTTGCAAATGCTCCTTACTGTGGTGCCTTGACAGACCTGAGGATGATTTTTCCCTTTGTGCCAAATTCCGCAGTTAAGGACAGCCAATTTCCTCTAAGCACTGATTTCATGTGTTTTTAACAGAAGACACGCTTTGGAGATGCATGCTCAAGGAGTGCCCTGAAAATCTAACGGGGGCAGTTCTCATGATGGACGGGAAAAGCCACGCCCCCTCTGACTCCGTGTTCCACTGCACAGAGGCCAGAGGGCTGGGTCTCCGAGCCGGATGTCTAGATTCTTGGTTCAAGTCCCTACTTTACAGCCTGGCTGTAATCATCACATCCCACCCAGACAGGCCCAATGATAAGCTTCTATTTCCGGCTGATGGGAGAAACGCATCTCAGTTGAAGCTGATTAGTGCTCCATTTGCAAAGGACCTGACAATTGGGGGTGAAGAGACAACTCCTACTGCTCAGGATATGTATGTGAGGGGGAGGGGGGGGGGCAACTTTAGCAAAACAACACTAAAGGTGTGGAACCATGACATGGGCCAAGCTGGGGGGGACGGAGTGTGGCTCAGTGTGATGGGCTTCCATGCCTGCGACAGGAAGGTTGTTGGTTTGAATCCCCTGTTTGGGCCCTTGAGGAAGGTCCTCAAACCCCTGAAAAATGCTCCAGGGACAGCTGACCCTGCACTCCAACCCCCAGCTTTGCTCCTACATCTGTCTATATGTCTTGAAGAAAAGAAAAAAACAAAAGAGAGAGCGAGCAAGATGGGAGATGTGGGGGAAAAAAATACATCCCATTGTACCTGTTTTAGAATTTGTACAAATGGCAAATATAGCATCATTTCACATGAATGCCATCACAAATTTCATAATGCAGCCACACCTAATGGTTCCGTGGATTGGCACCAATCACACAATCCCCACCCCCAATGTCACCTGTGGTTTAATCACAGAACTGCCCATGCAATACCGCAAGCATCTGCTTTACTTGGATCACCCTGCTTCTGGGTGCTGAGGTATTCCTGAAAAATTCCCCAGGGATTTCGCAGGACCTTCGCTAAACAGGTTGGGATTAGAGTCTGAATTCCAGTTAAGTTACTGGGCCAATGTGTGATGTGATGATTAAGGACCTGGAACTTGTGACCAAAAACGTCACTGATCCTAAGAGGAGCCTCGATGTCTGAACCATGAGCACCTGATTTCTGAAGTAAAGAAACTTCCAGTTGTAAAACATGCAAGAGGGTTTTTGAAGACTCAGGTCATTTTAGAGGTGCTCAAATAATGGCTGGGAAAAAATCTAGATGTCGTTTTGTAATGCATTTATTAAACAACAGCTGGGTTTTCAGAGGGTCAGTATAGTCTGCATAGCAAATGTTTTCACCATTAATAAGATGCCTTCTGGGGTCAATTAATGAACAATGCCTGAGTGTCAAAGTTCAAGACTGACCACTTGGCATGCAAGTTTATGGACATTGCTTTATTTATGAGTGTAATTCAGAACTGCCTTGTTGGACTGTGAAAATATATTAGTACTATGAGAAAATCAACGCTACAGAAGGTTAATCGTGTTATTAGTGCTACATAAACCCGAACAACATTCGTTGCCTTTGCTTGAATGAGGAGGTTATGGCAAGAGATGATTTTCAATCTCTGATCCAGCCACTCAACTGTTTCAAATAATAAAGGTATTTTTCTGCCTAGTCGTCACTTGTTAATGCCACCATACTACAAAATTTGCTCATAAATTGGCATAAAGTTATAAATAATTTCATAACCGTTAAAAAAATAATTTTAAAGCAAACTAATCAGGTTTGTAGTAATTAGGAAGCGTGAGAACTGCTCGAAAAGGCAACCCAGTGTCAGCGTGATTTCAGGTTTTCACCACAAAAGTGTCCTAAGGTTTATACCCTCTCTTAGGACGTCATTCCGCCTACAAAACTACTCTGAAATCGGCGGCCGTATCACATGTCACACATGCCTGCGGTTTTCCGTTTCTCTTATCGGTGCCGCAATCCAGCCACACAGCACTAATTTTACACGCGGGGACCCCAAATGCCGCCTTTTGTGACAGCTGCCCGGACAGAGCCCTATTTGCCCGCTGTTATTTGGATGCGTGGGCCTGATCTGGATCTGGCGTGATTTCTCTTGCCCGGAGTGACATCTGATTTAACTTTTTAACGAGGTACTGTGGTTCTGTGGCAGCTAATCTTAAATCAAACTCGCTCAATACCGGATAATTGATTTGTTTTTTTTTTTTTTAAATAACGATTTCGGTAAGATGAGAGTAAATAGTAGAGTGTTAGGTAAATACTGAAGTGCTGTAATTGTTGCGATGGCCGTAGGAATTTCAAAAAGGGACAACAGCCCAGATATAATTCGACCTATATTCCACTAGCAATTAACTTGATCACCAAACGTGGACAGAGCGACGACACGTCCAAAGGCTGCTTTTCTGGGAAGCGAGTTGTTGCAAACTTACATAAATAACAAAAAGGCGTTTAACTGTTTCGGTTCAGACCGCTTACAAAAAAAAAACCCCGCAACGTCTAACACACCAACCATCACAGTATAGTAACACCGCAGTGATTGTTAGAGTCCATTTAATTGTAATTGTAGTTGTAGTTGTTCTGCAATGTAACTCGATCATCGCTCCATAAAGCTGTCACCGCCACAAAAGCGAATCGTGTTACATTGTAGACAGTAACACTAAACTGACAGCGACGTTCGATCTGTACGTCGTTCCGGGTTTCATCGCATTAACAGATATCTTACCTGCTATGTCCCACAGCTGTAGTCTCACCAACGTCTTGCTGTCCCAGTTTATAACTTTGAGAGCAAAATCAACGCCGATAGTTGCCCTGTAGTGCTGCGAAAACAGCTCATGGACATAACGCTTAATGATACTAGTTTTCCCCACGCCTAACTCGCCGATCACCAACACTTTAAACAAGTACTCCTTACACTCGGACACCGAGCCGCCGGCCATTGTCAAACCTTCCCGATGACACTAAAAGCCTCACTTCCTACTCTGTTTATAAACCGGAGGAGTAGGAAATCTACTTCCTTCTTATTTAGAAGAATGGAGTGCAATTGAAAGAAAACTCTCCCTCCGACTCCCGCTTACTTAACAACCACCTGATAAGTCACAGGACCCGGAACTGCATGGCTTTGTCTAACTACATATAAAATCCCTTTCAGTTCACTGGATTACTTCTCGGTCTACATTGCCTGGGGTTCTGTCTTGTAATACGCGCAAAATGTACAGTTCCATAAACCCACTTTCATTCATACTAATTAGCATTGAAAGCAGTTAAGATAATACAAATGAAACATTACTAAGAAACGGCACTGGATCAGCGGTTACGAAACGGATGGTCTGATAATTTAAATATGAATCTAATGAAAACGTATCAATTTGATTACAAATATAACAAACAGTATTCATGAGAATCATCTGTATTCTGCATATATGTATTTTAGAGACGTCACTGGTCTGCGAGGTGAAGGGCTGTACAAAACTAGAAAAACATGTATAAAAAGAACCCTTAAACAACAATTTCGAAAGATGCACTTGACACTTGGGCCAGATTTGTTTAAAATACACGAAAAAGTAATGGTATGCGAACAAGGAACTGGAAGCGGTGTTTAAAGTCTACAAAACACTTTAAGGATGTTAAGCAACACGATCGCTCGTTAAACATCTAGAAAGAAGTACAAATGCAGAGGGGAGCCTCTTCGCAATGAAATACGGTTTCTAAAAAATGTTCAAACCGAGGCAATGTTAATTATAAAATATTTATTTTACAGAATCATTAATCCTGGCAAGTACACATGTGTTCTCACGTCTAGCTGATACCACGTGACTGACCTTTTGCCCCACGTTTTACAAATGATTCGGTACTCAAACAGAATACATGAATGCACTAACTGTATATCAATTCATAAATTACGATACTCAGTATATTTATCTATATTTGGGATAATCCCAGTCTAATAAATACATTACTATATAACTTATAATCATGTAGTTCATTTAAACTTTCAGTTTGAACAAGATCAATCTAGGCATGATTTAAATGCAACACCTTATCACTAGAAGCAACTACAAAATTGTAAACCTTAAAATTAAAGTTCTTAAGGAGATCACTGACTTCTAAATTTCCTGGAAAAGTTACCCAAATTCAATGCCTCTTTCACCACAAAACAAGTTCAAGACAATATACATTTCCCACATTCTACAATAACAATTTTACAAACAGGGAGCCTTTGTATGAAAAGGGAGACAGTTTGATGGAATATAAATTTTAAAGACATATCATTATTACAATGATAAAAGATCATAGAAACAATGAAATATAACGTGAAAAAATTATATATCTATTTTTTGTTTCAGTAATTTTCATTTTTTAAAAAATATGTATATACTTTCCCTTTTTTCACTATAATATTCTGCAGAATTACAGTCTAGCACAAAACTTTCCAGCCTTCTATTTTAGCTCATATGAAACTCCTGAAAATTGTAAAAAATATCTTTAATGTAACGTGCAAAGTCTTTTTTTTATTTTTTGATGACTTGTTTTTCAATGGAAACAGAAAATGCAAATTTGAAAAGAACAGCAGATATTAATCCCAGTCCTCGAACCTTGGGCCAAAGTCTTCACTTATAAGTGCTTGGTTTTGTTCATACTAGGTTGCTAAACTATTATATTGTATTGGGCAGTTTGAAAATCTAGGTCTAGTGGCTAAAAGCAATAGTTTCTTGGACTTAAGTTCATTTTTCCTCTTAAAAGAAAATGTTCCTTATGCTTTATGTCAGATAAGGTGTCCCTTTTCTAAAACCAAGTGGTATTACCCAGTCACTGAATTGCTTAACTGTACTAAGGTTAAATTAAAATAAATTAAATAACCATAATATAATTAAGGAAAATAATGAAATCTATTATTATTCAATTTAAGGGGAAACAGTGGGGAATATCTTAACAGTAATCTTTGTATAACTTTGTATAAATCCTTTAAATCCTTCACAAACAACCCATATTGTCACAGTTCAAATTTATTCGACAACTGATATAGTCAAATAAGAGCGAGGTCGGGTAAAATAATTACAACGAATCCAGTGGTCTTGTGGGAAATCCTGTTTTCTATAACCTTGGGGTGAATACTTTTTATTTTACTGAAAAAAATCTGTTTGTTCCTTCTAGCAGCGTAAACAAATATCAAAATTTAAAATGCAAAATGGAACGATCATCTACAAGCGGGTTTTCCGAGTTTACTTATGTGTGTAATCAGAATAAACAGAAATAAAAACACTCAAAGGCATAACACACTTCAGGAAAGTTACAAAAATTAGATCTGTTTGCATCTGCAACAACAATTAACTCTCCGTGTGTCAATCCACTATCACAGTATGTCTTATTTCCTGTTTGTTGTCATCCATCGGATTCAGCTTTTCCTCGTGCAAAATACCTTCAGCATACTTCCAGAACTATTCCTCCCACCTTCAACACTTTCTCTTGAAAGCTTTTTCGCACAAGCTGCACCTCCCTTGTTGGGCCCCCTTGTTTAAGATTTGCAGAATGAATGGGCACACAGATGCCATTGGGGATATTCCGTTTGCTTTGCTTTGATTTGTTTAGTTTTGTTTGCCTTCAAAACAAAAAACGAAATTGATAGAACAAACGAGCGAAGAGACACGTTGCTAGCCTCACAAAGTGGACGAGCTCTGTGTGTAGTCCCTCAGGACGATGGAGGCATAGGTCATGCGGGGTGGGCTGCATAGCTCGGACTCGGACACAGGGGAGTTGGGGGCAGAGCTTCCTGAGCCCACTGAGTCTTTAAAAGGAGATGGGGGTGTTAGGGCTGGGGAGGCCTCTGGGGTGAACCGGCTTGGTACCAACTCCTCCAAATCCTCCTCCATCTCCTCTGTTTCATGGATCCGGACGTTGTCATAAGCGTAGCTGCCAATCAGGCCCAACCGCTCATCCTCCAGCTCATCAGTAGGGCATAAGAGCTCCTCCTCAAAGGGGTCCAGGTGCGAAGTGGGGGTCGGACATTGGCCCAGGTGGGTTTGGTAGCAGGGCCTTGCCCCACTCCCAGGGCCCCGGACCTCGTCGTTAAAATCCGGCACGCTGGAATTGAGTTTGTCCGCCACCTCCAGGAGGTGGTCCATGACGGACTGCGGGGGGAAGGCGCAGTTGCATGGACGCTCGGCTAGGCATGCCTGCCCCCCCACCGTGTCTTTTTCCGGCCCAACGTTGAGCACCTGGCCAACGGCCATCACGGCAGAGCTGTCAGGTGGATTGTGGTGGACAGGATCACCCTCTTCCTCCTCTGCCACATCGTACAAAGTTTTGGTGCTGAGGTCTGAGATGCTGAGGCCAGTGTCGTAGGCTTTAGTTAGGGGTTTGATGACAGCTGTCTGATTGGGGCTGGGCTCCTGTTTCCTCACATGTACTGACAGTCTGTGCCACATGTGCTCCCCCTTCGGTGGCTGCTTGGCACCTGGTTCAGACCATGACACAGACTTTCCATTAGAACTAAGAACAAAATAAAGATGGCAGTTATTGCTCGGGAACCCAGGACAGTGAGATCATGCAAAAGAATTTCACAAAGGCTATTAAGCTCATCTAAACCGCTCACTCTTTACTGCTTCCTTGGTAAACAAACAAAAAAGGCAATATTTATCTTTTCTTTGGAGAGACGGAGCAAGAAAGAAAGAGAGAGAGAATTAGAAGGATAGTAAGACCAGAAAAAAGCATGCCTTTGACTTATAAATTTCATGAATTCATGTATTATTCAAATGACAGTATGTTTCTCAAATCGTTTGCTTAGTCAACATACTTAAATGTCAAATAGACTGAATGTAGGTAACAATGACTTTATTTATGATTTAACTTCATTTCATCTGCATTGTGTATAACTAAACTAATTAAACATTTTTTAGTTATTACGAATGGTTGATCACTTCTGAATAAACAATGTATCTGCAGGAATAATGCTGCCTATAGCCAGGTCACTAGCTGGAAGCACAGAGGAACAAAGCCCACACCTAACCCCTGATGTTTTTTCACTACAGTATATCAGAGTGTGAGCTTCTTACTTCGTCCCTGTTTTACTGTGCAGAGATAAACTCCCAAGCAAAGAATCAGGCTGCTGAGTATCCTTGACAGCACTCACCACTCTCTGATGCATTAAACATTTTCTCAGCCTTGGCTCACATTTACAGTGTTTCTTTCCTTTTATGAATATTAAAAGCAGTCACCAACCATTTAGCGTCTGTATGTGTGAGTGAATAAGTGTGCTTTTTAACTTTCCCTTGCTGACAAGTCACACATGAGTCTGATACTGATGCTAATATGACCAGCTGCTCCACTGGACCAGGACGGAAGAACGCCGGTCCTGTAGGTGGGGCCACATTCCACCGGGTTCCCCAGCACCCGTTAACTTGGAGAGTTCAGGGGGCTTCAAATGATTCTCAGAAGAAAATTAGTAACACCTCTGTTTGATGGCTCAGAATTAGGCTGCAAGAAATGATTGCAAACATCAGGCCCCCAGCCCCCGCCCCAGGATCGGAGTTGAACAGCCCTGACCTAATGGCCGCCTGGCCAGTGGGCTTTGCCCCGATGAGGACTCACCTCGCATTTCCTGGGGAGTTCTTCTTCCTGCGGAACATGTTGAGCAGGCTGTTGCTGCGACAGTCCACCTTGCCGTCGCCCACATGCATGCGCACCACGTCGGATGTGGTGAAGGCGCTGCGCACATTGCGCTCAGGCTTGGCGATGATGATGTAGATCTTGGGCGTGAACATGCAGCCCAGGGCCACAGTGGCGCTCAGGCTGACGGAGAAGGAGGTGGTGATGATCTTGTAGTTGCTGCCGAAGTAGATGGGCACGAAGGCCAGCCAAATGATGCAGGTGGTGTACATGGTGAAGGCGATGTACTTGGCCTCGTTGAAGTTTGCCGGCACGTTCCGCGTCTTGAAGGCATAGTAGGTGCAACTCATGATCAGCAGGCCGTTGTAGCCCAACGGCGCCACCACACCCAAGTTGCTGGTGTTGCAGATCAGGTAGACCTCCCGGATGCTGGGGTAGGACTTGATGGGCTCCGGTGGTTCAAGGATAATGAGTGTGACCTCCAGAGTGAGCTGGATGCTGACTAGAAGCGAAGCGATGACCACCTGGGCCCAGGCGCTCATGAAGCGCGGCTTGCGCGTGCAGATCTTCTTCTTGCTGCCCGCCAGGATGCGAGCGATGCGGTTGGTCTTGGTCACCAGGGCGGAGTAACACATGGCAGACGAGAGGCCCACCAGGAGACGTTGCAGGTAGCAGGAGGTCACGGTGGGCCGGGCAATGAGTGTGAAGGGGCACACGTAACCCAGGAAGATGCCGGCCAGGATGATGTAACATAGCTCGCGGCTGGAGGATTTCACCACGGGGGTGTCACGGTACAGCACGAAGATGAATGTCACGAACATGGTCACCAGGATGCCCAGACAGGAGAAGACCACGGCCACTATGGACTCGACATCAGTCCACTCCAGGTACTTCAGGGGAATCGGCTCGCAACCTGGGAGAGAGAATCACAGATCAGACTCACAGACCATGAGGAAAAATAACGAGAACTACAGATCGGAGTCCTCCTGAATTTTAATACCAGTATTTAATGAGTCATAATGCGTTTACATACCCACGGTTTATACAGTTTAATATGACAAGCTCACCTCTGCAAACTGCATGGGGTTTAGATATATGACACGGTACGACATCAATAACCAGTGAACCTTACAGTGGCCGTGGCAGCCGGACGTTCACTGCGCCGCATGCCAACGCGGCTCCACTGCGCGTCTGGCTCCTGCACGAGGAGACGGAGGACAAAATGCCTTCCGCGCAGCATGGCACCAGAGGCATTACACACAGACAGCGGCATCCCGCACGGCTGGATATGAATTAAAAACAGCACGGGGTCACTACCGGATCAGCGCCAGGCTCCTCAATCAGCTGCCCGAGCCAGCTCCCAGGTACTGGGCCTGGAGAAGCTCCTCCATTTTAATCACAGTGAGGCTCCTTCAGGGCCATACAGCCAGAGAAAGAGCAAGTAGAGAGGCTGGGGCTGAGCGGTCCCTGACTCACTGACTCACAGGCTGATCACTGACTCACAGGCTGATCACTGACTCGCAGGCTGATCTGAGCCTGTAGGGTCACTCTGCTGCTACTGTCTCTAACATTCATTCATATTCAGAATTTATGTTTTCCTAGAAGGTAGGGCTGTGGTTTAGTTGGTTAGATGGTGCCAGCAGCCATCCTACCTGCAGTCCAGGCCAGGTAATCTACCTGAAATTAAGCAGGGTTTGTACAGGGCCAGTACAGTTATACCTCGGCTCACGAATTTAATTCTTCGAGGACTCAATTCGCGACCCGAAAAGTTTGCGACTTGAATCAATTTTTCCCATTTAAAATAATGTAAAAACAAATAATTTGTTCAAACCTCAGGGGCACTGAATTAAAATTTTTTAAATATCTTTCTGTGACCAAGGATATAGACTTAAAATAACCTTAAAGAGCAAAAAAGGGAAAGAGAGAACATATGTTTACGGAAGGTGGACCAATACATAACTGAGCATGCGCTTGTTGGCAGGCTGGTCGCTCGAAAGATGCCAAAACACGGAAAAGAACCACAAAACATCCCCCCAAAAAAACTAAACAATTAACATTAAAAGACTGAGTAACAGTCATAAACAATACAGTAATTTCAAAAATGTGATTTTCGAAAATGTGATTTTCGAAAATGTTATTTTTTATTATTATACTGTACAGTACTTTCATATGCCTAAAATTTTTATGTACATTTCGTGATGCCACGTGTTGTATGGCGATGAACTTCTCTGTTTGTACTGTAAACAAACAATACGCAGTTCCCACTATGTGTGAATGGAGAGTATAACACTTAAATAGGAGTTACTTAATAATTTATGTTATTAATGAAGTACTATATATTTATGTATAGATATGTGACTGTTAAAAACCATCACAAACATGTTTATCAATCACTGAAAGGTACCGTATAACAGAACGTTCTCTCTCAAATTTTTTACTTTTTTCAGATATTGGACCTCTGAAGAGATATAGTAAAGACATATATCTACAACAAGTTTTTTATACACTCCACAGCCATTCTTGGGCATAATGTACACTTCTTCGTGTTTCAGGTGGTTTTTTGGGGTGCTTTCAATGGACCCTTTTGGGGGATGTTTGTGTGTTTGCATCCTGAAACACGGCACAAAATTTTTTCGAACATCTGGTTCGTAACCCGATTTGTTCGTGAACAGGATTGTTTGTGGGTCGAGGAACCACTGTACTTGGATGGGAAGAGGTGCTGCTGGAAGAGGTGTTGGTGTGGCCAGAAAGTTAGCCCCTCCTGTGGACTGTGTGGATCTCCATTCACTCAGTGCAGTGATGGAGACACTGGGCTGTAAAAATGGTGCTCTCCTTTGGATGAAATGTAAAATCAAGGTCCTGACTCTCTAAGGTAATGAAAGGTCCTTGGGCAACTTTTGAAAGAGTAGGGACGGTACCCTGAACTGAAGTTCTTTTATTCAGAGGTAATGTCTCATTATTCACTTTTAACTTTAAAAAGTTTGTTTTTCAGAATCAGTCTGACAGGTTTTTGGAATAACCTCTCAATTAGCCAATAATAATACAGTGGTTCTCAACTGCAGTCCTGGGGACCCACTGTTACTGGCTGACTGAGAGGTCATCCCAAAAACCCGCCCCCACACCAGCCCTCCATGGAACAGGTTCCCCACCCCTGCTCTGTATCTAATTAGTGAATTCTCTCCTGCCCCTTCACCACCTTAGCGATTATGTGGTGAACATACTGGCACAGAATGGTTGCTGCCACATCATCCTGGTGGGGGCTACACAGTGGGGGTGGTTGAAGTGGCTCCCCATTACTTATGCAAAGCGCTTTGGGCATCTTGAAAAGTGCTATATAAATGTAACTTTCATTCTTTCATTCATTCATTCATTTATTCAACATGCCTATCTAGTAAACATGCCTATCCTGGGTTTGAATCTCAGCAGTTCCCTGGGTCATCCCTGAAAATATCCCACGTGTAGAAGGTCAAGTGGGGGTCACTCCCCTGAATGCTCTAGGGCTTGAGTTCCCCAGAGGACACTGGGTTTAGGTCCCAATGTGGCATGGGTTTGCATCCCCATGCATTAAGAATAGAAAGGGTGATCAAAAGTCCCCTACTAGGAACCGTGGGTGGTCCCATGCTTTTGGTGGTATTTTATTATTATTTATTTTTTAAAACCTTCTCTTTTTAATTTTTTCTGTACTTATAGTTATGCCTATGCTAATCGTTATGCTTATGCTAATTCCTTACCTTAAAAGTCTGTAAAGCACTTTGTAAACCCTGTAGTTAAAACAGTGCTATATCATTAAACATTGATTGATTGATCAATTGACTGATTGATTGATTGATTGATATGTGGGACTTCTCCTTTCAAGAATTTCCTCTTGAGATCAACAATATTTATCTTATATAGAATATACCCCACAACCCTGTATTGTATAAGTGGCTAGAAGATGGATGAATCAACGATTGGAGTATATATGTATAATATATGCAAATATATTTTATATTATATACTTTATGTAATGTATTCACTGGCATCCAATCCAGCGTGTGCCCTGTGATGTCCTGGCATCCCACCCAGGGTGTGTCCTGCCCTCTGCTTCCAGGGATAGACTCACCTTGACCCTGCATAGGTCAAATGGTTATGGAAAATGAGTAGATCGTCATATTCAGAAATCAATTAGCTGTACTGGGTCACCATTTTCATCTGTCAAATATGGAATCTCACCGGGTTTGCTATTTAGTATTGTCCTCTCTCTATATGCTGTAAAATGAATTTTGATTCATATGCTGACACTCAGTTGTACATTTCAATGAGAACTAATGACACTCTGCCCACAATCTCCTTAGAGAGCTGTTCCAATGGAGTAAAAAAGGAATGGATGAGTCAAAATTGCTTCCAAACCCTGAACTGAAGTCCTTTTATTCAGAGGTAATGTCTCATTATTCACTTTTAACTTTAGAAAGTTTGCTTTTCAGAATCAGCCTGACACTTACAGGTGCCATTTTAACACAGACCTGACCTTTAACTCCTTATCCAAGATACACATCCTACAGCACAAAAATATTGCACAATGAGGGCAATTTCTTACTTTTCAAGTAACGGGAATGTTAACATATTAGTAGCAGATTGGAAACAGTCACACATCTTAGCTTGAATTAATTTATCTGCCGTTTTTATCCACAGCAACTTACAGTATAGGGAAGAGTTATAATTTATGCATGTTCTCTGGGATTTAAAGCCATGACCTGTGTATTGCAAGCACAATACTCTACTTATTGAGCTACAGTAACTATATAGTGATACATTATTTGCATTTCAACAAGTGCAGGTACTTAGGAATACATTCATTTTCACATATCCTATCTTACTCCCCTATGAGACACACAGAGGATCAGCACACTGGGTCAGCCATTTATCTGGTACCCTGGAGCTGTATTCAGGGTTAAGAGCCTTGCTTAAGGACTAAAGATTGATAAGATTACTCTGTCAGCCACAGGATTAGAACCAACAACCTTCAGATGTCAGGCACACACCACCCATTCACTGCCCCTTCACTGGCTGTTACGTTCAGTACTGACTTCGTAATTCCTCTTCTCACTTATTCGCCTCTGAAAGGTCAGGTCCCTGTTTATCTAAAGGAGCTGACTGATGTGTCTTATTCAGAAGCCACTCCCAGATTTCCTGGACTCAAGCCTCCAGGTAGTTTCTCAGTTAAATAAGATCTGTTGGTGGGAAAGCCCTTGGCTATAGGGCTCCTTGTTTATGGAAATGATGCCAGCTAAAGTCAGGGATCCCCCCCCCGCCGGTCTCAGCATTTAAATCCAGACTGAAGACCTACTATTCCAGTCCAGTGAGTGTAACGTAGCCTATTTTCGTCTAACTTACTGTACCTTAAATAACTGCACCGGTGCTTGAAGCATTTGTTAACATCTCCATGTACAGCACCCTGACCCTATTTGTCTGTGCCTGGGGATTTAACACCAACAAAGCCTGAGCTTCTGGGACCACAGCCTCGACTGACCCACTGACTGTCACCAGCTGCCCAAATGGAGGACCACTTTCAGCTACGGGGGCGTAAACATGCCCGTTTCCGACTTGTAGGATTAAACTGACGTTTATGTACTAAGCAGCTGCTTTATCCAAAATAACATACAATTGGAAAACAGGGTCAACCAGTCACAGGAGAAATTGGGGTTAAACACCTTGCTCAAGAGTTCACGGGTAATAGCACTCTGCCAACCACGGGATTTGAACAACCAACCTTCTGATCACGAGAACAGCGACCTATCCCAGAGAACCACACACCACCCCATTAGTGTGCACAAGTAGGTTTATTTTTTATATAATACTATGTAACTTTAAAATATGCTATGTCCATGTCTATGTTGTTCTTGCTGTAAAATCTCTGTTCAGCATTGTGGGGAAACTTCTTCAGGATGGGCATAATAAGCAAGTATATATAAAACTAAATACAAAAAATTATTGACACCAAGGTGTCTGTGCAGGAGGTGGCTTCCAGGCCAAATCTGGAAACAAGCAGTATTGCAAACCCAGCAGTCGGCAGTTGCCTGGGCTGGAGGTCGGTGCTAGACCCTGACTCCACTCGTGCAAAAAAGAAAGCATTAAACAGAGCTAATTCCAGGGTCCAACTGCTATTCCCCCTGCAGAGATCGAAGGCACATCAGTGAGCACACTGACGGCCATTACCTAATACCTAAGCAAGTTGAGCATTTAATGTCATTGTACAAGTAACAAGAACAATGTTGAATCTTCACAAATTTCATCTTGTTCTCCTATGAGATACAAACACATAGGTGACAATAAGCTTGGAGTCAGAACATGGGGTCAAGGGCCCAACAGTGATAAGATATTAGTCTTCTGGCCATGGGATTTGAACCAACCGACACAAATATAGACTGCAGACCTGCAAAGTTGCACACCACACAGCAGCTGGGTAATGTATACCGACAGAGCAAAACACACTCTGCATCTACTCACACCTGGGGGAGGAAGAAAGTCGGCAGAAACTGCAGCAGGCACCACAAGTAACTTCAACTGAAGATACCAGGTATTGAATCCAGGGCCTAATACATGCAAAGGAGGTGACCCACCACTGAGCTATATCCCCTAACTGAGAATCATTACTGACCCATGTCACTACATCAGCGAATAAGAGGGATCATAATACCTTCTTTCAGTATAAAACAAACTGAACAAACTGCTAGATGAACCAGCTCTGCAGTGGGAGGAGATTTGGCTGAAGCCCCATTAAATAGTGACAAAAGATTTCTCTGATAAAGACATGAGTACAGACACAGGCAGCATCCCACTGAGACAAGGAAGAGCTATTGTATATAAATCAAATGTTTGTAATCATTTATGACAACAACAGCATCACGACCCCGCACTGAATAAGCAGATAGGGAAGATGGATGGATGGATGGATGGATAAAACAACAACAATAACAACATTAACAAAACAAAGAAGTGCCTCCAGGAAACCTCCTTTGGGCTATGAATGATATATTTATACTGTGATGGGTTGGCGCCTCATCCTGGGCTGTTCACTGCCTTGCACCCGTAGCCTCTAGGAGAGGCTCTGGGACCCCCGTGACCTTGAATAGGATAAGCAGTCACAGAAAATGGACGGATGTATTATATATTTATACACGTTCTGTGAGCATGTTGTGAATGAAATATGTGGTAATACCCATAGTCATATGATCCATCCATCTGTCCATCTGTCCATCCAATTAGAGTTGCTCTGATCTGGAGTCCATCCCAGAAAAACAGCATATACAGCAAGGTGTGTCCAGGATGGGACGCATGTCCAGTACGGGAACAGACGCTCATTCATAAATCCAATGTTTATCAGGCCCGAAAAGGCAGCTACCGCCGGGTTCCGTGTTGTTATTGGGGGGACAGTCATTCTGGCCCGAGCACGTCTCATGCGGGACAAGGCCCTACAGTTCCGCAATGATCCGGCGAGAGAAAGCCACGGTATCCATCCGACGTGGCCACTTGGTAACACTGACTGCAGGGAGCCGCCTGCGTAGCCAAGAAGAAGCCAGGCTCCGCAACGACACCTAATAAACTCCCCGGCACTTTCTGTCGCCATGGCGATTTGATTTAATTAGGAGAGACGCACGGGCCAGCGTGTCGTGGAGCGTCGAGACAGCCCGGGTGAGGCACATAGAGAGGAGCGGCTTCTCAAGGGGCCTGGAGGTGCCCAGCAAGCCACGGATGCTCCCTGACAGGCTCATGAAGTGGGGGGGGGGGGGGGGGG
>JAODJU010000039.1:20854563-20867643 GCA_026776725.1 Gnathonemus echidnorhynchus | reverse complement strand
TGGGGGGGGGCAATGCAATGCTTAATGCAACCTGACTGCCCTGTTTAAAACAGACACATTTGACAGTGTGCCTGGGGTGGAGGATTTTAGTACATATGAAAAACACCTAACAGCACCGCAGAGTCACGCGCACACAGAGAAAAGCAGCACTCTGGAATCTGGGCCCATTCTCTTATTCGCATCCTGCCGCCATCCCACAGCTGGGCCATTTAACCTCCCAGAGTAAACCCACGAAACTCTGTCCAGCTGGAGCACACGGACCAGAAGCTTCCTGCCTCGGATGTGACGGCCACTAAGGAGGCTGCAGCCAGAACACTGGAGGACGGGGGAGATACAGGTGACTAGCTTCCGGAGCTGACTAATCCTGAGCAGCCATTAACCTCACACTTGAACCTTTTAGACAGATTCAGGTCTATTTCAGGTGTGAACTTTAAGTGGAACAGGACTGAGGAAAGCCTTCAGATTCCCCACTTTTGGAAAGCGCGGTGATGGGAGAGCTTTGGAAGCTTCATAATGTGGGTAAAATGTCGCTACCTCAGCAGAAGGAACATCCTATTATGGATCAAGATTATAAATATATCATAAATTATTTTTGATACTTCTGTAGTTATGTTAGAATGCATTTCCTTTAGGGCTCCATCACAGGAATTTAGAGAATGACCATTTAAAATCCTCAAAGCACAGCACATTGCTGGCTCTTTGTTCATCACGGCATGGATGTCGGAGAGGCACGGATACCCTGCACTTGACAGAGGCCCTTGAAAATTGAAATTAAAATGATAAATTATACGTCAAATCTGGAGGCCGGGGGGGAGGCAAGGTTCTGTGTAACACAAAACATGTCCTGTATCAGTGAACACCTCAGTCAGACCCACTGAGCTGAGCACCCTTCTGAACAGACGGGTACTGAGCACGCCCTCTGTGGTGACTGTACGTTGCTGGTGTTCCAACAGTGGAGTGAGAGAGCAGGGAAAACAGAGAGGTGCAGCGGGAGATGTGGAGAGGGAGAGGGGACATGCATACCCGCCAGCTCCTCGTCCGGCCACCAGCCCAGGTC
Source organism: Gnathonemus echidnorhynchus (assembly GCA_026776725.1). NCBI lineage: Eukaryota > Metazoa > Chordata > Actinopteri > Osteoglossiformes > Mormyridae > Gnathonemus > Gnathonemus echidnorhynchus. The sequence goes on along the minus strand of JAODJU010000039.1, from coordinate 20,866,586 downwards.
ACAGGCTTTGCAGGTGAACTCGTCCTGCACCATCTCATTGTCCTTGCAGGTTGTGCAGATCCAACAGCAGCTCACCTCCCCTTTCCTGATCACCTGGAGACAGCCAATCCCCGGAAGCCCCTATAAGCCACACTCTCACAGAAATGGTCATATTTTATTTTTCATTGCTAGCTTTTATGTTCTGACTTACTAAGCTGACTTATTGAACAGTTTTACACATTTAGTAGTTTAGAGCACAGTAGTCAGTATGGTGGTGAGTACGGTATATAGTCTGAAAACTGAATTGCTCTACTGCTTAATACTCATGAGTATGCTGCATATTCTGAGTCACTGAATTTTTAAACGAGCATCAGTATAGTATATAAGCTGAGTATATAAATTATTTAATACTCATGAGTATGTTATATTTTCTGAGTTGCTGAATTTTTAAACGAGTATCAGTTTCGTATATAAACTGAATTACTTAATACTTATGAGCACTTAACTGCTAAACTGTTTAATACTCATGAGTATGGTACTTAAATACCCACCGATATAAATGTGTAAAATCGTAAGGCACTTTGGATAAATGTATCAGCTAAATGCTGAGTGAAAATACAGCTTAAAAGTTCACTTGGAGCTATCAAACTAAGTATCTTTTCCAAGGATACAACAGCAGTAAGGAACATACCTGATTGTAAATCTAGCTTGTTAACCACTACGCCACCTACAGGTACCCCAGATAGCATTCCTGCTGAGCTTGAGTGACACATGCATGCCCTGCCCACCCAACCGTGGCCGACCTCGCACCTTGATCTGGCCCTTGGAACATGGGTCGCTGCAGACAGAGCGGACGATGCCGCTGCGGTTCATCTGGATGCGGTTGTCGTCGATGTTGAGGATGCCCTCGTGCCAGGAGCCCACGTTGATGTAGTGATAGCGACCGCCCTCCACGTACTGCAGGTTCATGATGTCGTACCTGTCATGGAAACAGCACGGCAGCAGTGACGGCATCTGCCTTCATCCTGCAGCACTAGCTGAGCTAGGTTCTAAATCCCAGAACTGTCAGGTTGGCACTGCATTGGATCCGTGAGTATCAATTGGAAAAGAACCGGATGTGTGAGCCCAGAAGTACAGAACAATACAATACAAGAAGAAGCATAAAAGAAAGAGAGGGAAAATCATTTAACTGGATGGAGTCAGTGTCATTGAATAAAAACAGGTGTTTAAGGAAGATGAATACAAGCTAAACGTAGTAGATATATTTTGCAGTGGTTTAATTTAGATAAATATTGACGGAAAAGTTTTTTTTTTTAATTTATAGTGACGAAATAACGCATTTCAGCCAGATTCGATTTTACCAGCAATGAAAAAAGGCGCCGCAAACTACAGTGCACGAGATGCACTTTTAATTTGGTGAAAGAGGCCGGAGGCAGTCTGAGGTAAAAATCAACGGTAAAAAAACTTCACGTAAATATTCTTAAAATGTGTATATTATGAACATTTTAATAGGGCAGGCTATAATCTCAGCTGTTCTTTTTGAATGAAAAATATTTATAGAGACCTTCCATTCATTTAGCTGCTGAAATTAGTAAATGCATCCTTTCAGTCTAGTTCAGATAGGATGATATTGTTTTGATTATGATCATTTGGGTTATCTGGGTAAAATTTGGGTTATTTTTCAAAGGATATTTTTAGACATCCTCGGGTAACATAAGAAGTTCCCGCTGTTGGTCAGTTTTGCCAAATGGAATCAGTATAACGTTACAATATTGACCACTTTAAAATATAGTTTTCTTTTTCACATTATGATTATCAAGTTCTGCGATGGGCTGGCCCCCCGTCCAGGGTTGTTCCCTGCCTCGTGCCCGTTGCTTCCGGGATAGGCTCCGGACCCCCCGCGACCCAGTAGGATAAGCGGCTTGGAAACTGGATGGATGGATTATCAAGTTTTGTAAAGCTTCATGAATTTCCCGCCTTGGCTAAAAAGGTGTTTCAATATATACCTTCATCCTCATTTTACGATTCTCTTCATAAGTCCCGCCTGCAGAAACCTCTTCCGAGTACTAAAGCACTATAGTTTTGGTAACTTTTTGGAAATACAGTAAAACCTTGGAACTTGAACGTCTGTTAACTCGACCAACCCGGACGTCGAATTTGTTTCACTTAATTGTACCGCGACCGAAATCTTGGAACTCGACCGTTCCTGCTAAAACTTGTATGGGTCGAGACATGTTCAGCTCTACTAATTCGGACCTCGAACGGGTCAGTCGCGAAAAATCTTGCCGCAATTTGACTGAAAACTTGGAACACGACAAAACGAAACAGGCCTGCTAAAACTTGTAGGGATCGAGACGCATCTCCCTTTCCAAACAATAACCGCTCCATCTAGGATTACCAGCTAGTCCTTATAATACGGGATTGGAAAATAAAATGTCGCGTCCCGTATTGTACAGGACGATCCCGTATCATAAGGGACGGGTGGAAATCGCACCTCCTCTTCACCTGCCACTTCCAGTATGCCATGAGTTCACCTCAGTACAGGTAAAGCGCTCATAAATTGTCACTAATTTCATGATTAATGTTTTTCTGTGCTGCTTTTTCGTGTGTGTATTAGTTTTATATTGATTGTCAATGTTTTTATCATTAGTTAGGTAGGTACATAAGTTTAAATGGGCAATCATTTCGTGGTCTGGAACGGATTCAGTTAATTTACATGATTTCCTATGGGGAAATTCGACTTGGACCTTGACCAATTCACAACTCAACCAGCCTTCTGGAACGATTAAGTTCGTGTTCCAAGGTACCACTGTTTACTGCAACCCCTTCTCCCAGGTCCTAAATGTAGCCAGCAATGTGAATTTGGAGAAGCAATATTATTTCTGGATTAACTACAGTACTACTGTATATGATATTATTACATGTAATAAGCTATTCATGACAATAAATACACATTTATTTGGGGGGCTAAAAGACATTTCTGGGGGGGGGGCCTAAAATAGGTCTAAAGATATCCCTGCTATAACTAATGATGAGGAAGCTAGACTTAAGGTCATTGATGGTCTCATCTCAACAACAACAAAAAATGAACTGGAAATTTGGTCTTCATTCATATGCTATACCTCTACATGACTTGCGACACAAGTGACATGGGTAACGTGACCCAGGGTGACCTTGGCGCTATACCCCAACAGAAAGGGGGGGGCAAGGGGAGTACAAGGGCTCACCTGCCGGGTGTGTCCCCATTCTCATCAAAGTAGACGTCCTCGCCGGACACGCCAGTGAAGGTGGTCTTGAGCAGGAAGTCGAGCAGCTTGCTGCCGTCAAGAGGCCTCATGGCAGCACATAGGCCCGGTCCGTCAGGACACAAGTAACGCTGCATGTCATGCAGGCCGTGTGCCATGGCGTAGATGGCGTTGATCACAAAGCCCATCTTGCTGTCCTGCACGTAGTTCTCGCTCAGACTCTCGTTACCTGCAGGCCATCACAAACCACACACACACGCGCACACACACACACACACACACGCTCGAATGAATCCATCTGTGCCAGGCTGAAGCTACCACTACACAGTGCTATACTGTAGGTGAACCACTGTGCCACGTTATATTGTGCTGTGAGAGTGTGTCTTTGTCCCTCTTTGACTGCTAAGCCATGGTAATGACCACACACCGATAACGTGACCTCTCTGTAATGTGCTGGTCAGGTGGTCTACTCCGTTACACACATAAGAGCAGAATGCTCACTCTCCATTTGGAAAACCTTATAGAACCATCGCTAAATCACCTGCAAGCCCCATTCATTTGGCTCCTGCTCACTAGCAGTCTGCTACAGACAGTGGAGTCATTTTATTATTAATGCCTATGATTATACAGCAGAATATAAGTGGAACATCTCAGGAGTGGTAACAGGTACCCAGAAGCCTGTCGCCCCTGGCCACTGGTCTCCTTTGGTCAACTGCGTGTCTGACAGTAGGAGGAAGCAGGCACCGGACCCGCAGGTAGCATGACATTCACATTGGACATGCCCACAAGGGCAGGGCTTCTGGCAGAAAATTTTCATGCGTTTTGTTTTGTTCTGTTTTGTTGTTTTGTTTTGCAATCGTTTCATAGCAATGATACAAAGGGCTGAGGGGGGTTTCCATTTTGCTGTCAGACACACTGTTGGTTAATAAGTGCAGTTAGTAAGTGTTTCATAATCAGCAAGCAAGTTACATGTTCAAAATACAGAAATACAGGAACCTTTAATAATAACAGTCAAACCCAGCCATGGTATACTGGATGATTTCGGATGTGTTACCCTGAACGTCAGGGCCATTACTGAGGCCCCTGATCTGATTTGGCCATCGTGCCATTTATCCATGCCTTTGATCCATTTCGGCCTGTTAACGTCACTTTCAGCTTTAATCTCAGCGGTGGATGAGACTAACGGAGCAGGAAGAAAGGGCGCTTCAGCGGACCGGGGCGTCACAGTAAAAGGACAAATGTCCGTGGTGGCGGGGCTGAATCGAGGCCCCCTTTGTAGCGGGGCTCCATTTCACCATTCTCTTTACGTTCTCAATTTCTGATTTAGCATTGCGGAGATTAACAATTAAAAAAAAAAAAGTTATAGAGCCCAGCGATGATTTGAGTATAGACGCCCAATTAAACGACCAGTGAAATCACACTACTGCGTTTCCCGGGAGACAAGAAGCCGCTGCGCATGCGCCCAACGTCTCTGGTTAGTGCATCAGCTCAGGCTGCATGCAGGCTGGCGAGGAAAGCCCCGTATCACACACGTTTGTCTGTCCATCACTGGCATTTCTGGCTCTACAGGAGAGGTCAGCTGATCCAAGCTCCTCGTGCTTTGGTGATACGTGTACAACACAATGATGTAGGCTGACATTACTCTCTTTGGGCTGGAGAACACTGGAAAAGCTCTGATTCAAACAGTGCTGGAGGGCTATTTGATCCAAAATGGTGTTAAAATGTTGGATTACTTCAACAACATAGGAATGTCAGTAACGTAAGAACGTGATGTTATTGTCATTTTCTAATGATCACATTATTTGCATGTACTCTCTAACATTCCTTGTACTTTGTGTTTGTATTATTTATTTGTTTAATTCAAATCACAAGGGCTTCGTGAACGGAATGAGTCACTGGTACCCCTCGGTGTACAGCCAGACCAAACCCCGTAACCGGTGCACCTAAGTCAGCTCTCTCTACGATTCCTCTACAGGACATGAAAGAAACACTTACCTTCCTGGTGCTTTTTGTGAGAGAACAACAGAAGTGACAGAACAGTGAACTAAGCATCACGGTTACGTTAGCGTTATGGTGTTGTTACGTTAGCGTTATGGTGTTGTTACGTTAGCGCTACGTTACTGCTGTTATGGTATGTCTGCATTTCTCCATCACATTAAAACCAAAGTTAATAACAGTACTAGGATGTAAAATGTGAAAAAACAATGCAGGGGAATAAGGTTGCATCTAAAATAAACCTCCTGACCCCCCGGTTTTTTTTTTACCGTTATATGTATTTTGTCTTCATAGTTAGAAGTTGATCCATAGTGGAAAAAGTGGAAAAACCACCAAAAAGTCATGTACACAAATGACCCAAAACATTATGACCACCCCCATGTGAAGTGAATTCTGTTGACTATCTAGCAAAAATGGCATGTGTCAACTTCTGAGATGTATTAGATGGCAAGGTAACATTTAATACTTGTAGTTGACATGATTGATGCAGAAGAAATGGACAGGAATAAAGATCTGAATGATTTGACAAGGGCAGAATCATTATGACCAGGCGACTGGGTTAGAGCATTCTGAAGCGGCAAGTTTTGTGGGGTGCTCGTGGTCAGCCATGGTAAGAATATGTCACAACACAGGGCACTGAGCCACGTGGGGGCGATCATGATGTTTTGGCTCATTGGTGTTTATGGGATAAATATATAAATTCTGCTGACAAACAGAGATGTGATTAATCTGAATTTTGTTTGATGTCCGTGTGACTGTGTGTGATTTAAAAGGCATGTGCTTGACAGTGTTTTCCTGTGTCTGAACAAAACAAGCATGACATGAAGTCTGTCTGCGTGCCTCCATTTGCAAAGACTACCTTCGAGGTCAACAGAGAGGGAAAAAAAATGGAAAACAGGAAGTGGGCTTTTGCACAACTGTGTACGCCTTGCACAAGTGCTAATGACTTGGTAATAGAGGCACACAATGGGCCCCACACTGCGCTTCTCTCCTGCAGGCCCTAGGAGGGACGTCTGTTACACTTTTCCCAACGTTATGTTCCCGCTAGTGACTGAAATGTCAGGCCCTGCTATGTGCCTGTATGCCGAGCAACAGAACGCTGCTGGAGCTGTAATGCCAGATCTCGCATTGTGATGCCCAGCTTGCTCTTCTGCATGAAACTATGCACATAACACATCCCTCTAGTCCCTCATGTGACGTCAGCAAGGCCCGCCAGGAAAGCCGTGGCATCTTACCGGAGCAGATCTTCTTGTAGTTGGTGTTTTCGGACGGGTGGCCTGGGATCCGGCACTGGAAGCGGTGCTGCCAGAACTCGCCGAACCACGGATTCCTGGCATTGGCATCCAGCTGCAGCTTCAGGAAGTAGTCGTTGAAGGAGGTGACTTCGGCCGACTGCAGCTTCATGGTGATGCCGCCCTCCGCCTCCAGTTCGTATCCCTCCACCACCTCGTCCCGGTCAGCCCAGCCATCACTGGAGGAGCAAAGGTAGTGACGTTGACCCCATGGTCATCACCTCATAACCAAAGGTGATTTAAAGCATGGAGCATAAAAGGGGCTATAATTCATACAGAGGGCCAATTTTATCATTAGCCAATGATGTGTTTTGAGTTGGTGAGTGACGGGAGGAGGCACTCCGGGGGCCAATCAGCTTTCAGCTCAGGCCAGTGCCCCTGTGGCCCCGTCCTTGAATATGTCCCTACTCATACCTAACAGTAACACATTTTAACATTTTCAAATGTGCAATTTACATGGTGAAAATTGGGCTTCGTCACTAGCTTGAGCAGCAGAAGAGACTAAAAGTCCCAAGTTTCTCCCTCTGTTTTACCCATGTTTTTTCTTGTTTTTCAGTTTTTCTGTATCCTTGTAGATCACTATCCAGACTAATGGAGATGTTTTTTTGAGGCATCTGATTGGCTGAGACCCTATATGCCTTCCATTTGGGACCTAAAATGCATGCCTATCAACAAACACCTTCCAATATGTCCCCCAGTCTGTGTATAACCCTTAACACTGTGTTTTTTAATCCAAGGAGACCTGTTTTGGGAATTTAGGATATTTCGCTGAGAGGCACGAGGAAACTTGTTTGGGGCTAGCAGAGTTAGAAATCTGTTTGCCTCAGACAGAAATGTCTCAAATTGGATTTCCATTAAGGAACACTAGAATATTTTGTTAAGAACGGTCACAGTAATTCAACACATGCTCCCCATTTAGGAACTACAGTTCAGTGAAGGACCGGGAACAGCTTTGCTGCAGTGACTGGCTGCAGTGCTAGAGGTACACCTCACTATTCCAAACCCCTACAGCTTCCTTAGGGCCGGACTACCGTTCTCAGGTTCTCTAGTAGGGGTTGGGAGCTCAGGACCACAAGAAGACAAACTTGTAGACAAGCTATGTGCCATAAAGTATAGTCCTGGTTAAGTAAACCTGCACATACATCTGACCCATTGGGGTTATGACAGACTCTTCCAAACTGTTGCTCCAGTTATGTGGAAAATCTGAACTAAAAACCTATTACAGTTTGCAGGTGCTGATGTAAGACCTCCACTCCAGTAGGTGGCTCACTCTAAATATGCAGCATAATGTACCTCACAGGAGTCCTCCTTTGTCTGCCTCATGGCATTTTTTTATATGAACATGCCCCCTGTTCATGGTAACCAGGTGTAACTCATCAGCAGGACAGCTGGGAAAGAGGCCAAAGGTGCTGCTTTTTAAAACTGGGGCCCGGATCACAGACACATTTTTATATGACATTTGAAGCTGACAAATCAAACTGAACACTTTCTGGTGCTAGAGGCAAATTAATTTCAATTTCTGTCCATTTTTTAAGGTGGATTAAGCAAAGTCAATTTCCGACACATTTAATTAAAAATGTTATTTAGATTTTTATCTCTTCCCTGTTGTAAGTACTCTTGCCCTTAAACTAAGTTTTTTTTTTCTACAGCACTTTGTGAGAATTGCTCACACGCTATGCACTGGCTCCCAAGTGTTAAGTAACGCAATAAATAACATCCAAGCCGATTCTTCTCACATAAGGAGCTCATAGCTTATTAGCTGAATAAAGACCAGTTGAGTGACTAAACATTTGTTCACTTATTGCTGACATTTGACCATTGCCGGCTTACATTGTGTGTTTCTACGAATGGGAAAGTGGACACCTCTCAAGCTCATCTTATGTCCAACATTCTGAAACATTTCGTATAATTAACTGCATTGTGAAAATGCTCGCAAAAAGTTTGTGGAAATGTGCACTTTTGTTTGCAGATGTCGCCAGGAAACGGCCAAGATCGATTTGAGCCTTAATGTCTGTATCCTTTCTCGGCGGGAACAGAAAACCTCTCCTCACCCTAACTCTCCGCCAGTGCTCAGTGCCGCGGCCGGCTTCCGAAATCCTCGCTCCGCGGAATGAACTCCAGCGGCCTACATTTTCACCGGAGCGAAAGGAAACACGCGAGTGTTACTGGCCTGATTAGCTTCCGCAAACATTAATTAATTAATGAGCATTCCCCCGTCCCGCCACCCAGATCATGAAGCCCAGCACAGCTGCTCGCTACATGGGCCGGCAGGCTCCCGGGGAACCGATGCGGACCGGCCTGGGCCCAGAGCCGTTTAAACACAATCCCAGCACCTTTATTTATTCATCACGGCCCACTTACAGCAGCATATCTACAGAAACCACCGGCGTAAACCAGGGTCTACACTCTCTGTGTGGCTTTACTCCCGATTTCCGTGCATTTTGCCCTCAAGCAGTGTCTCCTGCAGTCGCTTTCTATTTTTTTTTTTACCTTGAATGAAGGATATGAATAAAGCTTTCTTTTTTAAAAAAAAAAATAAACAAATAATTTTTTTCCAATACACAAAGTAGGTTTTTTTAAAATAGATGCTCTGCTGAATTTAAATATCTTTTATTATTATTATTTTTGTGCAATTATAGGATTAAACAGAGAGGGCAGGAGATTCCGCATGGTTTATGGAACCTGGTAGCTGATTCACCAGAAATGTAATTCCAACTTTTTTTTTTTAAATATATAAAGCTATTTCTGCCATTTTCCAGCCAGGTCATTGGTCATCTCTGCCAAACTCCTACCAGGGACCAATGACCCCTGCTTCATTCACAGCACACCCATAAGTCTGGGTAGGAGAACATGACGAGATGCTCGCTCCCTATAACCAGCCACTTGCAGATGCTAGACAGGGGAATGAAGCATCTTATTAGTGGTCATCCAGCCTAACTTGGTTCATATTTCTGTTACTGATAAACGCTGATCCTGAGCCCATCCCAGGAGACAGACAGAGGGCAGAGGGACACTGGATGGGATGCCACTCCACCATAGATAACCTAGACTGGTGAATCCCGAAGCTCACTTTGACTAACCATAACCATCCCATGTAATCCTCTAATTCCACCCTCAGATTAAACCAATAACATAATTTAGGCCCAGAATTGACATTGGGGTGTAATATATGGAATGGCTGGGGGGTTCTCAATACAGCCTTAGGAACCACTCATCGTATTATAGATTCAAAATACTTTAGCTGGCAAGTGGATACTGGATCTGTTTCGCCACCAGGGGGCTCTCAGGCACCTTTGGCAGATCACAGAGATCAGATTCGAACCCTGATCTGAGTCGTTCTGCTCACTGTTTCTTAATACCTGACCAACTGCCCAGCAGGGGCCTCAGTTTAAGACAGTGATGCAGGTAAAAAGCACCTCTTAAACAATAAATCAATTCTAAGCCCCTGTAGTGCCTAGTAATTAATTAGTAATAAGGTATTTATTAATTAGTAATGAGATGTTAATTAGTTACTGCAGACAAGGAACAAATCGCACTTCTTTCCCATGACAGTCACCCTTTAATTCTATCGACCTGTCCATTGCCAGATGTTCTGCTTCTGAAGCATTATGAGACTAATGAACAATCGATGTTGAACAGCAAGGGAAGCATTTCAGTACCAGAAATGTGGTTCCAATTCACTTCTTCAGCTTTGGCTGCTATTTACAATAGACATAACTAATGTTTAAAGTGAAGAGCTCTGAGTGTCCGGGCCATTATTATTTATGATATTCATCCTCATTCCAGGTGAACTCTGTTTTCACCTGGTCCCAAGCACACTTAACACTCTTAAAATAACTCATTTTAAATGCCCATCTCACAACCCATATGCCAGCCCACTACTAAAGGCAGCATTCATATAATTTACCTAAAAGGATCTTATATAGCCAATGGTGGTACACATTTCCTGTTTCTACAATTCATTTAGGTGCTGGCAGTTCTTCGAAATGCAACTTTTCCTGAGCTTCAAACCAGAACCCATTTGAAGCATTTTAGCTTCACCTTGACCTGTATCTCCCTTGCCCAAATCTACATGCATGCATACTGTGGTAGGCTGCAGTGCTCATGGGAGGTGTGCATATTTTATTACTACGTATTTTCCTATTGGTTGCACACATCACATGGTCCAAAAAGGGTGGGGTTTGCACAGCATTCGTGAAGCCTTATGTAAACCTGCTAGCCAACAGAGGCTTTACAGAACCACCTCAGAGGACAAGCAAGGCTGACCCAGAACTGTTAGGAGCAGCAGTCCATTTCACCTCCCACGACAAGGGAATCTAAAATATAAGACATCCAGTTATTTTCTTTTCTGACTTTTCTGTGACCGAAAACACCTTGTTACTATGAGAAGAAGCTGGCCAGACTCGTTAAAGCTAACAGGAAGGCCGCAAATGCAAATATAACAGCTCATTACAACAGTGGTGTTCAGAAGGGTTTCTCTGAACACACAACTCATCTACCCTTGAAGCGACTCTGGAGGCAAAAGTGGGTCTTACCAGGTACTACCCAAGTGTACCTAATAACACGGAGGTGTGTTTAAGGTTTTCTGTATACCTGTTTGTATACAAAAGTGTCATTTGGGGTCAGTTCAAACAGAAACAGGTCATCACAAAATGCCTACATATGAAATTTTAAGGATTGTTGGTTCATCACTGGGATTGTGAAAAAATTGAGGAAAATCCCACAGGAAATGGAAAGTTAAGAACCTTTATGTCTCTGGCTCTTGCATAAAGAGCTCTGCTACCTCCAGATGAGGTGTGAAGTTATAGATGCACTCAGGGTTGGATCGATCGCTTTGATGACATCACCTGTCCAGAAGAATGGCGACCAGAGGCTCCCCTACAGGGTGACAGGCTGTGGGTGGAGGTCTGCTTACAGAACTGGAGTTACCTGCACTTGTACGCTGAGGAGAATCACGTCAGTCAAGCTGTAAACAGTATAAACACAAACTATGTATGGTTGGATAATAATGTCTGCTTTGGAAGGTAATTGGGGTCCAGTAATGGTTCGGTAAGGCCACAGTGTGTGAAAATACTGTAAACGCTATGAGCAAAAGCTCAATTAGTTAGTTTATTGAAATAACATGAGAACCTGCTAATGCACTGACCTTCCAGGACAAGGCTTAGGGAGCTCTAAGTGGACATCAGCAAACAATCAAGCTTCTGTTCCTGCCAGCACCATTATGAAGCACTGTACACATCAATTATTGGCTATAAAACCCAGGATTAGCAGCACACACACAGTCCGAGGCTAAAATACACTGTATCACCAGCACACACACAGTCCAAGGCTATGATACACTGTATCACCAGCACACACACAGTCCAAGGCTATAATACACAGTATCACCAGAACACACACACAGTCCAAGGCTATGATACACTGTATCACCAGCACACACACACAGTCCAAGGCTATGATACACTGTATCACCAGCACACACACAGTCCAAGGCTATAATACACAGTATCAC
>JAODJU010000039.1:20819971-20837703 GCA_026776725.1 Gnathonemus echidnorhynchus | reverse complement strand
ATAATGTATGATAATGTATTGCCAAGCAACAGTCCAGGCACTCAAGGACTTGCTGCTCCATCTAACACCAGCAGGGGGCAGGCAATCAGAATTCTGAACTGCGGTCCAGGCTGCCACTCTGAACTCCATCCATGCCTGCAGTTTCGACATTGAGGGGTTTTCTTCTGTTTCCACTAGCAGTGATTAAGCCATCAGGCTCAGAGTTCAATTTTAGTGAAGAAAATGAATTTGAAAAAACATATCTTCTGGATCAGGAAGCGGATGTGGTTCCTCTGTAAATAAGATGAACAGAGATCTTTGTGGATTAGGGTTGTTTCTCCAATACTGTTTTCAGAGACAATTCTTTGCATGTCCTGCTGGGAGAGGATGGACCCCACGATGAAGCCAATAGCATAAAAAAACTGCTATGTGTTGCCAAAACTCCACTATTGGACCTCCCAGACGATAGCCTGTGAAGACAGGTCACATGATCACCAAAAGAGTTTTTACACAGCAGACATGAACTACAGAATCATTTAGATACAAAAGGTAGCAACTTTCTGGATATATTTTCCATTTTCAGTTGTAACTGTACCAAGGTCACAAATGATTATATTTGCAATTTATTGGCCCATTAGTCTTCTGTTTCAGGAACGTTTAACCGGCAAAATGTCTGGGTGAAGACGAAAAGCGCCAGTGATCAAATGTTTGCAAAACCTTTTTTTTGACTCCCCAGTTTGTCGCTGCGTAAACATTACTGGCGAGTTTCGGACGCAGTGCCTCCTCTCCGCTCATTAGTCAGTGCAGAGCGCCTTTGAGAAGAACAGAGAAGCATCACCCGGTTTCCCCGGTAACAGTCTGGAGGCAGCAATGGGGACAGGGCGGCGGAAAACTGCCCGAGGTGTACAGGAGGTTTACAGGAGGTTGATCTAATTAAAGCCTTTGTCTGGATTCAGCATCACTTCTGTCTTTCTGCTCACAACACATCTAAACACCCACAAGTGTAACGCTTTAGTTCACGGCTTTGTCACTGACCTTTCATTTAAATCAGCCAGGATTAGACAAATAAACACAACTGCCACCAGACAAACCCCTAATAAACCCTAAGTCCTAATAACTCCAGCCTGGTATAATCAGCCTCCATTGATAAATGGCAACTGCATTTGAAGGCGTCTACTGGCACCATCTTCTCTCATTTGCTTTTCTTTCAATGAACCATAGATCTGAATGCTTATTCAGTTTGCCCCCTAAACTGTGTGAAAGTGGAACACAAAAGCCATCCTTTTCAACTATTTGAACAAACTCTATTCAGCATCCTGCTTGCGTGAATATCAATTCTGTGGATAAAGATTCTGATTTCCAAAGGAGTTAGTCATGTGTGCATGTCTGTAAATAGCATCCTTATACATTATATTAAAATGTTACGAAAAAAATATAAAGCATTTTCCCTGTCTTTTTCTGTTGTCTTTTCGTGGTAACAGAGAGCTTAAAACTTCCAGTCAGCATCCAATTAACAGAAGTTAATAGAAGACTTGAGGAATTAGTAGACCATTCATCTATCTTCTAACCAATTACTCCTGGAGCGTATCCTGAAGCTGCCTTGAGATCTATTCGTACTGGGACAGGATGGCCTTCAAGTCAACCCAAAGTCACTGTTGTGTGGTAATTCTTGTTTAGCCTCATACATCTGTTGACTGGGCAGAAATATTGCATCACTGAGGAAGCCTGTTGCTAAGCGATGCCTGCTCTTCGGCATTAATAACCTGGTTTCTAATTGGTTTTCCTTATAGACACATGGCTGGTTCATGTTGTCCCTGACCTACAATCAACAATGTGGGGTACGCTTTCATCCGTGGAGATAAAAGGATGGCTGTTCTCAGAAATCCTTGATTTGCACACACACTCAAGAAATGGAAAAATGAGACTGTCACCTTCAAACACACATAGACCTTATTCGGACGGCATGAATGAATATGTAGCTGTGGCACATCATTTCTGAGTGTAAAGAAAACAGGGAACACGATGTAACCAAAATTTGAAGGCCAACCTAAAAGCTGAGAGAGGTGAGGTAAAGGCAAGCATCAAATCTAAAGGCCCTTTTAATGTGACCATCTAGGCACACCAACTGCTGCCAATCAGGGACCTTTGCAGCATATCAATGGCCTGACTTCTTTACAGACTTTGTCACATGACCATGCAGTTGGGACAAAACACATTTCAACTGCGCGTGCCCTCGACACCTAACACTTCATCAGTGATTTAGCGACGTGCTAGATCTCCAGAGAATGCAAATGTACTCTGAATGTAGTTACAGAAACCAAGAGCACAAAACAGAGATGTTCTCCATCACTGGTTGGAAGAAAACTGGGGTTTGGATGGGGGCGGGTAGTGGACCCAAGTCAGAGCAGCCTTGCCAAGCTAGAAATATTGTTTCTATGCCAATTTCTACTATGTGGGCCCAGTTGGCTCACGGTGTCTCCAGCAAGAAGAGACTGATATTTTACTTTAGAGACACATTGGTGCATTGGCCAGATGGACAACCAGCTAGTTTCTTCAGATGGTGTTTGTGTTTATGCAAAGGGTACAATATACTGCGCTAGATAGAAAATTCGTTAGCACAATGTGAGGTGGGAATTACCACACATTATGCCGTATTTTGCTAACAGAAACCAAGGGACCCCAAATAGCCGCATTTGTGCCTTAAGCACAATAGAGGAGGACTTGGATGCTCTGCAGAACATGGGGCCCAGGGATATATGTGACTTTTAAGAATTATAAATCTCAGTGAAACTGAGACACCGATGGAACATTCTTTCTCCTGGACCCTAAAGGAACGCCTGGCAAATTACACATTTATCGTCATAAGATTAAAATACCACAAATGTGGGATGTATCCCTTGAGTAAATTCGGTTTTCATTTACTTCCATTCAGGAACGTCACTAGAGATTTATATCGGGGTGGGGGGTGGGGTTAGTCTTTAGTAGTGGGTCTTATTTCAATGAAAATGGATGAGAACACACTGTTTAAACTAGTGTGCATTTATTTGGAGGGTTTAAAGAACTTTTTCTTTTTTGGGGGAGGGGAGGCTAAAGCCCTGCTTTCATTTATTGTTTTCCATTACCTCCCACTTATCCCGATTGGCCTGCCTGTAAATGAGGTTCCCGTTCACTGCTCCACACCCCAGGCACTGTCATCGCCTCGAGGATTCACTTACGGCTACACATTTCCAGGAGTGATAGGGGCCCGCGTTGCGTCGAAGGAAAGCGCTGCCCCTTTAAATCTATCTCTTCTCTCGCCGAACTTCGACCGCTACGTGGTGACGTCATAGAGAGGCGTCCCATGGAAAAAAAGGCTACAGACAGAGGGATGTAACAGCGAGATTACAGGGACCCCGAGCGTAGAGCTGCGCTAAGGTAGACACGGGAAAAGTGTCAAAGCTGCCAGATAAACGTAAGGAGCTACACGGGGACGTACGCAAGGCGAGCGATCGCATCGAGCGACCGGGGAAATCCAGTTAATTGCATTGCCACGGTAAGCAGCATTCGCGGCACTCCTGTTGTTTATAAGACCGCAGAAAGTTCAGCCAGCCCCTCGGATGGGTGCAGCCATCCCCCTAACAGCGTCCACGGGCTGGGGATGCTGCTTTGTCACAGCTTTTGTCAACCCGGAGGTTCGCTCAAGTCGACGCGTCGGACGAGAGCCGGTCCGATCGATCGAGTTCCGCGTTCTTTGTTCGCTGGCAGCCCGCTGGCCGTGTCGCTGGATGGCCCGCGGGCTCCTCCGCGTCACCGCCAAAGGGCTTAAGGTGCACTCCTGGATTATGTGTGTTGCTTACTCCTGCGTGTAAAACTTCAACAAGTTGGAAAAACGAAACTTACGGCTACCGGCGGGTGTGATGTCAGAAAGTGGGGACAGTAAAGCCACAATGGACCCACATCTGCTACAGGCAGCTTCGGGTTTAACAGGGAAGGGTGCAGATGCCCTGAATAAAATGGACCATAACTGTGAATAATTTATGCTGTATTTAACTGTACCGGAGCTCCTCACCTGGAGCTGTGCGGCGGATCACTGTCCGTCTGCTTGCATGAGTGATGAGTGTCTGTATCGATATAGGTAATGTTTCCACCTGCCAGTAAGCGGTAACTGGTATTGGTGGGTGTGCTGTATTCTTGGGCAGATCCATGCATCAACGCCCTGTACTGGTCCTTGACCAATATGGAAAAATGTGACCTGGTGCAGATGTGACTGCTTACATGAAACCGGACATAGAAGTGGATGATGTCTAGGAACACGTTCATGGGAGTTTTATTGACACAAAAATGTTCTGAGGGCAGAAGGAAAAATGATTGGTTCAGAGAGGTGATCAATCAGATTGTAGAGGAGGTGGGACCAACCAATCAGATTCTCTCTCTGAACCAACCATTTTTCCCTTCTGCCCTAAGAACATTTTTGTGTAAATAAAACTCCCACGCTGGAAACATCAGCTCTGGAGCGCCTCCACACAGTTCACCTGTTGCGCTCTGACAAGAATATTAATGAACTTATTAATAAAGATATTTTTGGAGGTAACAGACCGATGTCAAAATGTGAATAACGTATCCAAGCTTGCTATTTTAGTCTGCTGGATGTAAATTTTGAATCCAGTATGGATATTATATAATGCTAAATTATATATGCGGACTTGTGAATTTGCTATTATTTTAAAGATTCAGTATCGAAAATAAATTTGGCTACAGGCTTCTCTCAGGATATCTACTGTAGTTATCTCAGATGACAGGTGTTTTTTCTAGCCTGATGTTTTATGTTTTTACAACTTAGTTTTTTTTTGTTTACATTTGTCAAGTGGTACCATGATTTTTGCCACATTACCAGTGTACTTTACACACACAGTTTCTGCATTTGATTTTCTTAAAGTGGGGGGTGGTCACATATTTTTTTAAACAAGGAGCTTTGCCAAGGAAAGTTCTGGAATGCAGGATTTGTGCATAGCGATTATGTTGAAGTCAATTAGATTATAGTCTGTAGCTGTATAAATCATTCTATAACTTCAGAAATAATCCAGACCCGGGTCTCCCTCCATCTTCCAATTGCTTGTCCTGGACAACCGAGTAACCGAGAGCGTATGCCAGGCAGCAAAGAGCACCCTGGGCGGATGCCAGTTTACCACAACGCACATACATTTATGTTACTGACAATTTCTAGATCCCATATTGCCTAACAGCATCTTTGCACTGGGACCCATGTGACGCAGGGAGGTCATGCAAACTCCACACACACAGTGGAAGTGGGATTTGAACCCTAAACCTTGGGGACTTGAGGTAGGAGTGTTACCTTCTGGGCCACCATGCCACCTACTGCAGTTTTATTTGTTCATATATTTCAAAACAGTCCAGCTGAAAGGGGAAACCGGAGTACTAGTTACGTACCAATATGGAGATTTAGACTATGGGTGGGCCATATGACCTAAAATTATTGTCGTGATATTTTTCACTTTTTGGATGGTGATGGTATTATATCATGGTATTACTTTATTTCAAGTTTTGGGAGGAGCAGCATGTCCTGTCCTTTTATGTAAATAAAAATATATTGATAATATATTAAGTAGCCCGTAGCCTCTGGGATAGTCTCCAGACCCGCCTGCAGCCCTGAATAGGACAAGCAGTTTCGGAAAATGCATGGATGAATGGTTGATGGATGGATGGATGGATGGATATATTAAGTACATGGAATGTATGATTTTCAAATGCTGGGAGCTGAGAGGGAGCAAAAACGTGGACCGTCTGTGGGTCCCCGAGGACCAGATTTGGAAACACTGCTCTAGAGGAAGGCCCTTTGAATTGGACTCGTCCTTTCACACTCCTGTTAGACCACTGCCTGCTGATAGGTCACTGGTCTCCCATTGCATCGGGTCATTTCATTTTGTCTCGCATTAAGCAGAAGGAGAACAGGCAATTGAAGTGATTGAGGGGTCTGACATTTTCCATAGGCCACCAGACAGATTTAGTATCAACATTTTTTTTTTCCATCCGCCATACTCACATGGCAATCCTGCTCACCCTATTACTTTCTCTCGGTACATTGAATTTACAAAGGTGGACGTGGGTTTGTGTGACAGGCGCATAGCTGTAGGGCTTAGTTATTTTGGAATGCCTGTGTATTATGAATAAAATGCAGAGTTGTTTTAAAAATAATCATTTTACATTTCTTTCCATGTTTCAGGGATCCAAGTATGGAATTGACAAATGTCGCACAGGAAAAGGGTAAATTGAAAAACATCATGATATCATACATTCCGTCCTCTGTGTTTATGGTTTTTAACATGACTGTTGGTTCCACATTGCAGAGGCGCTGCCCCCCGAGATTGAGACGCAGCACGTCCATTGCATGGGCTGCGTGAACAGGCGGTGCATGGTGAGGTCGGAGCCAGGCAAGGCCTGCGCGTTGATAGGCTGCGCACTGGTCTGTGGGGCTGTGTTCCACACGTGCAAAGCGGCCGAGCACCGGCTGCTGTGCCCACAGGAGCGCGTGCCATGTCTGAACCGCGGCTTCGGCTGCCCGTTCACGGTGGCGCGGAACAAAATCGCCGAGCACCTGGAGGTCTGCCCGGCCAGCGTGGTCTGCTGCACCATGGAGTGGAATCGGTGGCCCGTCAGCTACGCGGACCGCACGTCTTACGAGAGCCTGAGCAGAGACGTGGATGAGGTGGAGCAGCTGGACATGGCACTGGCCCTGCAGGACCAGCGGATGCTTTTAGAGTCCCTCAAGGTGGTGATGGCTATGTCGAGGCTTGCCGAGAAACGGCCAAGCGTGAGCGAGAAGGTGCCGCTGCCGTCGACGCTGGCGAGGGAGAGAATCGCCAATGGCATCAACGGCCTGGACGAGGAGTCATATAGCAAACTCTACCAAGCCACGGCGGAGACCAGCAGAAGTTTGGTGGCTGCCTTGGGTATCCTCAACAGTGCCACCAAGGACGCGGGCCCGATAAGTGGGGCTGTAACCGACAGGGATGCTGAAAGTAATGGGGAATTCCTTGGTGAAGCAGAAGATGAAGCATTGCATGTGGAGAAAGTCAAGGTGATGGACAGTGGTGGCCAAGAGCTTGACTGTAAGGTGGGGGCGGTGGGGGGGAGGGACCACTCACCCGAAGACATGGGGGATGAGAAGATGTGGATGGAGCAAAATGAATTGTTTGAACTCTCAGAAGTCATGGAGGAGAAGAGTACGAAGGGTATAATTATGAAGGACAAGGAGGAGCCCCTGTGCAATGGCTTCTGCAGCAGTGGTGCCCAGAATGAGCTGGACCTAGATGAGATGGAATTAAGGGCAGGGGAGCTTGGATATACAGATACCAATAGGTATCGGGATTTGGAACGGCCCGATGGGACGTCAGAGGTGCCGGAGGATTCTATAGCCATGGAAACCCAGGAGCCCCCCAGGGCCCAACCTCCACCACTTCCGCTGCCAATTCCACTTCCTGGTGATGAGCAGAATGAGGAGCACTCACCAGTGGAGTTTGAGGAGAAGTGGTTTGGGCAAAAGCTGCAGAACCTCCAGGCACTGAGAGGGATGGGCATGCTTGCCTTCAATGGTCAAAGGGATACGTTCACTGACCCATTTCCAATTCAAGCCAAATTGGAGGACAAAGCAGTAGGTACGTTTGACCTGGAGGGAGACTCTCCTGGAGGCCAGGGTATCTGTGATAGCAGATTCGCCGATGGCTACAGCGTGGAAATTGGCACCCAGACCTTCTCCTTTCCATCCACCATCCTGGCAACCAGCACCATGGTAGGAGACATCGCATCAGCATCTGCCTGCGACCACGCCAATCCCCAGCTGACCAACCCCAGTCCATTCCACCCTCTGAGGCTCGACTTGGTTCTGGAGTGTGTGGCCCGGGACCAGACCAAGCAGCGCTCCATGTTTACCTTCGTGTGCGGGCAGCTCTTCAAAAGGGACGAGTTCTCCTCCCACTTCAAGAACGTCCACGGGGATATCCACGCAGGGCTAAATGGCTGGATGGAGCGGCGCTGCCCACTCGCCTACTATGGCTGCACGTTCTCCCAGCGTCGGTTCTGCCCCTCCACGCAGGGATCCAAGATCGTCCACGACCGGCACTTGCGGTCCTTCGGGGTGCAGCCCAGCCCCGTCCCTCGGGTGGAGCCGGCGCCCGGAGACTGTGGCGACCGGCTGAGCGGCCTGCCTTTCGAGGTACTGCAGCACGTCGCCAACTTCCTGGACGGCTTTAGCCTGTGCCAGCTGTCCCGGGTGTCACGAACAATGAGGGACCTCTGTGCCAGCCTGCTGCAGACGCGTGGCATGGTGGTGCTGCTCTGGGAGAAGCGGTCGCTGGGCAATCCCGGGTGCCCCTCATGGCAGATCAAAGACAAGGTGGGGCACTGTGGATGGGTGACATCATACACATGGTCATGTGGTTAGAGACACTAACTGCTCAACCTACTCTTACTTGTCAGAGTTTCCATTTTCCTTCATTAAAAAAGATCTACAGTACTGTGCAAAAGTCGTCGGCAGTCAAAAAATGTTTAATGCTATTTATCTGGGTAGTAAATGTATATTTGCACAAAAAACAACATAATTTAATGTTCTGATGTTCAATTAACAGTAACAGAAGTTACTGATATCTTGCTGGATGGCCAGATGGAACACCGATTCAATTCTCAGACCTCTCCTCAGGGGCACCCAGCCATTCCATGTATTTGTTAATTAATGGAGCTGGTGGCGAGATTTAACGTAATTCAATAAATAACTCAGTGTGGTATTGATTAGCCAAACGAGGGTGATTAGTGGATGAGTCAAAAAATTACATGGATGTATCGGTTGCTACGAATACTGGGGTGATTTTAGGAGAGGTTTAATATCATTTAAACATCATTTTCTGTGCCAAATACGTCAGCGTTCCCCATGTAAGACGGCATGCGAGGGCCATACCGGGGCTGGTGCGCTAACGGCCGCTTTCTGCACTTCCGCCTCCTGCCAGGTGTGGCGCTTCAGCACGTCCTTCAGCGCCGTGAAGGACTGGAGGTTCGCCGACATCGCCAGCATGGCCGACCACCTGAAGGAGTGCCGCTTCAACACGGTGGAGCGGCGCGAGGAGGCCGTACCCCTGCCTTGCATGTGCTTCACCCGGGAGCTCACCAAGGAGGGCCGCTCCCTACGCTCCGTCCTCAAGCCAGTATCATACTTTAAATAATCTATCACTGTGTAAATAAATATTTTGCTGTTAAATTTATTTTTTATATTAAAAAGTCAGTACTGTGTAGCAATGAAGTCAGAAGGAGGAGCCTTAATGTAAGAAATAACACTTGGACTTTCTGGGCATGGCGGGGAATCCACAACCCCCTCACTTGGTCCCTGTCCCCAGGATCGACACCAGTGTCATGTCATTATCTCGCATGGCTTGCTTTGTTAAAAAGTGCCCTTGTTTTGGGTCACTCCAGTGATGTTCAGAGAACCATGTGCACTTTCCCGAAGCAGGACGCTTGAGGATTTTTGTCTTTCCCAAGTCTGACCAAACCAAAAAACACAATCTGCTTGTGGATGAGCGTGTAATTCCCCCGGCACGTGCCTGCCACAGCGTGTCGTCTTATGTACGGCTCAGAGGACAGATGAATCAGAACGTTGTCTCAAGCTTGAAGTTTTTAAAGTCTGCATTGGCCTTTTCTCTCCGTAAAATCCAGCATCGCAGGACAAATCGGATGGGACGTTCTCAAACCCGGTCTACTCCCGTGTTTTCCTTTTATATCTTGCGTTTCATCTTTTTCTAGTGCATCTGGTTTGCGTGTTAAGCAATAAATAAACATTTATTATAAAGATCACCAAGCACTTTACTGACTGTAACGTTTACTTTAAGTTTTATAGTGCACATTTGTCAGACACTAAGGACCGGCGTAGTGTATTTAGAGACATGTACTCTAAAGTTGCTTTCTTCATTGTTTCATACAGCAATAGTGGTTTTGACATAACTCAACATGCAAATTGTATCCACAATACATACTTCAAGCAAACAGCATTCTGTGTTAAATGATGAAAATCATGAAATGATTGAAGGGTACTTAGATTCCAAGTGAAATTCGTTCACTGAAAATTAAACCTTTGTTATGAGAAAGCAAAGTCTTATGGGAGTTTAGTCAGGGTCCTCTACTTGTGCCTTGTTACTTACCATAGACAACAGCACGCTGGCTAACCCAAGACCAGCATGATCACCACTTTGGATGATCCCCAGGTGTGACAGGGGGGCCCCTGAAAGACAGGAGTGTCGTGTGTGTGACGGTATCTAGAGAGTCGTCACTTACAGGCCAATGCATTGGAGGATATAACTCAAAACAAATACTGCTAGTAGCAAATGGCTAAATTTCTGTTTTCTCAAAGTCTTCCCCTCACCATAGTAACAGAGAAAAAGAGACATTGAACAATTATCCCATCTTTCTTGTTGTGGTCTCGCATTGATGCATGGAATTTCATTGCTGTTGAATTAAAGAATCATATTCAACCTCTCATAAGTGTGTGTTTTGTTAATCCTGGTGCTCCGTGTGGTTTCAAACACCTGTTACAACCTTTGACGAACAACAAGTGACTTCAGTATATGTAACTCACAACAGCCCTTCTGCCATACCCTTGGTAAAATGTCCGGCTGCATCTGATGCTTGCAATCAAGGTAGCTTAAAATCTCTATAGCGGGGTATTATGCACCTTAAGGGTCTTGCCTAAAGATATATAAATTTATTATATATCAAATACAAGCAGTATAACAGGACAAAGTAAGAGTGGCATGGGGGGAAGGTCAGCACTGTTACCTCATACTGCTGGGACCAGGGTTCGAGTCTCTGCCATGACTCCATGTGTGGAGTTTGCATGTTTTCCCCATGTTGTCATCAGGTTTCCTCCGGGTGCTCCGGTTTCCCCCTACAGCCCAAAAACATGCTGAGGTTAATTTGAGTTACCAAACTGCCAGTAACTTGTGTGACACACTGTACTTGTGTGAGTGTGTGAACGGCGATGGGTTGGTGCCCCATCCTGGATTGTTCCCTGTCTTGCACCCATAACTCCTAGGATATGCACAGGACCCCCCATAACTTTGAACAAGCGGTTACAGACAATGAATGAAAGTAGTCATGTGCTGTTTTTAAGGTAATTAGTAAATCATTTTCATAAAACTAGTTTTTTTCCAAATCTGGTATATAAACGTGTCAAATAAGCATAGCTATTCGACAGGATGCCTCCCTAAATACCCACCTCCGTTCAGACTGCAATAAACATTTAAATCGAAGTTGCTCTTCCGAGCCACTAGATGGTGCCATTTGCAAATATATTGCATCACACTTCGTTCCAAAGGTATCGATTCAGTATCGAACTGACGCACAATCTCATTTCCCACGCGTTTTGAAGGAATTCGGACTGAAATCATTCTTCGTTCAAAATCACAACTTCGTCACATTTCTCCATTAATTCAAACAGGAACTTAGCACAAATTGTCCCCTCCCAGCTTCGGTAGTGCTTACTTTCGACCTTGGCTGCTCTATTTATCCAAGTCTGCGCGCAGCTTAATAAACAGAAAAGGAAGAGGGTGTGTCTCAGATAGGTGCATTATCCAAACTAGTGAATTCAAAGATACTGGCAGATACAAGAAATCATATTTCGTCTATTACGGATTTCAGCTGACTGTAATTTGATCATACATAGAACCAGGGAGGCAGCAGGCTAACTGCCTTGTTTACTATCATACCCTCTTACGAAAACAAGAAAGATGCTGCTGTTCAGATTCGGCGTGGTTCTAACCCCGGAATCTGAAGACGTGGAAATGCTGATATTGGGCTCCCGTCCGGAGATGGGGCACTGGGATCCGGCGAGGGCGGTTCCGATGACGCCGTCGAGGAAGGTCCTATCGACCTGCGAGCCTTGCCTGTGGACCGGCGAGGTCCTGCTGGCGGAACCGTACACCGACAAACACTGGTTTAAGTTCGTTAAACGAGTGGGCGGAAACCTCATCTGGGAAGGTACCACTGCACACTGCCACCATACGAATCAAAGTTATTTTATCATGTGTTTTGACACTTGTGTTGACATTATATTTTATCGTTACGTAATCTATACTTCCAAAAATATAGTACAGGCCTACTCAATTAAATACGATATATTAAAGTATACTAAGTACTAACTTCATAAATATGTTGTGACATCGAGTTGCTCAAGGTTAAAGTAAGGCTATTTTGTGTTCGAAATTTAAAACAATATAGTTCAGATGACATGCTGGAAAACACAAAATAAAATAAAATACTGCGACCTCTATAACATGTTCGGTTGCGTTGAAAGTTCAGTTACTCCATTAGAAAACGTAAAAAACACTGATTTTAATTTGAAGCGGTGCATCATTTTCACAAGTAGATGGCGACAAATCTTCATAATTGGAAAGTGGTACTTCGGAGACAGACTTTCCCAACACTTGAAACCGGGCTCATACTAAGTCGTACACATCCAATGGTCTCACTCGTTCACAGACCTACCTCATCCCTATCTTCTGCACACACTCCCCCACGCTCATATCCTGCACTACCTTCAATTACAAACATAACGCCTCTGGATCACTAAACGATTGGTTTTGCTGCGGCATATGGTGCCATTTAACATGCAGCTCGTAATATATAGGCCTAAATTGGAATTACAGCTACGCGTTTAGCCTACTTGCTTTCCATTTTACAAGCCATTCGAAGAACGGGTTCTGCTTATCCTTGCGGAAATGCCATTGTAAAAATGTCATATATAAAATGTTTACTGATTATTTGACAGCACAACTGTCTCGTCAGGAGAGTATACAGTCTTTCCCAACGCAGCGTTGCCGATCGTGATCTTCACTGTTCAATTCATGGTCACGGTAAATTACATTGAAATACACAGCCAATAACTAATATGCCTTAATGATAGTTTTACAAATGCGCATTATTAAAGTGACGCGGTACGAAATATTCATTATACTCACACGATCAGAGTTTATTCTTTAATATCACCGGCACACATGCGTGTTAAAATCACGACAAGGTATTTAAATAAGTAGTATACAATACACGCATCTTTTACGAAACGTTCATCACGACATCTTATCAATCTGTCATCTGTTCAATTTATAAGAAAAAAAATCTTCATCTCACTTTGGTACTGGTGACAGTCTCTTCGCAAACACTGCAGCTAATTATTCTCATTGCATTTATTATTAATTATTCTATTTATGAATTATCTCGCAGCATTGTCCCAAATTAGCAGAGCGCACTCTCTTTTAAAACCTGCGTCTGCGCGAGTTTTTCTTTGAATTATAAATTGGGCCATCCATACCAAAGATTATAAATAACCCGATTTTTGCATCTAAAAGAAATGAAATAGATGCATGAACCGAAATTAAATCGGAAAAATAAAAAGTGACAAACGAATTAACCTATAAAGTTAACAAGTGTCTTCCGTTAAAAATCCCCATTATGAGTGGGGGGACATTTAGGAAAAGTAACAATCTGAACTGGTCCGAACTTCAGATAGGATATTGAAGTTAATTAAGTTGCTAAATTTTGCTGTAGGATATCACAACAAACGAGGCGAAACGGTGCATCGTTAAGTAGGTCTATGCTTGGTCAGCTCCTTCAAAATGCGATGAGGGGCGCTGTCCTTGGTCCTGAACAAGGGCGAGCTATAGGGAGAGTAAGTTCTGACTGCTGACATTATAACTGTAATAATTCTGCAAAAATACTACAAAATCACCTTCATCCAATTGGAAACCTGGCGACCTGTCGGGACTTCATAGCTGTATGTTAATGTACCTACAATTTCTGGTTATATGGGCATGATGAAACGGCTACGAGTGCTTATACCCCAGAGCCCGGTGCTCGTTAGGTGATTTATGACTAACCTTTTCTGTGATTTCCTTGACAAACACTTGTCATGTTAGAGAGCCGTAATTCATGCATCACTCACCCGCGCCGCGGTTTCGGGGGCTGTTTATGTCTGCGTCGCTCTGCACCTGTTGGCTCTGTTGGGTTCAATCAATCAAACCACAAGATAGGCTACTCAAGAAATTACAAAGACGTACACCATTTCCCCTGTGAAAAATCAAAAGCCGTTCATTTGTAAGTAATCGCGTTACTTGTTTGTTTATTGTAATTCAATAACCAAACCGGAACTGGACAGCTACAAGAAGTCCTGGTTTCCTCTGTTTACCGGGAGAAGTAAATTAAGTTAACACGAGAACCAGCAAATTGTTTTGTTTTGTATGACTGGCGTAAACATACCACACACAAGAACTGCACATTTAAGATACACGCTCTCCTCTTTTCAGATCACAGAAGCACTGACGCACGTTGTCCCCGCTAGAACTACAAAAACAATCTGCGTAGTTTATTTTGTTCAAAGTCAGTTGATTTCCTAATTGGCTTTGCTTTGCTGTTTGGCGTTGTTTTAATCCAAGTGTCCTAAAACAATATACAGAAAAATCCAAACGTGTGTTTTAATGCGCGGAAGAGACAATGCGACTAATTAACAACTCATTTTATTTTACCAAGAGTCTTGTGTTGAGACACAGCTTGGCTATTTAACCAAGAAAAACGTCAGCCAGTCAGACTTGGTTTAGAAATTCCTTGCCTTTCTGACAGCCTACGGCTTTAGCTGTCACACTGGCACTAGGAGAAAAGCCATTCGCGAGTTCCAGGTATTTATCTTGTTAAAATGGTGCAACCAGGATGGATATCAGCCAGCTGTTGCACTCATGTGATCTCGCTTTAATAATATACAGTACGTACCATTCCCGCCATCAAGGTACTGTTTTCACTCTCATGATTATTGTCTGACCTGTTGGTATTTTAATTAGAGTCTACATTTCTTGATATCGCTATACACCGCAGAAAAGTTAATTCTGCGGTTCTGACTGCTGTCTCTAGGCAACGGTCCCCATCACGACCGCTGCTGCGTGTTTGATGGCAGCAACGTGGTGGACGGGGTTTACTGCCACCCTATCGGCCACTGGATTGAGGCAAGCGGGCACACCGACGAGATGCAGCACACCACGAACTTCTACTTCAGCGTGGCTGGCCATCACGCCATGCACTTCTCCAGGCAAGCCTTCTGCAGGCTGTGGCAGACATCGCATGGTAAACCGTATGGCGGTTAAGGGAGACCCATCTGTAAAACCGACAGACCAAACCAGGACTGGGGAATCATATCTAGTTAAAACTTGCTGTAGATAAAATTACCAGCCAAGCAATTAAAAATGTTGTAAAATCTGCATCTTTATCACACCACATAAGGCATCTTTTGTCCCGCAGACGTGCTGCTCGCCGCTCAGGCAGTCCGTGACCCACCCCATGAAAAACCACCCCATCCTGTCATACTACACAAAAGCCCAGGCTTAGAGCTGTAATTTCTTCAAAAAATTGAACTGGAAAAAACATGCAGGTTCACCCACAGGACTCTTTCACTCCTGCATGTCTGGGAGCAGATGGGGACAGTGACTGGTGGCTGCCTTGGACCTTGGATGTCCTGCAGCAGATGAGCACGGTGACTGTATGGCAGATTGGGGTTTAAAGGGTCCCTCTCCCCTGCTTCACACACTCTGCCCTGCAGTCAGGCAGCAGGCAGTGGCCGAGCGATCTGGCTGCCTTTCCAAAGGCTACAAGGAAGGACAGGTATTGATTGGAGGAATTAAGTGTCCATGTTACAGCTGCCCCATTCTAGAAACTGCCGCATGATAAAAAAAAAAAAGAAACAGCTCTAGCATTTTGTGCCTTAGTGCTTGCCCCGTATTGGGGGGGGCAAACTAGCCTCTCAGATACTGTGGCATAAAGGACCGTAACACATGAACCCCTTAGACAGGAGATTGTGTCGGAGCAGTGGATCACATAGAGTGTAGGCCTTTCATTTCACTGGGGTTGGAACCCATATCCATCTGCTGTCGAACACAATCTAGCCGTGTCCCAGATTCGCTGGATCACGTGCTGGTAACTGCACTGCTTGTTAACCCAGCAGTCCATAAGTCCACTCCATTAACCAACTGTTTGCCCACATGCCGCCTTTTGTTGCTTTGGGTGTGAAATTCTCATTACGGCGTTCATGAAGAACACATCTGGAGCTCTTTCAGAGTCACACGGCGCATTTTATAAAGCTGTTAATCTGGCTGGAGAAACTGCACTGGGACATAAATAAATCCATTCAAGACTTTAAAAGGCAGCTATTTAAATTGATGGGAAACAATGGAGGGATATTCTGTGATTCTGTAGTATTTTTGCAGAATTACTTTTTCCAATTGTAATGTCAGCAGTCAGAACTTACTGTCTGTCTGCCCTTCTGTGATGAAAGTGCTGTGTACACAACTTTTAATGCAACAAAATTAATAAGGTCTCTAAGGCTGTAAGCTTTCTGCAAAGTGGCATGCAATTTAATGGTCTTTCCGAAACAAGTAGTCTTGGCAGGACTCATTAGTGTGACAGTTTACTGTGGTTTTATGCGGCTCGTGATGCATCCTTCTTATCGCAGCGCTGCTGCCTCCTTTGCATCGGAATATCCGATCTGTAATTACACACGAAGCGTGACGCAAGAACCGTGTGAAAACACAGAAAATAATTAAGAGATCGTCCTCGTAATTATTGCCGAGGATAATTATGCTGCTGCACTTCACGTGGTGAAATATCCATACTTTCACCAAAAAAAGAGACTTGAAAAAGTCGTAATGGGGCCTTCTGATTATCCCAGCCCTGAAAACTGAGAATCACTGACAGCTCCATCATGGCTACGTCACACCCTTGGCTTTCATTAGGGGACAGGTGTCCTTTGGCCTCCTGGAGGATCGCTCTTCTGCTACCGGCTCGCCAAATCTATTAAAAGAGGCAGCCGATTACAAGTGTTAAGACCCCAAATTGATTTCCGGAAACTTCCAGGAGGTCATGAATATTTAGTCTGTCCTCCTGCAAATGACTGTGATCTTTTATTGTTTAATGGGGACGGAAAAGACGAGGCCTGGGTTGTGCTATCTGGACGCTCGCAATGGCCCACGAAAGGCAGCTTGGCTAGGTGCATGGACACCACTCCGCATGCAGCCCGGCTTCGGGTTCGAAACCCGGGTAGCAGTTCTAGCAGAGGCGAGGCTGAGACTGGACCCGTACATTTCTCATTAACAGAATGTTCATCCGTGTGCGAGGTTGGAGACAGATAAACAAGCAAACTAACTAAAACTCTGTTTTTACTTTTATCGACCTGGAAGGACTGGCAACCTCTTTTCCAGCTGATCTTCTAAATAAAATTGGGTCCTGGCAACCAGCACCCCTGGAGACACGTTGGCAGGAGATCTGTCCTGGGCCTGAGATAGGTCCAAGATAAAATAGGTCCCTCAGTTCCCTACCCGTAAATACTCTCAGCCACAAGTCGATAAAGAACCCAACAAATCATTTCTAAAACACACCGTAAAAGGGGCGGAAAGTACCCAAGTAACACAAACTTCAGAAGCGGGATACAGAAGCAGGTTTATGGACTTTTAAACTGTTGGCGTGTGGCGGCTTTTACAGTCGACACAGCATGTACAGAGAGACCATCCTGTGACTGAGCTCCTTCCCTCCTTTATCCTGTCTCTGCTTGAAATGTTACCAATCCTCTCTGCCTCAAATAAGGTACATCCTAACAAACAGTCTGTCTACTGCAGGGGTCACCAACTCCGGTCCTGGAGAGCTACTATCCAGTAGGTTTTCTATCCTACCTGGCTTCTGATGAGCCA
>JAODJU010000039.1:20796401-20808014 GCA_026776725.1 Gnathonemus echidnorhynchus | reverse complement strand
AGCCCACTGTGTGAAGTGTTGTGAAAAAGTGGACATGGTATTGAGACAAGTGTGAAAATGATCGTAAAAAACTGTAAATGTGCGAGATTTCAAATACTTTGTTTCTGAAGTATAAATACGTCGTGAGCACCAGAGATAATATACGGTAAAAATAAAATTTTCTAGGATGATTGCAGAAACTAGTACTGAGACTGGTCAATGGGGAAGTTAATGTAAAAGTACATGGAATTCTTTCAACAGATAGCTACAACCACAAGGCATAAAGTTCAGACATCATGACCTCAGTGTAACCAGCAGGATAAAGAATGCAGACACGGTTCTGTCGCCAAACACGCTACATCCACAAAGATCATTGTTCACGTCTGAGAAAGAGGACTTCGTGCTGTTGCACGGTCATCAAAGATGCAGCCAGGAGTACAGGGCAGGGCACCATATCACTAAAAATAAGATTTATTCATTCAGGCAGAAAGTAAAGTCCAGTTCTTGCCAAGGACCAGGCAGAGGACATCCTAGAAAAAGAGAAAAACTTTCTGAGAGGAAAAACACAATCACTGTAAAGTTAATGATCTTTTGGAAATGGAAAGTGACGGACTGCAAAACCAGCAACTGCACTACCTCCATGCACTGTCAATCACAGCCCGGCTTAAACCAATCAGTGGCTGGCATCAGAAAATAATCCCGCCTAGTTTCTCCCACCATTAGTGCTCACCGCATTTCCCGGTAGAGGACGGATCCAAATCAGACTGTGGAAAGTAGAATCTCAGCCACTGATAATATGTATTTGAAGGTGAGCTTACGAAACACAGAACCCTGATCGAGCCAAGCATCCATCCAGCTACGTCCAATCCACTGCTGGTGCACTGCCCTGATTAATTAGACACACCAGCTTTAGTGCCATTCACTTATTCGGAATGGAGTTCAGCTACATCCTTGTGTAACTGAACCCCCCCCCCACCACCATACTGGGTGTTTGTTTCATGATCTGCTTCCTGTGTCTCACTCCTGCTCCCTTTTCTGTTCTTTCTGCTTTGGGTCTGTTTATTTGCCATGTTCTCCCCGTATAGACTTCCGCCTGTTTTTGGACTAAGTTTGGGATCAGGATTGGGATTAGGATTAGGATTAGGATTTCTGTTTCTTTGGTTGCTTCTGCATGGTTTTTCCACCCTCTGCCTGTCGTTGGAGTACATCCATCCATCCATCCATCCATTTTCCAAGCCACTTATCCTACTGGGTCGCGGGGGGTCCGGAGCCTATCCCGGAAGCAACGGGCACGAGGCAGGGAACAACCCTGGACAGGGGGCCAGCCTATCGCAGGTTGGAGTACAATGCTGGGAAAATGCTTGGTTCCGCACTTGGAGCCCCTCCCTCTCCTCTCATTATGCCGCATTTCACACTCACTTAAAAAAACAAGCTCATTAAAATGCTACAAGTTTGCCGTTTTGCTGACAATATGAGTTCTTGTTATTTCCACCAACACTCAACCTTGTTTCATGGTATGTTACAGAAAAAGATACAGTTTCCTCAGAAGGCGAACTACAAAATATAATCTGCTCAAAATCCTTTATCCGTTTCCTTTATCAATAACTCCTGTCGCCTTTCATCTAATGAATGGCTGTAGTTTATTGATTTTGTCAGAAAAACAAGGGACAAATCTTTGCAGTCTACTACACCTGTTGGCTGGGTATTGACTGTAGTAATCCTGAGTCTCGCTGAATTTTCAGTCGCTCCTTTTAAGCGCTTGATGGAAACTCCATCACTGTTGTAATCATGCCATTAGAGCTGAAATGCTCCACTCCTCTTGAATTAGCTTATTAGACTTATAACAAACCTAAAATTGTAGTGCCCAATTTTCCACAGCTCAGTGAGCCCATAATGCCACCTATGGATGAAATAGCTTGATTAATTAATCGATGGGACCCCCAAAGTTCTACATTTATTAGCCAGAGAAAAACAGTATTGTGAGCACGGCATGCGGCATATGGGGAAAACAAAATGGACAACCAGTCCATTTTAAAACCCACATATCGAATCTGACAGGAGGGGAGAATGTCTCCTTGGATTTATAAAATCAAACACTCTTTCAGTGAAACACTGCCATCATTAGACTCAACTTCGCAGGCAATAATGTATGGAAAAGCATTTCCTAGTCTGGAAATAGGAGAGGGCGCATTCATTTTTCTACATGAATGTCACCTCAATTGCCTTTGGCTATAAGGTTCCTAGCTTGCCTTTCACCACAAGGCGAGATAGATTGGGACACATGGATTATTTACAGTCCGATAGAGCTCCATGTTATTGATTACTCTCTGAATGCAGGTAACACCCTGCATTTCTACGCCAGCCGCTGTCTCCATCCGACTGATGTCACCATGTGAGATTATGTGCATGCACACTACACTATCCGCCCCCCCCAACCCATCTTCTCATTATGCAGACGGTTAATGTTCGTCATGTTTCAAAAGCACAGATGACACTCATTTTACCTCAGAAATGTCATGTTATTAAAGTCTTGATAATTATATTTTTCTTATGTTATAAATTTGGGGCCATCCCTCTTCTGAGAACATTCAGAAATCTTTCTCCTGTCCCTCCTTCAGTCTTCTTAGATATGTCAGGGGTACAGCACCTGGCGGGACACTTTCAGACTCTCACACTCATGCCGGAAATCTTTTGGCAGATTTGTATTATTCCATTATAAACCTAACATTAGGGACAACAAAAGCACTGGGGCAGTTTACAAACCCTACAGACTATTTACAAGGTAATAAAACTATTGCATTCATGTAATTGCGTGGGCAGACTTGTCTCATGCCAGCCAGCTGACCAAAGTTGGCAACTCTGGTTATGATCCAGACCAAGATTTTGTTTCTACCAACCAGTTGAGGACTCTGTGACTGCAAATCTTTATGCTCAGCTGGTTGGGTGAAACAAAATCCTGGTCTGGATTTGATCTTTCTCAACCTGAACTTTCCATCTCTCTTGTTCAAACACAATTATTATAAATTTGGAAAAACAAAATTTTACTGAAGGACACTTACCTTTCGGTAGTTTAATTCTTTTAGCATACCGGTTCCGGTAACTAGACCATTCAGCTGTGAACCGTTTGTTCAGTGCACAGATGTTTTCTGATTGTCTATATAAAATATATGCGTGACATAATGCTTTGTGGTAATAAATCATTTTAATGACAAAGAAATCACACAGCCCTTGCTTTCCTGATCCTGGCCCCGGCCACCAGTAGGCAGTCCCAGCAGCCACAGCTGAAACACTGGCATTACTGGGCTCACTGTCTCTGGATCTCTGTATATTAAATCTAACCCTTGCTACAAAAAACTGGTTATTTCTGCCTGAATTTCAGTGGTGTATTCTTCAGAAGATGGTATTTTTTTATCACGTTATAGATATAAAAGGTAATATTTTTCTGTAGGCCTACATAGGGTAATTGCTGAGCTTTGTTCTGGAGTGTTCCTCTACTGTTTCTCCTATTCAGAAATTGAACAACTGTAGCGTGTCAGCGCTGTCACTTGTCAGACATGGAGTCCCACAAGGTTTGGTATTTAGACAAGTATTGTTCTGTGCTGCCACCCAGGAAGATCACACAAAAGCATAAAATTAATTTTGATTCATATGCTGACACTCAGTTGTACATTTCAATGAGAACTAATGACACTCTGCCCACAATCTCCTTAGAGAGCTGTTCCAATGGAGTAAAAAAGGAATGGATGAGTCAAAATTGCTTCCAAACCCTGAACTGAAGTTCTGTTATTCAGGTAATGTCTCATTATTCACTTTTAACTCTGAGGCCCTAAAAGTTTGTTTTTCAGAATCAGCTTGACACTTAGGTGCCATTTTGTCACCTGTCCTTTAACTCCATATCCGAGCTAGACATCCTGCAGCATAGAAATACTGCATAATGAAGACAACTTCTTACCGTTCACGTAACAGAAATGTTAAAACATCCATTTTTTAACCTGCAGCAGGTTACACAACTGAAATCCCTCACTTTCAAGGATCGCAAACCCCACCCCATCAGCCAAGAAAAAACAAAATACTGCAGTAAGTCCTGTTATCGTGTCTTATCACTGGCTGTCATGTTCAGGACAGACTCAGGACAGATTCCCCAATTAGTCGCTTCACTTGTACAGCTCTGAAAGATCAGGGTCCGATTAATGTGCTCGGCCCAGCACAGCTTGTGCAGCTCCTGAGGCCCCTATTGAGCTCCCAGGTTCCTGTTTGGTCTGCTTGGTCTGTCCTGGCTGTTTGTTCCATGTTGCACCCAGGTAAGCCAAGGCCTTCTTGGGGCACTCTGTCTCTCGTCTAGGGAGCAGCCTTTGCCCCTTGCCTCTGAACTAGGGCATTTGTCTGAGATAGTCCCACAGCTTTCAGTGCCCAAGCCTTTGATGGGAATGCCCCCCCCACCCCCATCTATGTGTGATCTGTCTCTCCTTCAAAAATCCCACATCACTCACTTGACCCAGGGCCTCAGTTTAAAGAGGTGCTCCGGCCTTCTTCATGGGGATTTCTTGTGAAGGGTCTTCCCTCTCTTCAGTGCAGGGAGGTCCATTGTGAATTCCCTCCAACAGCTACACGATGGACCCTCTACTCAACTGCCGGAGCCAAGATCTCTTACCTTCTTCAAATTTGGGTGTTGCTCCGATTTCTCTCACTCTTCCTCTTCCTGCCTTCCTCATCTTAACTTTAATGTTTTGTGTTGTTTCATGCTCTCTATTTCCCATAGATCTTGACACTGCAGCAAAAAAAAAAAAAATGAGGCATATACTGAAAGAAACAAAGTTGCTTCTCTGAGTTTATATGAGCGACTGCTGCTAGAGACGTACAACTCTACATAACAAGATTCTATGTAAAATAAAAACATAGAAATCACGCACAACTAGAAAGGTATCCATAATATCCTTTAATAGGCAGACCGGTATCACCGACCTAGTCCGGTTACACTCTCATAATTATCACTTAATATCTGAATGTTTGTGGTTAGCTTAACACACATCGCTGAAATGCCGATTGGGTGCATGTGCCCTGCAGTGGAGTGGCATTTCCTCTAGGGTGCGCTCCAGCCCTGTGCTGCTTGGGACAGATCCAGACATGACCATGACCAGGTTAAGTGGTTGGAAGAAGGATGAGCATTACTGGCTGCCCCAGCACAGGGCTGTACGGGTGGCCCACTGCTTCACCCCAGCTTCTGTTCTAAGGACATGTATTCACCTTTTCCTGACTTGTGTATCCATGACTGTCTGGACGGCCAGAAGGCCTTGGACCACCTACAGAATTTCACCCCATAATTAACCTGGAAGTCTTTTATCTCCCTTCCTCCATTGTCCTCATAAGATAACTGCTGTAATGTAATAGTAATGTTTAATCCTGTTCTTGTAAAATCTTTGTTTTTTTGGGGGTTCTCTACAAAAACCGAAATGAAAAAGTTTATTTATTTGTAAATAAAATACATTTTACGAAAAAGTTATAATGAGCACATTGGGAACCCATTTAGGTTTTAGAAGTCAATTCTTCTGCTGAAATAAAAGTGCATTCAATGAGGTATGAGACATAACATCTGTTGGCAGGTAATAATAAACCATCAGATAAAAATCTATTTAATTAAATGAAGATAAATGATCTCCTCTCCCGAATGACCGAGTGAATAACTATATTATCAAAATTTCACATTCCCGGTGCCTTGTTTCTCTATAGACAAACTAAACAAACGAGACAATTTTTCTAAAATATGTTATTTTTCAGCATTATTTTTTGTTGGTGTGAAAAATGTCTTTGGACCGGTGAACAGATCTGTGGGACATGGGGAATTGCATGGGGGATGGAATATGGGGAGATTGTTTTGAGGCGAATGATACGCAAAGACAAATTGGTCAATAACCTAGGGGCTCAACCTGGACAGCTTCCAGCCCCCCCCCCCCACACACACACACACACACTTATATTCATACTGTTTTCAGGACCATGCATTCATTTCTATGGGGAAAACCCTAATCCCAACATGACGACCTTAACCCCTACCCAGCCCTAACCTTAACCATAAGTAACCAAACAAAATATGAGACTTTTGGCTTTTTCATTTTTTGATTGCAGTCACAGATCTTCGTGGGCACCTGAAAAATGGTTCCCACAACGTTAAAACAGCAGGTTTTTATTACATAATGTAATGTAATATAAACCTAATAGGAACACAGGCACACACACACACACACACTCACAGACTCACTCACTCAGAGCAAACTTCCTTCATACACCTTTTACTTGATCACCTAATATCTCTGAACCTTGTCCCCTTAAAAGATCCACACCCTCACACATCTTAGCATTTGATTTGCCATTAATTGTACATCCTAAAAACGATGTCTGTTCCATTTAATCATGCTGTGTAGTGGCAGACGGAGCAGAGGCGATAGAAGGAGATATCGCTTTGTTTGACATTTTCAGTCTCTGTCTGTGAGAGTCGGAGCACATCCGCACACAGCAGGTAGCTTAAAAATTTAATTTAATGCTTTTTTTTTTGCTGACCAGATCAAAATGTGCTGTGAAACTTAATGGGGATATTCCAGTCTTGTTCCAGTCGGGTACATGTGCAAACATCTGCTATCAGGCATCAAGCATGTAGGGTTAAATTCAAAGCTTGGCCAAAGTCATTGTGCTTCGTACATCAACATCTGATAGAATATTGACATTATTCCCTGTAGGGATCGAGGCTGATTATGTGGACTATTACTGTTTTACACTTACATAGTCAAACATTGTCCCCATCAGATCCCTGATTCCTCCTCTGTCCCCTTCACTCTCCCTGCGCTGAAGACAGAAAAAACATTCTCTGGCTGGATGTAAATATCACCACATCGACCCACCTGCCACTTTAATAGACTATGAGAGATTGACCCGCTCCTGCGATGACATCATCTTTGTACTATGCACCAAGAACAGCTGGAGTAACCAAAAAGAGCGCGAGATGACTGCTTATCAATTACTAATACTAATTATCTTTATCTCATCCATCAGCACAATCAGCAGCACCATCCTTCAGCGTGGCAGTGATATATGGAGACAGTCAGCTGATATCTGCATGGTGACAGTGCACACAACCCAGATGGTTAAATAAAAAACTGTGAAATTTAAAAATGCAGACAGAATTGTTGTTTTTTTTATGTTTCTCATATACGAAAATCAAACAACAGGCTGTCGTTGTAACTGACAGAGCGTTTAACATTGTAATCATCAAATCACTGTGATGATTGTTACACTTCAGAACACAAAGGAACTGTCGATCATTTCTAGTGCTTCACCTATTAAAAAAACATTGTCTTTTTAAATCTCATGCCTTACCACCACGAAGGCGACAGAATAGTACCTAACAATAAAGTTCCTGTATTTTTCAAGACAAATGCAAGCTGAACTTTCATTAATTGTGAGTGTATGTCAGTCAACACATTAGACTGTTTGTTTTTATATAATGGCTTATTCTACAAGGGCTGTGGTGATCTGTGTCCTCTCTGGGCAAGCATAAGGGATAAGCAGGTATGCATCCTGGAAACTGGGCCACTGTAAAAGAAGCGGAAAGTTAGGACAATTCCAAGGGCCCCTGAGCAACGGGGGCCCTAAAGAAATTTTGGAACATAATTGGATTTGTGGGTAGGGGCCGAAATCTGTAGCGGCACCACTGCCCGGACAGTATGCCAGAGGCAATTTTGATGATGCCTTTAGGAAGACATACCCTTCAAGGTCATACCACCTGAGGATATACGAGGACAGAGTGTCACATGCTAAGGGCAACCAAGAATCTTCCAGAACCAGCTCTCGGACCAGCCAGGAGAGGCCCACATGAACATGGAATGAACATACCTAGAGAAAGGCAGTTATTGTGAGAATCATAATCTTTCACAATAGCCAGGTAAAATCCTCAGGAGTGTGCCTGTAATTGCACATGCACGCCGAATTTCACGGCCTCTCGGGGAGCAGGAGCCCGGCTGATCCGGCACGCAAGGATAAAACCAGAGCACCGCGTCGGAAATAATTGGCTGGTGAAGCATAATTGATTTTTAACCAAATAAAATGAAAAGTAAGAAACACAGTCCCCTGGCTGAGAGGAAAGAGGCAGCTCATTGATGTGAATTATGCAGCTAGTTTTGTAGGAACACTTGCTCTACCTGACTGGCATACATTAGAACATTAGAACAGAACGTTTGTGGAAGACAACTTATTAAAAACATACATAACCCTGACAAGACTGAAAGGATCTTCAAAAATGATGAAGCATAATAATTCTAATCCATTTGTCTCACTTTTTCATTTTATTAAAATGGCTCTCCTAGATGTACCAGGATTATTAAACAGATTAAGGAAAAGAATGTTTCCCAAAATCATAAATCACAAACAAAGAAACGATCAAGCCAGTGTTTTAATGAGCAGCGACGATGCTGGTGACAGCAGTTCGATGGGAAGTGAAGCCTGAGTGGGTTAATTGTTAGCTTAGCCAGACCAAAGCCTTCAGCTGCTAACTGCTAATTCGTATTGAGCTACTCTGCCCAAATAATGAGGGGGTTGTTGGAAAAGGCATGCAAGAACAACAGCAGCAATTAATGGAGTGATGGACTAAAATGGTAAAATTGTATTCATGGGAGTTTTGTTTACACAAAAATGTTCTGAGGGCAGAATGAAAAATGATTGGTTCAAAGAAATAACCAATCAGATCGTAGAGGAGGTGGGTACAAGCAACTAGAGGAGACAGGACCAACCAATCAAATGCCTCTAGTTGCTTGGACCCCCCTCCTCTACAATCTGGTTGGTTATTTCTCGGAACCAATCATTTTTCATACTCCCCTCAGAAAATTTTTGAGCAAGTAAAACTCTCAAAAGCATAAATTGCACATGGTGCCTTGGTGAGCCTGGACGTGCTCCTTGGGAGCCCCCAAAGTTAAGATGGTGAGGAACGTGCTCTACATGTCCAAGGGGCAGTAATTTCTGATCTTAGGACCTCTGGGAAACATCTAAGCTCCAATTGACCGGGATGCTTTCTCTAACTGAAGATGCTCGCCCAAATACACGAAGACTGTGACATTCTACTTAATGAGTCAATAACTACAAAAATGGAGGGTGCTAGACTTTGCAAGGCAAGAAGAAAAACAGTCAAGTGATACAGCCTTAAAGGGTATGTGTTCTTAAAGGCATACTTAAAATTGATGGTCACAAAACTCAAAGATCCCACAGCTTTTTATGGACGGCAAATGTGGTTTTACATATGTAGGGGCTTGGGGCAGTTACTAGACTAAGATACTAGACTTCTTGTCAATGGATTTTAGTTCCATTCCGTAACAGGGAACTGTTGTTGGATCCCGTGAGATGTGCCATTAATTTGAATTGCTTCAGGAAAACAACTCAACTATAAATATAAAAGTAGAATGTTTAAGCAGCTGGAGATGCAGAGTAGATATCTGCAGAGATTTTCGAGGCTGGGGATTGGGCAGGAGCACATTTGCATATTTTGAAGCTGGTCTGGCTTTACTGAAACGGCCCTCTGTGATCAGATCCCTTCTCCCACATCTGTGTTTACGTGGGGCACATGGAAGGTTTCTTCCAAAACAAGCGATTGGAGTTCAGGCCTTAAAGGGGGGGCCACCGGGGATCGAATCACAGGCCAATCTTCTGGTCATCAGTGCCCCCCGCAAGGACGGTAACAGCCCAGCCGAAAGCACCGGGCAGAAGTCGCGATCAATCACACGCAACACCCCCGCCACCACGGCCGACCGAATCCCAGCCTGTCGGTACCCCGCACTCATCTTTTTCCAATAAGCAGAGCTCTCCGCAAGGCAGGGAACATAATCCGCCCTAAAACATGGCCATATCATTTTCAGTGTGGAACTCAAAACCTGGTTTATAATGCTGCGGGTCCCGTTTCATACTGCCTCTGCTACTCTGGAAGCCTGGTAAACAGCAGAACTTCTCGCAGTATCTCAGTCACATTTATATTGGTGTGGTGGTACAAAGTCTCCCCTACCTGAATAATAATTACGCTTTCTTAATGAGTTTTTTTATCCATTATGTGAAAGTCTACATTTACAATTACAGAGAAGATTCCCTCCAAACAATATTGAACGACTGAGAGAAAGGGAGGTTGGCAATAAGAAAGCTGTCGGTTTATTTTAAATCTGTTTTCCCCCTGCTGATGTTCTCATTTCTTAATATCGATGCCAGTAAACATCAGATTTTCCCTGCAGAATCTCAGAGCCCCATGGTACACGTCTACCGTCACCACTGGCATCCTGGACTGGTCCGTGGCACAGAGAGCATCGTCAAACCTGCTGTCTCTCCCCTGTGCCTACGTCACATTTTCACCAGCAGGGCAGAGGTCCTGGGGTAGGACCAGCCCGTTCTACCTTGGGTCAGTGGGTGCCTGGCAAAACCCAGGAAACACCATGTCCATGGAAAAAATTGCATGTTGATCAAAGTGTCCG
This sequence comes from Gnathonemus echidnorhynchus, assembly GCA_026776725.1. NCBI lineage: Eukaryota > Metazoa > Chordata > Actinopteri > Osteoglossiformes > Mormyridae > Gnathonemus > Gnathonemus echidnorhynchus. Next base: position 20,797,542 of record JAODJU010000039.1, on the reverse strand, counting down.
TGAGAATTCGCCATGGTGATGACCCTGGCACCTGACCCGTTTCTGCGATACAGAGATCTAATGTGAGACCATCAAGACAACATTTCTTAAGCAAACACCTGGGTTCAAAGCAGTCGTTGAAAAACTGCTGGACGGTACTGCCTAATGAACAAGTGATTCTGTTGAGCCTGGTGAGATTATGGACATTTTTACCACCAATCTTCAATATCACCGTTATTATCAGGTGAAGACCTTTGATATTTCCTCCTTTGCTGGGGTTTTCTACTGCAGCTTTAGGGTTAATGTGGAAGTTAAAGAAGCAAGCACAATAGCATTTTAATATACTGCAGAAAACATGCCCCAGTGCCTCTAGAGAGAATATTAGCTGCAAGGGAATGCCTTGTCTGTTTATCTATTTTTTTACAGTTAAGTGAGTGAGTTAATTTGGCCCTGCAGATAATTAGAATGTGTTTACACAGCGCTGAAGCTAACAGACCAGCAACAGGGCATGATGCAACCGGGCTCTCGTGCTGAGTCTGGAGATTGAAACTCACATGGTGCTTGACATCCTAGTACCGATCCCCACACGGGGCCCAAATGCCAAGCTCGTGCAGAACCCTGAAGAGCTCCATTCAAGCACGAAAACCGTGATCTTTAAAACAGAACCAGCAGCCCAGTCAGTGTCAAGCTCCAGTCTGTGATTCTCGCCATTGTTCTCTAGTATCCCTCATTATCATCACACCAGAGAGGGGGGGGTAGTGCTCCAATCTAAAATAACAACCTGTCTCCTGTCACAATTAAGCCCCTTTTTTTGGTAAGGACTTGGTATCTGACAGTCACAGGTATGTGCAAAGTAAGAAAGTGACATGTACTCATTTTGAATATTTTCTTTCCTTAGAAGTCTATGTTTAATCTTAAAAGTAATCTTTTATTTGCCCCTCTGTACTGTTTTTAACAATAACATAAACAGTGGTACCTCAGTTCTCGAACTCATTAGAACTCGGATTTCTTAAAAGTCAAACCAACCAGTTAAAAAAGAAAATTACCTAGAACTCAATCTGAATCTCAGAAGTCAAACCGTGAATGCCGACCTAAGATAACTTGTACACGCGGGGAAATGAGTCACGCGGCACGTCTCTCAGCGGAAACAAAGGGTAACGCT
>JAODJU010000039.1:20782180-20793682 GCA_026776725.1 Gnathonemus echidnorhynchus | reverse complement strand
CGGAGGGAGCAAAAATGTGGACTGTCTGGCAGGGAGCTCGGAGGGAGCAAAAATGTGGACTGTCTGGCAGGGAGCTCGGAGGGAGCAAAAATGTGGACTGTCTGGCAGGGAGCTCAGAGGGAGCAAAAATGTAAAATGTCTTTTCTCAGATCTTCTCTGGCATAATAATTCCACATAATTATAGGATTCTCTTGGCTTGTTTTTTTGGATGCAAAGTAACTACTGAGTAATGCTCAATATCCGTCACGCAAATTATAAAACAAGATGCTGAAGTGCAATAACACTGATTTCATCAAGTTATAAAAGTAGTTTGAAGCACCGTGGGGGTGGGGGGTGGGCAAATGATATTTGAGAAACAAGCAAAATAAATTCCATTCAAATAAATTCCATAATTAAATATATCCAAATTTCATTAACTAAAAATTGCAAATGGTAAAATGGAAACTGCAACGTTCATTTTGCAACAAATAATTTCTGGGGGAAACAGGAAATAATTAAAGATCAAATTATTTCATGACTGCATTGAGGGGGGAAAAAAATTGCAAATGTTCCATTAATATGCGAGAGATAAAAAAAAAAACAAAAGAAAAAACAAACAAAAAAACTTGTGGCTTACTGTCTTAGAGAACACAGAGCAGTAATTACTGTTATGGAAGGGAAAACATTCTTTCCATGGAGAGAGAAATCCATTTTAATCCTTTCTTTGGGTCCCTGGGTGAAGTCTGCCCATGCGGGCCACCCAAAAGCCTTCATCTATCAGCTTAATAACAGTGAGGCCGGCAGCTTAGCCCAGAACAGAGATTGATAAGAAGCAGCCGTGGAAATGGGGAAGGTTCCACTTAGACGGTTCAAACAGAAAGTGTCTTAATTACCACGAGCAAACGGCCAGGGGAGAAAGCCAGAGTGCTCGGCTAAGCCGGGAGTGAGAGGACATTGCACTATGTCATTTTTAACCTCCAGGTGTGGTCTAGCTTTCCGTTGGATTGCTGCACCTTCCAGGGACAAGGCTGTATCAAAACACCCCAGAGAATGCCGGAAATAATGCATTTAGACAGAAACGCTTAAAAAGGTGGGGGGGGGGGATCACACATATTTGTGAGCTGAGTGTGTTCCGTTTTTTTTAGGTTGTAGTTTCAACCCCTGGGATTAAGAAAGAAAGTCAAGACAAGCCAAGTACAAAGGCATTATGGGGTGGCTGACATTGTGTAAAACGGTGCAGCGGATTCGGGTGAAACGTGACAGCGTAAGTGACACTAGGAGCCCAGCTAAGCAAGAAAAATGACACTCAGCTCAAAACACAAGACGCTTTTCTCGTCGTTCATGCTGACTTCCTGTTTTTGTACGAAATTCTCCCAGGGCCCGTACTCGGATAGAGCCAGTAGGTGACGTTGTAATTAAGGAGGGGAAATGAGGTCGTATTCATTAAAATTCAATTTTTAACCTACTTTTCTCACATAGTTCCCTCTAAACTCTTAACACAGATTCAGCTACAGTATAGCTGATTTGAAGCAGAGAACAATAAGTAAAAAATGTAATTAAAATAAAAGGGCAAATTGTTAATCTTCTGATAAAATTACCAAACCAATGTTATGGATGAAAGAAGTGCATCTACACATAATCACTCAAATGTAATTGCCTAGTCGACGTTTTTAACCAAAGCAGTTCACCTAATTTTTGCTAGGTTGTGTAAGTACTGTTGCTCAAGAGTACAACAGCCTGGCTCTCAAACCTTTGACCCGGCAAGCAGCTGAGGACACAACTTCCAGCACTGTGTTCGCTCCTGCTTAAGAGGTTCAGTTCAAAGCTTTGGAGACCACGGTCACAAAAGCTCCCCAGATAATCCCAAACGCTAAGCCGCCTTCAGGATTGCGGCATGTTCTTAGAAGCCATGTGGCAGCCGGGTCCATCACTCACAAAGATGTGACACGAAGGGCTTCCGGAACATAACTTTTAAAGACAAAGGGGCTATTTAATGAAAAGACTTCATGTTATAGGCTGCTTCAGGCCGAACCGTGTCCCCACGTAGCCCCCAGAATGCAGCACCACGCCCGGCGTCAGACAAAAGGCTGTCAGTGTTTCATTTTCACAATCAGTACTGCGGCCCATTTCAATTTACAATAGAATTCTCCGGATCTCCGTCCCCTACTTGTTAAAATTGCTTTTCATTCATTCCCAGAACAACGGCATCGAGTGCTATATCTCTCTGTGGAGCCCTTTGTGCAAATGTCTTGTGACATGAGCTAAAAATGTCTACGAAACCTTCTAGGTTTACATTAAACGGTGAGTACAAAGGTGGAAAAGGAAAGATGGCAGAGAGGGTCCTTACCGTGGTAACTGGTTAGTGATATTCGGTATTTTGCACACATGGCTCTTCTACTTTCCTTAATGGTGTCCAGTACACAAGAAGGGCCGGGTCATGCTTCTGGCCACATGAATTTCAAACTTGGCTTTAATAATCTTGCGTGTTCAAGATATTCCTCTCTTGCAAGTCTATTGTCTTTTGGTTATTTTTTAGCATTCTGTTGTTCTGTAGTGAGTGCGGCTAAAGGGCTAAGCGCTCCTATGCACTTCTTACACTGTGGCCAATAAGGCATCTTGATTCATGATTCTCTAAGTGATCTGCATGTAAATTCCTGGTGAAACTCTGGGACTGAAGTCTTTATGATATGCAGCAGCCAGAGGTGTGCGAGGGGCATGGACACCCTGGCAGATTCAGGGGGACCAGCACCTTATAGGGGCCAAAAAGTCTGACGAGGGGGTCATTTAAATCTACTGAGGAAGAGTCCTGCCCCCCGTCTACCAAAGAGGGACCCATATTTCTTCTGATTGAAAGTACTGACCAAACTGGGGGTCAGGGGGGGCAAATTTCCAGCTAAACCCCTAGCATATCATCACTGGTTAAACAGAGAAACTCTTCATTCTTGTTCTTCTAGTGCATCTCAGTGCTGCTTTTGTTACTATAGACCATGAGATTCTGCTGACCCGGCCGGACACCCAGGTTGGCCTCCCTGGTACAGTCTTAACCTTGGTCAGCTCATATCTAAGTGGGCGTGAATACTGTGATCAGGGCTGCCAACTTTGGTCAGTCGGCTGGAGTGAGATTTTTGATTCGGGACTAGTCTGTACACACATGCACACGCATTGACATGTATGTCACAGTTTTGTTACCTTCCAAATAGTCTGTAGGGTTTGCAAACTTCCCCAAGCCATAAGATGTCCTGCCTGAGCATGTGAGTCTGAAAGCATGAGTGTCATGCCAGATGTGTGAGAGTTGGTAGCCCTGTGTGTGTCTCACACACACAGGTACTGGCATCTCAAAGCATCAAGCTATTACATTCGGAGTTCCCCAAGGCTCAATTTTAGGCCCTACATTATTTCACCTCTGCATGCTACCGCTGTCAAGTATAATAAACAAACCTAAACTCAGCTTTCATCTGCATGCAGATGACACAAAGCTATACCTGTCTGTAGCTCTTTATGCACAAGGGTCTATCCACTACCTGAATGCATCGATGACATAAACTCCTGGATGTCGCAAAACTTTCTGCAACTGAACTATGAAAAAAAAGAGATTTCTGCTAATGAGAACCAAGTACAGAAGAAAGATATGCTGCTATACTTAGAATCAACGTCTCTGAGGGTCCAACACCAAGTTAGAAACCTGGGAGTCCATTTCTATTGTGATCTTAGCCGCAGGAGCCGTATCTGCAATGTCTGCAAAACCGAAGTCCGGGGTATCCTGCAACTGTGAAAAACTAATACAGTAATCTGTTCTACTTGAAGCAAAAGCATGTAACACCCTCTTGTTTGTTCTACTCAAGAAATCTATTTCAAATCTACCATGGGTCCAGCTTGCCACTGCCAGAGTGTTACCACTCACCAGGCGCAGGGATGACATCACACCCAGTCTTATATCGCTGCACTGGCTCCCTGAGGCTTTTATGAATGATTTTAAAGTGCTTTTGCTAATATTTAAATGTTTACATGGTCATGCTTCAACCTCAGCGACATTCATTCACATCATATAGCAATTTTTTGATTATTCCTAAAACCCAGCTGAGGGGGGAGGCAGCTTTTAGTCACCATGACCCCAGAAAACCTGAGAGCTGCTGAACGTCTCAGTAAATCTAGGCTGAAAATGCATCTTTTCCACACTGCATATCATAACAATCTATGATAGGTTATTTTATTCATTTATTTTGGAGAATATGGGGGGGGGGGTGTGTGACCCCCCCGCAGAGGCATGAGTTCCCTGTGAGGTAGGGGCTAGAGACGTCTACTGAGAACCTGGGTGTCTAAAGTCACCTGTGTTTGGTGGTAATTTATCATTATTAATTATTATTATTATGAATTGATTCTATTTTTTATTTTTTTCTTGCTTATTGTTATTTCTTGTGTGATTATTTTAATTTCTTTTCTTTTAAAATGTCTGTAAAGCACTTTGTAAACCCTGTGGTTAAAACAGTGCTATACAAGTAAAGATTGATTGATTGACTGATTCATATCATCGCTGGCCAACAAAAATCACATATGTCCACTTTTTGACGATTGTAACTTTTTACTACAGATGGAATACACCCACTCTCCACTGACTACTGATAGTGTTTGTCATCTAATTGACTGATGAAAAGATGTCTTATGAAGTCATTTAAATAACCCATACAAATAACTTTCATGAATACAAATGCTAATTAGTACAAACATAAATATCAGTAAATATTGCTAATTTTAACAACTTAATGTCGATAGTTAAATAGCAAGCTGCTAATTGTGAATATAAAATGAGATTAGTTTGCATCTTGTTGACTGACATATTTGTTGTGACAACGATCAACGTGAAAGCATTTAAAACAAACCGTTCACTGTTGCCTGTGTAAAGATAGGTTTCTATTTGAGCTGCTAAGAGAACCTCATTACAATGTTATAGGTTTGTTTTGTAGTTTCTGAGAAAGTGTATTTTTTCATGTTCATAATGGATTTTTGGAGATGCATGATTTTCATTGTACAGCGATGACTAGCCCAATACACACACACACACACACCTATTGTCAATACGTGTCTGTAGAAGGTCCAGGTTTGCTTTTCCAGTTGTGGATACGACCATTAAAGGGCAGCGAGTCAGTGAGTGCTGCTGAATGCCAAGGAGGCTCCATGTTTGTTGGTTCTCACCCGCAGTCTGAAGATGTGGTTAGGAGAACTGACATATGAATTCCACAAAATGTGCAAGTGCATGTTCGGTGACTGTCACGCCCATCAAGGAGCTTCCCCACCCTGTGCATTCTGGGATAGGCACCTGGCTCACTGCAACCCCCCTACACGTCGGAAGATGGATAGGTTGGACTGGAATTGTAATCAGCTCTACAAATCTCAACATCTGTCCTAGGCCTACATTTGAACAATTTCTCTCTGACACGGCCTCGTGCTAAGGAAAATTCCTGTTTACAGCCTTCGTGGAAAAAAATAAATGTATTCCAGATTAAAATCCAACTCAAGGGCAGACGGGTCTTCTGGTTTCCACAGGCTGGGGCTGTAATCCCCCGATTCCTTTGCGCAGGTACCAGCGTGCTTTCCATCCATATCACCACAAAGAGATTCTTACAATGGTGCATCCCCCTGCAGGAGTTACTGCAGCATAGCGGGCGATTCTAGGAGGATGTCCACACAGTGACATGGCTTTCCTTGGCTTGAGGATACTCAAGACAATCTCTTCTCTTCCTTTTTCTTTACCACAGTTTACAACATTTATGATGCTATATCAGACTCAGCTTTACACAACAAAACTGTGTGGATGATTCAAAGGCACGATAGGCAGTCTTCATATATACTTCTTGCCAAAACTGACTGCTTGATCTACTCTGGTAGTGAGTCCTGCACTTGCTTGACAGCCCTGAAGGGGGCGCTTATACAGAAGCCTGCAGAGATACCCTCACACCCAGCAGAGAGCTTTGATGACGTACAATGATGCTGTCACTAGGCTCTTCGGCAAAACAAAGCCTGTAAGCTAAGCTTTCCATCTCAGCTTTCTATAAAAAGCAAGCATGAAGTACGACTCAGTAAAAATGAGTTACTCTGAAAACTTCCTTTCAAGCGTACGCCAGGCAGCAGCTTTTGAGGAGCGATATCCCGGATCCAGAGCCAACGCTGGATCTCCCATAGGTTGTTTCTTTGTTTTTAGCTTGAACTTCAAAACGCAGTAAACGTGGCAATCAAAGATGTTACTGCAGAAATGTTCAGTTTTTCAAAGACTATCTCTCAAAGTAGCTGAATAACGCGTCCTGTAAACGACCACTGGAAAACATCCATACAGAAAGCAATTTTTTCCCATTTTTGAAAATGACAAAATAGACGGTGGAGTACTGAGAATAGAAGGACAAATCTATAGTTCAGGGTGTTCTCCAAATACACTGCTACACGCAAAATAACTGATTATAATCCTGGGTGCAAGTCAGTTCATTGCAGCCGTACCATCAGGTTCATAAAGTATAAATATTCAATAAAAATGATTCAATAAAAGCCCCCTTTATTGGAGAAGAATAAGCTATACTTAACCTTGGTCAATTAGCCTTGCTTTTGTGCACAGGATATTAATTTGCAGCAAGAAAGGACAGTGGCACGCATTATTTCACTGAAGACCATTTACTTTTAAAAAAAGCACATCTAATAACTTTAAAGCTAATTTAGAACATTTTTTCCAATATAATGGACATCTGATAAATGGCCCCTGCCTACCTTTTAGTACAAAAGTGCCGCATTACAGTGTGAGGAGTAACCCTAGGATTGGGGCAACTTGGTCGCCATGGGAGATGACCGTCTGTGATAGGGTGATGCCTGATTGGATAAACAGCCTGTCCATCAGATATGCCCCTCCCACAGTAGACAGTATGGGACAGCCATGTGGAACACTTCTGACTTACCAAGGTATACACTCACGCAGGCCACGTTTTATCACATTAATGATGTGGGTATCGACCAGTTAAGAGATTTATGAAGGTTAATAAAAGACTTCTTAAGTTTAGCATGGTTAAAAGACATTTAAAATAGACTGTTTTATGAGGACATATTGCCTCGAACGAAGCCATTCATAAATGTCATAGCAGTTCATTAACTGTGTAGAGCAGAGTGTTTTTTGGCTTGAAAGGGCTAACTTTTAGTGAGGGAGGGTAAGCAGTTAACGGAGAGGTACACCCGATAAAACACAAGACGACCGTACGAATACGTTTTTTTTTTTTCTTTCCTGAGATTTAATGCGAGTTCAAAGGAGTAATGGAATGGTCGCAGCCATGGAAGGAGACAACTTGAATTATTAGATGAGGACCTATATGGGTAATATGGAAGATGCTAGAATGTCTTAGCATTTAATGAGCCATGAAAAGAGATGAAAGAGAGAGCGGGCGAGCGAGCGAGCCCAAAAAACATTGTTTGAAGAGGTATGTTTCTGAGAGATAGCGAGGCAAAGGCAGAGCGAGTACTCATGGTCTGGAGGGGCTGGGGGGGTGCAGAGCCGAGGGGGGATGTAATTAGCTCAAGGGGGTTCTAATTCCTTATGAGGGTCTTCATACGCCGAAGGTCACGGAGGTGATGCCACTTGAAACATATTTGCACTAGGAGATGATCGGTCATCTGGAGAGGAGCAAGAGGGGATTTGACCCGGTACTGTACCGGTACCCAGCACTGCCGCCACAGGAAGTCAGATGGAGGGGCAGAAATCTGACCAGAATAATAATTAATAATAATAATAATAATAATTGACACTTTATTGATCCCCGTGGGGAAATTGCTTTTACGCCTCCCTTAACTTGCTCTTTTTTTTTTTGTGGAGTAAGTTGTCCGCGAAGGGCAGCCACCCGTTGGGGCGCCCAGGGAGCTGGGGGTTAAGGGCCTTGCTCAAGGACCCGCAGACGTGCTGAGGCTGGGTTTGAATGCACCTCTCCCTGAACAAAGGCAGCCCTTTGCACCGTGTCTAGCAAGGCGCCATATATTGGCTTAAGAGGTTACGTCCAGCGGCGAAACGAAAGCATATATTCCGTATGACATCAATGAGGCAACAAATGGGGATGAGGAAGATGACTACGATGATTACCAAGCCAGTCGTTCCCTCCCAGCTCCCCAAATACCGAACGGCAGGGGGAAATGAGATCAGGGAAACCATACCCAAGTGATCGCGCAGCAGATCCGTATTGCAGGCAGACCGCTGAATATGAGGTTGCAAAAAAATACAATTACTGATCAGGGGAAGGGGGGAGGAGGTGCGCTTGGAGAACAACAGTCGTTTCTCTGGAAAGTGAAGGGGGGGGCACAAAAAATAAGGAAGGATGGTACTTAGAGTGTACTCGGATGTTAAGAGTTTGAATGTCACTCACTGTAACCCTGGTGCAAGAGCCAGACTGAATTAATTTGGTGGGGGGGGGGGGTGGTGATTAATTCTCTTTGTCCTTGCTATGCAGAAGGGGTCTGACTTTCCACATTGATCAAAGACCATTTGGTCGGGTTGGAGTAACTGCTGTGTAAAGCTAATTTTGAGACTGATTCATTACTTGTATTATAAATAATTTCCAAAAAATGTGCTAGATTTTTTTTTTTAATTCCCAAAGGTAAAGTCTTCATAGCCAGACAGTCAGTGCCCTAGAGGTATATCTATGTACCCCACAGCTCAATTTCCATTTAAATGAATTCAAATTTTGCCCACAAGCTGACGCTGCAGGTCAGCCTGCCCTTGTAGTTTCAATCTGGGGTCCTCGTGTTTTGAAAAGGTGCACGTGTGGACAGCAGGAGGGGAAGTTTCCCAGGGGGATCGTTTCCCTCCCCCACTGCGGGGGGATCCGTGTGGTCCACGCCGACACCTTGATGGGCGGTGTGATGTTGTTCCACCTGCCGGTGAATCGACTCAATCGGTTTCAGTTATATAGTGACTGAAGAATCTCTGGTTGGAGCAACAGACTGGAGCTACCTGATACAGGGCCATGTCTTTGCCTATGTTCAGTAGGTTGCCGGTTTGAATCCCATGGTTAGCAGAGTAAACATAGCATGGTGAGGAATTATCCTAACCCCGAAAACTGCAGAACTGCAGAAGAGATAAAAGGCTGACTGCCACCTGTTTTGCTCTCACCTGTATATGTCAGTTTACCTCATAGAAGAGCAAGATGGGATATGTGGAGACTGTTTAGTTGTTCTTCCTACGTGTTCAATAAAAGAAAATGAAGAATCAGATGAGAAAACAAAAAAAACAAAGTAGGCGGGACAATTAGTCACAAGCGTCTCTCATGTTCTCTAGGAGGGCAGGTACAACGACACACCACTAAATAATATTTTGGGAGAGAGGGACAGGTGGATCTGATCAGTCTGCTCACTTGTTTCTCTCCCCCCCCCCCCCCCCCCCCCCCCCCCCCCGCATGGCATGGCTTGCTTTATTGTTGCATCACTGGGCACTTTCCACCAACTGCTATGTCACTGGACACTACCTAGTAACTCCCACGTCATTGGACACGGCCTGGTTTACTCTTCTCTCCACCACATGCCGCAACTGATGCTTCTAGTCTCACACCACAAGCAAAAGCCTCTCGAGTCCATGTGCACTTCTGTCAAATTAAAAGCCCAGGCAGATGCCGCCAGTGAAAGTGTGAGATCCCGCTGGCCTCGCTCCCTCAACCCACATGCCACGCGAGAGCCGTTCACAGCCATCCGAGAGGCCAGAAGTTGCCATGCGTCCGGTCACGGACACACACATCGGCAGGTGCGGCTCAACCAGACGGCAAAGGATTTGTCTGCAATACATAGCGTGTGCTTCTCAGGGTGAGCACAACCCAAATTTCAAAGCTTTCATGGCGAAACAAGCCGTATTATAGCTAATGAAGCTCTCAGAGTAACCAAAAGCCTGATGTTAGGTTATACATTCACATTAAATTGTACATTTACACATTTAGAAATGCTTTTATCTAAAGTAACGCACAATTTATAATATACAGTGTCAGCAACCAGAAGTTAAAGACCTTGCTCAAGAACTGAACACGTCAAGTAACTGCTGAGCGTGGGATTTGAACTGGCGACCTTCCGATCACGGCCATCTAACCCACTGAGCCCCACATCTCCCAGCCTGATCCCACAGATCTTCACAGAGCCCAGTAATCCCACCCACCTTGGCCCTCAAAGCGCCCTTTTAACTCACTGCTAGTTATAACCATATGTGCGCTGTAAGTGATGCTGATTAAACAAAGACATTCCTTGTTCCGGGATAGCGTGACTGTTCACATTACAGCCGACAGCAGCTTGACGGACACAGTACACGCAGTCCCACAAGAACCGCGCCAAGCTCAACGCTGCTCATTACGGAAGCACTTAGCTAATGGTGGAAACGAGCATCCGTGATTAGCGATTACGTCGCGTCTCGGTGAAGCGGAAAACGGCGCTCGCTTTAACCATCTCTCAAAGGTACGAACGCTGAAAATAAAGTCCTAATACCCCTGTCTGCGGAACAGCAGAAATCAACTCTGGGACTCGGCACATCACAGGGAACAGATACTAATAACGGAGTAATAAATATATCCACAATAGCATGGCCCTGTGTGAACTTGTATTTTGATCGGTAATGTTTAATTATAATTATCAAACAGCTACAATGACACACATTCTATTTAATTGCATAGCTATCTTCCACAGCTATGGCGTTAAACTGCAGACACTAATTTCTGGCAAGTAGTATTTGATTAAGGTTAAAAAAGATGCTAAATTCAAGATCACAGAATAGATTTCTATGGCATCCTTGTAAAAGGTTAATGAATACAATTAATTAATTCAAACTTTGGTTTGAGCCACACATAATACCATATCTTTGGTAAATTATCAGGAATTAGGCTTGCGACACGACTGCAGAAATCACGTTTATTTTGATGGTTCTCCGGTTCATTCCCAGTGTCCAGCCACTGCACCTTCGCACCTTTACACAGATGTCTATGGACTGTTTTTAAGATCTAGATTCTCCTAAAAGATGGACGTTTGGTCCTCCTGCAATTCTCCCACAGTCATTTAAATGGGCGATAACCACAGTCAGTAAAACATGCATATCAAAATGTCAAACTCAGACTCGTGAATTTTTATGCCCGTGTCACCATCTCAGCCCCCACCCCCCACCAGCTGACCATTTGTAAACCGCTGCTGTCACCCCACCCCCAATTCATAAAATTTGTCCCCACACAATTAAACAGTGCCATGCAGAGACATTTCAAGGGGCAGGTTTTGCCAATCAGGGCGGGACGGCTGGTCTCCTTGTTAAATTTCGCATGATCATCGGTGATGGCGCTGGGGGCACTCGGCACCCCAGAAGGGGGACACTTTTAAACGTTTGGGCAAGAGGGTCAGATGCTAAGGTACCCAATGCCCCCCCCCACATTAAACCGGAATGATGACAGCATGCAATGCCCCCCTCCAGGGGCGCTGTAAAGGGGGGATAAACGATGACGATTCTCGGGGCCCATGACTGAGAGGGGGCCCAGAGAAGCCCCCAATAAA
>JAODJU010000039.1:20764238-20777011 GCA_026776725.1 Gnathonemus echidnorhynchus | reverse complement strand
CATCATCCCCCCCCCCCCCCCCCAAAAAAAAATGCAAAGCCACGAATCCCAGTTTTACATTTAAGGTTTAATTTATTGAATTTCATACAGTGATGTAAAAATATACTATTATTTCCATGCACAGACAAGGGGCAACCCTGGTTTTGGTACTCAAGTCTGTCAAGAAGCCTGTTACAGCACAGTCAGATCGGCATTCTGTCCTCTCCGCCATGCAGCTCTGACGAGGTCAGTTATCAGACGGCAGAAGAGCTCTTCCACAGGAGAACTAGGACCTTTTGGGAAAGCTCCTCCCGAGCAGTACTGGAACCTCCACGGGAGAGAGTTCCTATGCAGGAGTACTGATACTCCCACAGTAGAGCTCTGCCGCAGGAGTACTGACACTCCCACAGTAGAGCTCTGCCGCAGGAGTACTGACACTCCCACAGTAGAGCTCTGCCGCAGGAGTACTGATACTCCCACAGTAGAGCTCCTCCGCATGAGTACCGATACTCCCAGAATACAGCTCCTCCACAGGAGTATTGATACTCCAACAGTAGAGCTCCTCTGTAGAAGTAACAGTCCAAGCAAAAAAGAACTGCTCCTGCACCCCCATAGGTGTTACACTGCGGCTCTGTTACCTCTTTGAGGTTTTGGCAAAGCAGTCAAGGAAGCAACAGTTCAACAGCACGGAATTCATCTGCTGTGTGGTCGCCTAGGGCCCCTTTTACTGGGTAGATGTCGAGTGGTCAAACGGAATGACCTATGGTGAGAGTGTAACTCATTCACCGTAGAGCCGTCACATTCTTTGTGGGAGTAGCTGCGAAACACCAACTAGCACAGGCCCTTCGGAATGAGAGCTCGATCTACCAGAAGCCCCAGGGCTGCCGCCTCAAACTGCTGAGATGCTGGCATTACGCTCAAGATGCACAGTGGGGTAGAGAAGAGCCACAGGTGGAGAAAACGGACTTCCCAGAGCACAAACGACACAGACCGCAATAATAAAAGTAACCAACACAAGGGGAAAAAAATATATGTCTAAAAAAATAGAATAAACATATTTAGCCATATTAGAGATGTAGTGTGATCAGTCTAGACTAGATACCTCAGAATGACAGTTCTTCCAAAGTACAGATCGCTATATCACCCAAGGACACAGTCGGAGAAGCTCAGAGTAGTGTCAGACTTTACAGTTACAAGGTAGCGTAGCACAGAGCACGTCACATACAATTTTGGAATGGAGATAAAAAAGCCCAGGCTAAAGACCAATTTATAAACTGGTGGTACTAATCCAGGCAACCACCCCCCCACCCCATCCGGCATTTGTCTGTTTTCTTCAAAGATTTGTTCCCAGTTCCTGGTCCATCTGTCAGGAAAAACTTGGTGTGTCGTCTGTGAAAATCAGCAGATCTATCCTACTGGGCCGTGACTGAGGTAGCAAGAAAAAGATGGCTTTCTTCTGGTTAAAAACGCTGTTGGGACGCCAGACCACGCCCCAAGTCCCAACCGGACACAGCCGAACCACGGCGTGGTCTTCCAGGGCTCCACCTCTGGAGGCTGGTTTCGGCGGGCCTGCCCTCGAATGGAATGACGACTGTGTAACCATAGGCACCAAGGGGGCACTGAACTGCAGGTGCTACAAAAACTCCAGAATACTAGGGAGCGAGATGCTGTGCGACTTTCACGGGAAGCATTTGCAGTGACGTAAGCGATGCTATAACGTTAATGTAGAAAAACGCAGGGTGACAGCAAAACCATTTAAATTGCAGGAATTGCAAAGTTTAAAAAAAAAAAAAAATGTATACATTTATATAAAACTCCCCAACCCCAGCCCACACCCCCGACTCTCCTGCATTGTCTCACGAATTGCTAACAAACATTCAACGACCTCAGAGTACAATCTACAGTCCGTGACATTTACAGTTGCATAGTACGTGACGACAGCATAGTGACGTTCTGTGGTCCTGGGTCAAAGTCTTTGGGTCTCGGGTGAACCTCTCCCTGCATATCGAGGTCCGTCTCGGTCGGCTGGACGACAGAGCAGCGTTTTACATCCTGCTGGGGTCTCCCTCGTGGTCTGGCTCACCTCATTTCACCTGAATGCAAAGACAACATGCAGCCAGTTACCCAGGTAAAACCGGAAAAGTCTCTTGGTTTTAAACCTCGGCACCATCGACGTTTTCCCAGAGGCCATAGCGGCGATTCCGTTATCTCAGCCCGCAGTGTTAAAGTCTTGGAAAGGTATGGGGAATTGTCTACATTTAATGATAACTACTGTCAAAGTACTATGAAGTAGGACATGCCTGTTAGGGAGGCCGCAAAGACTTCTGGGATACACCTTTCACTGCCTTAATGCAACATTTGTTTCCCTCAAACTATTGCCAAGCTAATGGCTACTGCAGTTATGCTCTTTTGAGCTCAAAGCCGTGACGGTCTAATGGCCCAGATAAGGAGGAGCATGTTACTGTTCAAACTGAGGGGGGGGGTGGGACTGTCCAAGTCCCATTTGCTCAAGTAATACAGCTGCCTAATGGGGGACGTAAATACCATGGTGACCAGAATCTAATTACATCTGGGAGAAGCAGTTGGAAGAGGAAATCACAAAAGCATTATGGCAGAAATGCAGGCAGATAATGCAAAGTGCTCAGGCGCTCTGAAGTTGACCGAGGCTGACCGGGAAACGCGCGCATCAGCTAGCTGTGACAAACAATTTAAGGGTGGGGGGGGTGAGGTGGAGCACAACTGAAAAGGTCTGCATCGAACCCGGGTTAACGGTAGTGGGACAGTATTTAACCGAGGTTGCCAGACATGCCCAAGGCCGAGAAACTGGAGTGTTGGACCTAGATGTTCCGATAGCTTGAGAATTTCACAGGAGTAAAACCGAGCTTCAGCTGACTGCCCCACTATCAGGTTCACGCTTACAGACAGTGGGTAAGACAGGCGGACAACCAACAGGGCGGCGGTAGAGAGAGCTTACCTGTGGTCGAGGCACCGGGCTGGAGGCTGCAGGAGAGCAGAGGAGTCTGTTAGACCAGAAGGTGAGGTGATGATGCACACAGACCAAGCGATACGGTGACTAGAGTCTCTGGTTTAAGAGTGTAACAAGGGGACTGAACCCTGCAGACTTGCAGACCCAGAGAAACGCCTACCAAAGCAGTCACGACGGGACCAAGTCGCTGAAGTCTCAAGGGATGCTAAATTCAAGCCCAGCATTTCAAGAGCTGCCAAAAACCACCATGTTTCTTCCCTCATTCCTAGATAACGAAGTAAACTTCCTGAGCACTCCAACAAAGCCCCCCTCCCCCATACAACCCACGTCTCCTGGTTTGGAAACACCACATCAACGTCCCAGTTTTATTAGCTACAATGGAGGTGCACAAAACAGCAGCGAACAGTTATCTTTTCCAAAGAAGGGGGTAAGAATAAAGAAAATGAGAGCAAGCAAAATATTCATTATTCCGAAGAAAATTAAAGAACTGGGAAAAAAAAAAGAGCAGAAACCCCAACAGCTAGCTGATAAGCAGCAGATGGGCTAGGTCTGGCACAGGAGCAATCTAGCACTTCAAATTAACCTAACGGATTACTGGGTTGGTTCTGGATTGGGAGGAGGTTTATTCTGAACCTCCACATACCTGCCGCTCAGGGGCCTTGACTTAGTCACACACACACTGTGGGTTAGTGGGGGTTAGCCTAAATTTGGGTTAAGGCCCCCGCCTGCTGCACCAGGCCTCCCGCACTGGCACCACAGCAGGGGCTCAGTGCTGAGGGGTCTAAATACCAGTACCGCTGAGCCCTGGAGGCTTATCGAGGTGTGTGTGATGGCCCTGACTGGACACCAGCAAAGATAGAAACAAACAAGCAAGGAGAGGTGTGTGTGCAACATTCATCTGGGGCATAAATGATGGATGTTACTGCGCCTGGCTCTGTTGCTGGGGACAACAAATGGGGTGGGGGTGGGGGGGTCTCCATAAAGACTTCATTCTACAGCAGTGACACCAGTTGGTGGAGCAAAACAATTGGACGCGGACCTGGACCGCACGATCAATCCCCCTCATTGGCGGGTTTTATTATCGGGAACCTGGATGATGGAATTAGGCTCTCAGGGAAGAAATAGCTGGGGACCCCTGATCTACAAGAAAACAGTCCAAGTCCTGGCAGATTACAGGTAAAGTACAGGTCAGCGAATCAGAATCAATCCTGCTTCATCGCCCGTCTCTGACACAGACAAATGCACTTGGGCATGCAGACCCCCCCACCCTCCCAGGCAGCAGCAGGATGCTGGGACTTACAACTGCATGCTGGGAAGTTATTTATCTGCTCCATGACGTCAGCAAGGTCGGCGCTGTGCTCGTGCGGCCGGTCTAGAGAGTCACCTGCAAGCCAGAGCACAGGCATGCTAAAGAAACTGCCTCGCGCTCAGATCCATGAGGGGCTCTGCAGAGCGTCACTAATCAATGTATTTAACCAGATACTACAGATTCATTGCAGTCATGTGGCACAGTCATGTGACTTATGCATATGAATTAGAACAATGTGATGTAATGGTAGGATGCTGCTAGGATGTAAACATGGGGTGGTCCTGACCTGCTTGCTCATCACTGACGGGCAGGTCTTGCTGAAGGAGGGAGGCGGGGGCGACACCGTTGACCCGGGGGTCCCTTTCAGGCTGCATGAGGGTGAGGGGATAGAGGACACAAAAATGACCAGTTTTAGACTTTCTATTGAAGTCAGGTGACTGGGACAGATAACCAAAGCAGAAGAAAATCATCAGACTTTCACGTGGTGACCTTACATCCACAAACACCACAGGCAATACAGGGAAGACCAGTTTCCTTGCCGGCAATTTGCAACCGTGCATTTGTCCGAGATTACAGAAAACCAGCGTTCCGGGCAGGACCCGGCAAGTGCCGGAAAAGCGGGCTTCACCAATCTGCTACGCACACCCATTCGCCACACATGGCGGATTTCTCTCGCTCAGGAAGGGGAGTGCGCCGGCTGCCTCCGCTGACGAAAACTCATGAGGCAGCAAGAGCAGAACCCACTGGGTAAAGGATCCGACTCGGCTTTTGCTGATGAGGGGGAAAAATCGAAGCGGAAAAGTTCTGGCCAGATGGCAGCTATGACGATTGGAGAGCCTGGAAGGCCCCTGGGCTGGGCAGACTGCATGAGAGACCTGAAGCTGGAGATCCACAGCCCTGCCCACCCAGGGCTCTCTCAAGGGAAGCTCAAATCGACTGGAAACTTACTCCTTTACAGGAGTACTGACACTGCCACAGGAGCGCTCCTCCACGGGAGTACTGACACTGCCACAGGAGCGCTCCTCCACACAATAACAGAGTGCTATCTCAATGTAAGTAATGTTTTTGGGGATCAGCTGGCTATCGGTCACCGAGTGAACGGGAAGGTACATTTGTTTAGACAGGAAGTCAATAGAGCGTTTTACCGTCGTCCTGTTTCATAAAAATCGATGCAGGGACGCTATGCGTCGCCCATCTGCATGACAACCACTAATGCAGAAGGATGGAGCGGCCGGGTGGCCCCCTTGCCAGCCCTGAGAATACGCCTGTGAACGAGGGTGGTAGGATTTACAGCTGCCATCCAAAAGTGGGGGCGGGCAGAGCCGGGAAAGGCAAAGTGAGAGACGGTGCTCGCCGAGTACGCAGTCCCAGACCACGAGGCAGACACAGGTAAAATACAAAGGGGAGGCGGCCAGGGGCTTAAGCTCAGAAAATGCACAACCAGCCTTGTTGTGAGGAAATGGTACAGAGACAGACAGAGCGAGGGACGGTGGACAGAGAGAGACAGAGCGAGGGACGGTGGACAGAGAGAGAGAGACAGAGCGAGGGACGGTGGACAGAGAGAGAGACAGAGCGAGGGACAGGGACCAATGGACAGGGACAGAGAAGCAGAGCGAGGGATGGGGACAAAGAGAGAGAGCGAGAGACGGGAACAGAAGGGTGGGGACAGAGAGACAGACTGAGGGACCGGCATGGACAGAGGGTTAGGGTTAGGAGAGGGGCACAAAGAGAGAAGCAGACAGGGAAGGACGCCAACCTGGTGCAGCAGCTGCCGTAGGCGATGCAGCTGTGACTCCAGCTGCTTGTTGTGCTCCTCCAGGATCTGCATGCGCCCTTCCAGCCTGCCCTTGTGTTGTCGCAGCAACTTGGCCTCAGCCAGCAGCTCAGCCTCCTCGGGGCCACCGAGGGCCCCTGCCCTGGGCTCCCACGGTCCAGAGAGCGCCCTCTGACTGTGCTGTTCTCTGAGCAGCTCGTACTCCAACTTCAGGGCCCTGCAGCAAATATGCAGAGAGAGACAGCGCAAGCAGGGTGAGCACCCTGATTGGATCCTGTCACAGGTGTCAAGCTGCTTCTCATGCTTAGGGAAGACTCCAAGATGAAAGGGGCAGGAAGCCTGCTGGGTGTCTCTCTTGGTGACAGAACCTGCTCCTCACAACCTCTAGGATGTCACATGTGACCCACTTCACTGACAGTGCAGCTACGCTTTGTGACATCAAGTACATGACAGAACAGTCTTTCTCTGGTGCGGACACCGGACAGGCTGGAGTGCACAGACCAGACAGATGACGTCACGTCTCCTCGGGGGTTGCTCTCTGAGCGACCAGGCCGCTATCCAGCTTCTTTCTGTAGAGAATTTGCAGTCTCTGTGTGTTTTATCGCTCTCATGTGAGTGGCACTGGTCCCCTAGCGCCCGTGCCCCCCCCCAGCGTAATCTAGCCCGCTCCATGTGGCCCCTGTTTTATGGCCGTGTCATCAAACTGCCTCGCGGGGTCTGTAAATCATGGCGCCCATCTGCAGTGAGTGGCCACGACGGCTTGCGCTAACGCAGCACTGACCTTCAGAGCAAAGGCTGATCTGCTGCCTCTTAGCGATACTGAAAGGCCGTGTTTGTGCTTGTGAGGCCTGCACTGCTGGCTGTGGGATACGATTAATTACAGGTGGGTGTGGCCAGCGCCGGCGGGCGACAGGTGGGCGTGGTATTTAATGACAGAACATATAGGTGTAGTCTGTCCTTTGAGAAGACAGATGAGGTAATGTTTATGGATACTGGCTGGAATGGAAGTGATGTTAACGGGCAGGGAGAAGAGCGTGGAAATGGCCTTAGAAATGAATAGCATGCTGGAGGGTCCATTGTTGTTGAAAGCATTGGCGATTGGGTAAGTACTGAGGAATCAAGCGTGGGAGGGTCACTACTGGCTGACAGCAGGTCAGAGGAGTACGTACCGCTGCTCCTCCTCTAGTCGGGCTATGACGCGCTCCAGCTCCCCGCGCTCCTCCATCTCCACCGCCTGCAGGATCTGAGCAGGGCTCTGCGGCTGGCTGAGCGGCGACTCGCCACCTAGCGTCTGGCAGTACTGCAGGATCAGGGCGTGCTCGTCATCCCTGCGGGGGCGGAGGCCAGAGGAGGGGCGTCAGCGTCGCTCACCAGAGGTTTGAGAAAATTCACCAAATCAGAAAGGCTGCCAAACAAAAAAGCACCACGCAGACCTTCTGTGGCATTTTGTTTAATGAAATATTAACTGTTCCGGGCACTCGACTACTAATTCAACATCTTCCAAATGGCCGCATCCCGCACATCACGAATACGAGACCAATTATTCAGCTACTAAACCGGAGCGTGGAGGCGAAACGGCTAATGGACTCTCCCTGCCCTCCAGGGCACCCGCATCTACCACATGCAGGGAGAGCTTCTGAATATGAAAATGAGGACCCTCACAATGCTGAAGAACCCCCCAGGGTAGGCCGGTATAAGCTCAGTATGAAGAGTAGTGGGATGAAGGGGGCGCCACTGAGCATCCCCCCCTGCATCAGGTCCTGGGGGGCTCGAGGCCGACGCTCTCCACAGTAATGACATTTCAGAACCTTTCCTCTCCGCTGAAGTGGCCCAGCGCTCTGTGGTCCTTGAATGTGGGCCACTCACTCAACAAAGAGGCCCCGAGGGGCTTTCATTACGGCGTGGGTGAAGGTTTAAGCCCATCAGCTTGCGACGAGCTCTCAGCCGGACACTGTTCCCCTGGAGACGGGGTGGGGGCGCGTGTTGGTGCGCCGTGGCCCCCACCGCTCCTGCCTGCCAGCGTTAGCGCCACACCACGGATTTTGGATCACTTCTGCTGCCCATGTGAAGACACCCAGCATGGGGGGGGGGGGGGGACAGGAACCTGATAACCGCTGCTAGGCATCACTGCTGTTTATCCACTATCCCGCCCCCTCACCCTCATCTGCACCCCCCACTCCATGGCTGGTGCTGTGCTTTTCCCATCCCCAACCCAACAGACGAGGACAGTGACGTCCATCTGAAACCTCATGGTCCCCCAAGGTCCAGTAGCCGCTTTTCTAGAGCCATCAGCCCCCCCCCGCCCCGTCACAGACCCCACGTCAGTCCTCAATCTGAACCAAAACCCTGTATCAGCACCTCAAGAGCAGCATCTGAGTGAGAGACGCGCAGGGTAACGCAAAGCTAAGCAGACTTAGACCAGCCCCCCCCCCCCCTCTCAGAGGCCACTTTTTATTCATATCTCAGGTCTGCTTTCCCACATGGGGTAATTACATCACCTGCAAAGCAGGGGGAGGCCGTCCTCCATTAATCTGTCTTGGCAACCCCAACGAGAGCGTTTAAATGTGAATGTGAGCTTAGCCAAGCTATTAAATCAATTACATTTCAGCAGGATGACATCTGCTCTCCCCCCCCTCAAACCCCACACCCCCTCCGATGACAGGAAGCCAAGGCCATCTGCCCCGCCCTCCCCACCCCTGCCCGTTGCCCCGGTTACTCACATGCTTCCTGTCGCAGAGCTGCTGTCTGTGGGTAAGGATCCGTTCGACCTCTCCATCTGGGCCAACCTGTGTGTGTGTGTGGGGGGGGGGGGGGCATTCGGTTGGAAAGCAGGCTGTCTTACTGACACACCTCCCCCCCCCCCCCCCCCCCCCCCGATGAACAGGATGGGCAAGCATGAGCGAGGGGCATCGCTGATCTCCACAAAACAGCACGTGTGCCTGCAATGCCACAGGCAGTACAGATGTCTGCATTTTGCTTTGGCTCGCTGAGGATTCAAACAAACAACCAGGGAGCGAACGAACATAAGATAAAACGTCACGTTTAGGCTGCTAGGATTTAAAAAATACATGAATCTCGGAATGTACATTTAATTGGGGATTTAGGCCAACAAGCACTGAATATTACCCATAAGCCCCCCCCCCCCCCATTCAGCTAATATTGCAGTGGTTTGATCCCCCCCTCCATTACACAAACGGCCCGTTTACAGCCCCAAAATGCCCTGGGGTCCATCAGAAAGTGCAGCTTTCTAACACATAAAAAATGTAATATGTAATGCTTTTGGAAAAATGGAGATTTTTTTTTTTACCGACCAAAAGATATCAGAAATGCAATGCGAATGCGATGTTGATACCGAGGGACAGAGAGGGCAGGCACTAGGAAGGGGGGGGGCAGCATGTCTGAAAGGGACACAACCAGGCTTTTAGCATTTAACATAATAAAGTCAGATTATAGGCACTGAGCTCATCTGGAGATAAACCTGCAAAACAGAGATGTGTCCAGGACAGTGGTTCTGGGGGGGGATTAGGGAAGAAATCAGCTGCATGATGCGCTACTCCACAAAAGCGGGGCCGGGACGTGTGCCATCCCAGCGGCGGCAAGACGACCAGGGGCACGGACGGGCACGGAGCAGGGGCACGGAGCGGGGGCACGGCGGGTACCTGCTGGCGTACTGCTCTATTCGGGAATGAGTGTCGTCATGAGAGTGGTGCGGTGACGGTGAGATCCTGGGGGAGGGGACACAAAGGGACTCAATGAGGATGACCACTGGTGCTCAGCAAATAAAACGAGCAAAAACAAAACACAAACAAAAACCAAACAGAAATGACAGCAACATGGACGAAATGACTGGAGTCCCGTGACTGGTTTTATGTCTGATCTTAATGGGGTGAGAGAAACATGTTAGGGTGTTAAAAACTGAGAGGGAGGTGAGGGGAAGGTGGACAGCACCAGGGACATGCAGGCAGCATGCTACATGGGGGGGGGGGGGGGTAAATACTCACCCATACTGCTCCGGTGACATACTGATCAGGGTAACAGGGCTGTAGGAGAAATCGTGGGAAGGGTGGGGGGGGGAGAAGGGAACACCACAGAACTTTAGGACCACTTCATTCAGCTTGGCCGAAGCAACAACCTGAGCTTTGGGGCTTGTGCCCTCACAAGATGGTGGCAACCAATAGGGGGAGCTCACGAGGGCATTCAGTAAGCACTTAGCCACGCCTGAAGCGGCAGGTGAAATGAATGACAATCATGGAACGCGCCTTGGACATCCGCGGCGACAAGAACCGGACCGGCTGAAAGTGAATTATCCATGCACTTTGAAGTTACAAATAGATGACTGGCGAGAAGCACAGAAGAGCTGCTGTAATAATTAGAGCGTGGTCACAGACCAAATCCAGCTCCACGCCACACTTTCTAATCTTGAAATAAGTCAAATGAATTTTTGGGCCGAACAAGGATTTTATCTGCTTATGAATTTCAATGACCCTAAATATAGACTTGAAAGGAAATCTTATTTATTATTTTGAGGATGGCTCTGATGTGATGGAGATGAGAGCCGTCTTGTTTGGGGGGATGGGCTGTTCCTCATGGCAGGGGCCTTCAGACAAGGTGTGAAAGGAGATCCAGGAGATAGAGAGACAGACGCTCGCTAGCCCACGTGCTGCTCCAGAACTTCCCCAGAAATGCCAATGTCGCTGAAGTCTCACTGGATCGGATTCAACCGCAACCTCAGCACACCGACATCTAAAGTGCGTGGCTTACAGTGGAGAGGAAGAGGAAGGAAATGATGAGGAAGACGACACGTTCGGCCTATACTACAGAGGGACAGGACTAGAACTTCCTTGAACTGACTCGCTGATGTATTACGGTTGTGACCATCACCACAGCTTTTAAGACCCGTTCTTTCTTTTTTCTATGATGTCACCATGCCTGGGGGGGGCAGGGCAGCCACTTGACCTTGGGCCCCCAGAGGTTCTTTTTTCTCACCACTTAGGAGTTTTTGGTTCCTCTCCTCTACTGTTTCCTGGCATTCATTCTTTCATTCTCTCTTCCCTTTTTCATATAATATTCTGTATATGATGCAATAATGTATTACAGCTCAACCATGTCAAGAGTCTTGGGGTGTCTCAGTTGTGAAAGGTACTATATTAAAAGAAAATAGAATTACATTTAAAAGTGGGCATATTGGTTTTGTTGGGGGAATTGGAGACTGCCTGACATTTCTATAGATGTAGGAGTGACGGAGATGACCGATTAATGAACAAAGCCCCTGTGCTTTGACAGGCCTAATTACGGACCATGTCTCACGCCACTTAACGGCTGCCAGTTACTCTGTCTGACCGCTTTCATGTGAGAAAACTCAATGGGCAGCGTCAGCTCACGGATTAGCCAAACCAATGATGTTACCAAGTATCTTTAGCACCAAGGCAGCGTCATTCAGCCCTGCCCTGGTCATAATAATCGATACTTTATTAATCCCCGTGGGGATATTGTCTTTACGCCTCCCTCAACTTGCTCTTTGTAGAGTAAGTTGTCCACGAAGGGCAGCCACCCATAGCGGCGTCCAGGGAGCTGGGGGGTTCCTCACATGCTGATGCTTCATTTGTCACCAAGACAACACAGCCCGACTCGCCCCTCCAAGCTGCCCGCTCCCATAACACACCCTCCCCTCCCTGTCACCTGACTGTTACGGAGCCAGAAGCGTGAAAGGCGTTGAGGTGGTTGCCATGAAGACACCACACCGTATTTTCTGATAGGAAAAATCATTAGCCTGGCAATGGTGAGGCCAAGCTCCACCCCCCAGCCTGGCTGCCATCATACTAAATGGTACCCCACCCAGCGTAGGTCATTGTGGCTGCTCTAACCCGTGAGGCCCCCCGACAGGGAAAAAGCAAAGCACATTTTTCCAGTGAACAAACCAAGGCCTAGCCACAAAATAGTTTGCCAGCAGGGCATCTCGATTCATGGCTGGTTCAAAACAAATCAAGGAAAAAAAAAATTTAAATACACCTTAGTGATTCAGACTATCACACCCGTTGAAACAGATTCACTGACTTTGAACACACTTATTGAGACAGACTGAAGAGGAAAAATGTGGTCAAAATTTACCAAACATTAAGGTCAGATGACCACTAGTGGGGGGAGGGTGGAACTGCAACACTTACGTCTCCATGTTGTCGCCCTCCAGGACTGACTGAACTGGCAGGTAGCCCAGACGGGGGTGCTTGGCGAAGTATTTCTTCGATCTGAACTTATTCTTCAAGACCTTGGTGAAGTCGCGCATGTCCTCGCCAGAGGTGGTCTACGAGACAGACCGTTCCTGTTCATTCAAATTCAAACACCTGGGCACTCTTTGGCCCCAGTTCCCCACAGGAAAAAAAAATTGACTGAGCCTCCCTGACCCATTAATTTGAGCTTCCATCTATAACCTGCTCATCCATCCATCCATCCATCCATCCATCCATCCTTGATGCCTCTGTGGTATGACCTGCACTGCCTTCTAACCAGCACTGTTTAATGGCAGCCATTCCTAAACCAGCAAATGCTGCGCCTCTGACAACAGCTGCAGCCATATCCCCCCCCCGCTGTATTCCGTATTCCTGTACCCTGCACTCCCGCATGCTGAGAGCTTTTTGGAGGGGGCCCACATGGCTGAGTCACCACTGAGTATGAATGAGATCCCAAGCATAACTCCAATCTCATTTTCACATCTTTTCTGTCCAAAA
>JAODJU010000039.1:20713580-20726102 GCA_026776725.1 Gnathonemus echidnorhynchus | reverse complement strand
CATGCGTTTCTCTGCATTTTCATCTCACGCTTGTCCACGTTCTTGTGCATCTTTAATGTCTTTAAGGTTTCTATGATGTGGCAAAGACGTTGTAGTGGCACCATAAATGCCAAGGCGAAACAAGCACACGTCTCATTAGTGACAGCCATAATTACGAGGGTTATAGCGATGCCCACCTCCCCAGCGTACCAATTACAAACTGGACACTGAGAACGCAGCCTGAAGCCCCCCCACAAAGAGGACGGGCGGGCAATAGCTAGCCAACAGGAGAATTATCCATCTCTCTCTTTTTATAGATATTCAACAGGCACTTGTATGTTCTGACTCCTCAACCAGAACGTCATTCAAGATGACATTTAAATAAGCGTGCAAATTAAACTTAATAAATAAACGAAAAGCATTCATTAATCTTAACAGGTAATTGGAAATCAACACGACAAAGGGGCACAAACATTTGCATAAATGATTAATATTAATAAAAATGGGAAATTGCCAGAAGTTCTGCCCTTTACTACGCCGCTACACAGCTGAGAGACACACGCAGACCCCTCGGCTGAAAAGTGTGGGGGCGTTTCGCTTTACGGATCCACCTCCGCTCTTTCCTTCACGCTGAATGATCAGCTCTCTTTAGCACAGGCTGCCTTCCAGGGACACCTTATGTAATTTTGAATTTTACACTTTGCCGTTTTACAGGCAACAGGGGAATCTCTGCTGAAGAAAAGGACAAAAGGATATAGCCGTCTTCAGCTCCTTAACCTGACGGCTGCAGGAATGTTCAATACAGTAATAAATAAAACTAAGGCTATTCAATTCACAACGTCCAAAGCTTTGTTTGGTAGAGCGATTCACAGAATAAAATCAAGAAAACCCAGTTTAGGGCAAGGTCAAAAATTTAACAGCTAAATCGAGTTTGGCTCATGGGTGAAGACTTAGGAACTAAACTTAATTTTCAAAACTTGAACTAACGGTTTAAGATTTTTGTCTTAACCAATGTAATTAAATGGTTATAGTGATGGCAAACTTTGCATCATTTAAATGCAAAGTCTCCAGAATCACAGAATTTAATCACATAATGAAGTATGATTATACTTGCAGCGTAAGTATTACAACAATATCAAACTTAAGCACACAGCTATGTGTCGAATGGGGAACGCAATGCAGATACCTTATAAAAATATAATACATGCATAAAGCTAATTTACAACCAGCAGATTCACAGCACCAACATTTTAATCCGTTTGAACCCGACAGCCTGACAGGCCTCTGTGCACCCAAAGTGCCCCTTCAACAACCTGATAAAAACAGGGACACTGAACTTCCTCCTCTCCTCTGGGGGAGACGGGCCATTTTGACTCTGCGCACGAATAAAAGCCGTAATCCTCTCATCTCGATGAGACTGACAGCCTCTCTGCCAGCCTCGCCAGGGTTATCCAAGGCAACTCTACCGTTTAATGTTTTTTCTTCCCCTTGTAATTGTGAATCGCTTCACGATATTACAGTAACCACGCTGTCACGACCCGAGCTGTATGCTCTTCTTCTGTAAAGCAACGAAAGACAAATCGAGGCTTACAAGAGCACAGGGCGGCGAAATTGCTTCTATCTGTAGCCATCTGCTTTTCCGCACACACTAGCCACAAACAGAACAGGTATTTACCCAAAAATTTCAGTTTGAGTGTATTTTTTCCACCCATCTGCAGTTCTTTGCACTGTAATTTTGAAACCATTCAGTTGCAATCCCCCAGCCCAAATTGAGCGGGACTGTCACAGCACTCCACAGCCCTGACGGGATCTCCATCGACCGGGAGCGGCCAATGAAAACGTGAACGGTGAAAGCAGCTCTTTCATGGTTTGCAGCACAACGGTCTCTGGTGACAGGAGATAAGCATCTTATGCTGACGATTCATCGATCCGTATCGAGGGCAAGGTGGCGATGTCAATCGATTTCACACAGTCGGAGTGTCATGTGGCATACCCGCGCATGTCAGTCAGTTAGAAACATAAAATGTTAATATTTTAACGTGACCCATGTCCCATTATGGCTTAAACATTTTGACATGTATCTATGTCCCTATTGGTAGAAACACCAAAAAACATGAATTGAATTTATTAATTGAAATTAAAATTGAGAAATTTGCTCAGCTCCTGGTTTTTCTGACAGCTCTGGCACGAGGGTCAAAAGCAGAGAAGCGTTTGGATGTTCGGCGCCAAAAAGGCTTTTGTGTTAAGAGAGGCGTACGTGTTAGCGAGGGAATCAAGGGGCTGTGCCAGAGGGGCTCTCAGCTCCGCCAGAGAAACAAAAGCACGCAGGAGAGAACGTACCGAAGGGAAAAGCAGCCGCTGTGCATTCAAAGAGGAGAACAGAGCAGGATCTCAAAGAGCTTCCGCACAGACAGACCTGTGAGGGTCACCTGAAATATCAGCTCTGATCTCGGGCTGTTCGGAATTTAATTTACAGCAGAAAAGACCAAAATACAAGATCCAGCAAAAAGGCCCAGATTTAAAGTGCCCCCCCCCCAGATCTCGCCTGTAAGTGACTAGTTTTACGCAACCTAAAAACGAATCGTACCAAAATACTGACAGAGCTGGATGAATACAGGTATCCTTAAAAGGCAAGAAAAAAAAGTTTCGTTTTTTTTAGATAACCACTGGGAGGGAGTTGTAAAGGAAACACTCTTAATATTGCCTTCGTCTTTAAGCAACAACCCAGATGCATAAATGAATTAAAATGAATTATGCCGGATAGCGGGTTATAACTAACAGCACTGCACTTAATGATGAGCCTGACTTACACAGCGACCAACGATAAACACAGAAAGGAAACATCATTTTAGGATAATGACTGGTTTTGTGTAAGATCCGGGAGGATGCTATCGCCGCCCTACTGGCCATCATGGGCGTCTAGACAAAGCAGGGCAACCAAGCAGCCAGAAAGCACAACCGCAGCTGTCAAATTAGAGGGGAATACGTTTAGCAACAGATAAACCTCAAAAGTAACCAAAGTTTGAGAACTGGAACTGCTTTAAGTATTTAACCAAAGTTTATTTTACAGACCTGAAACCCACTTAACCGTTTCCCCCCAAATGCTGACCAGAACCGATCAGAACACAGGAGTACTCAGACACACACACATACCAGGAGTACTCAGACACACACACATACCAGGAGTACTCAGACACACACATACCTGTAATACTCAGACACACACACATACCAGGAGTACTTAGAAAGTGAATTCCCATTCATGTGTGTTCGTTCTGAGTCTTTGACAGAGAATCATCTGCTTCCGCTGCTACTAAGACACCCGAGAATCAGACGAATAGTCACTGCCAAAAATACTGGTACTCGTGCAAATACCATACAATTTTCCTAAAATAAGCTGAAACTGATCAAAGTATTCAGTCTCCACCATTATTTCTCAGATAATATTGCACAACCTTTGATTTTGATTCAGAACACTGTAGCCTTTCAGATCATAAAATGAAAGAAACTGCATTGGAAAAATCGACAGCCTAGACTTATATTGGGAAGCAGAGCCTTTGGTCAAAACTGCAATCAAGCGGTTCCTATAGCAATCAATGAGGTTCCAGCACCACTGTGCTCCAAGTCTGGCCCATTTTCATGCGCAAACTGCTCTGGTTCTCCTAGATTTGAAGTGCACAGTCTCCCAAAAGTTTGTTTCAGATGTCTCCACAGGTATCCAATGGAACTTTGAGCTTGACTGAAAGCTGGCCACTTCAGAAGAATCAAGCATTTTGCTTTCGACCGTCCCTCAGTAATTTTTGAAGTGTCTGGGGTCACGGTCAAGCTTGACTTTGGACAGAGACTCAGATTTCTGGTCTCCTTCATTTCCAGCAGTCAAATTGAGGCGACCCATGCAGATAGAGCAAGACAACCCCAAAATATCATGCATCACAACAGTAGGGAAGATGTTCAGTCCTTTGAAGGTTTACTTTTTTGCTCCGTAAACAAAGCTATAATTTAGTCTCATCTGTCCAAAGGACATTCTCCCAGAAGACTTTCAGCATGTTTAGTTGTATTCTGAAAAATTGCTGTTGGCCTCCCTTATGCGTCTCTCTCCGTAGTGCTGTCCTCCTAGGTCCCCTTGGTCTCCTAACATATAACCCTCTTCCTTCACGTTCTTTCATCACAACAGATGGTGCGAACTGACGCTATCATACCTGGTGTCTGAAGGTCAGTGTGAGGCTCCGTGGCAGATGATTGAGCTGCTCTCGCCTCTAACCTAACACTCCTTCTCTGCAATCTTTGCTCAGGTTCTCTCTCGTGGCCACGTCCAACGAGGCTGCCTTTGCTGCCAGGAGCCAAACGCTTCCTAATAACGTTACGCATGGAAGAAACTGGAACACCAAGGTCTCTGGGGGAGGACCGGTGGCCTGGAGATTGTTGAGTAGTTGTCTGTACTGAATGTGGACAATCTTACGGTTTGGCGGGGGGAAAAAAGTCAATGAATCCACTTGTTCAATGTTAGTAAATTATTTCACTTTGTTTTGGCTTGATCCAAAGTACAACTAAAACATTTACAAGGGTAGGAAGGTTGATTTTGGCAAATGGTGATTTTGAAGTGCGGGGGTGCCAATATTTTTGTCCTGCGGTATACAAGATGACTGCATGCATGGTTTACAGAAACGCAGGCCGCAGCAGTGCATTTACACGGTTCCGGCTAACCAGCAGTAGCATGCAAACGCCGGCTGCATTCGGATGGACGCTACAGATGAGACGATAGACTCTCTCAACATTAGCTCTAATGAGGCTGGCTCTCATACGCTGATGACCTCACACTCTTAGCTGGGCTCCCCTGTACCGGTAAGCACACAATGTTCTTCATTAAAAATCAATCTCCGCGTGCCCCTGAATGTTCTGTCTCCATGGTGATGTGGAACAGCCTACCACACTGACAGGAGGGGAGGGGCATACTTTACATGGGGAAGCACAGGCATGAGGAACCAGTGAAGACCATCCTGAAGTTCGGGAAAACAGAATGCAAGTCCCTGTTTATTTACATGTACCACTTCAGCCAGAGGTACTGTTCTAGGACCAGTTGGTAAAGCTGTTTAAAACCCTATGCAAGGGAAAAAAACTGAATTTTTAATAGCAGAAAATAGATGGGTACTTTTACAGCACCCCCTAGATGTAAACAAACACACATACACTGCAGCCAGGACTATAGACACAAGAACAAATCCCCTGCTCCCCCTGTACCCACCTGCCCCAAAAGCACATGAGGTAACGGCTTTTTAATTAAGCCAACCGCCCCGCGATGTTAAGCACTCTGCAGCGAGACTGGCTTCCCCTCTCTCTTCCATGGAAGGGTGGAGGTGGGAGGTGAGTAGGGTTTACATAGTGAAATCTTATCCTCAAAGGGGCCAGTGTGTATGCAGGCTTTTGGGATAAGCTTTAGGTCAGCTGTTCAAACCCAGGTGTGAGGACTCTTCAGCCAATCAGTCCCCTAATTAGTAATCTCATTAGGGAATTGCAGTGAAAACCCGTGTAAGATTGGCCACCGCTGTCCCAGACAATCACCAGCAGCTGTGTGACAGACACACAGGTCAAAAGGGTGACACAGAGTCCATAAGGTAGCTGAACAATCAGAGGAAAATACAAAAGGTGTGTGTGCGTGTGCGTGTGCGTGTGTGTGTGCGCGCGTGTGTGTGTGCGTGCATGTGGACTACCACAGGCAGACAGCATGCCAGTCCTGATGAAGGCTTGATGGGAGATTGTTCGTTAAATCACAGCCGTGCCTGCTGGGAGATTTCTCATCAGCCTGGGGATGATTTTGAGAGAGGAAAAAAAACAAAAAAAGAAGTTTCCACAGCCAGCTGATCCTGGACCAGCATGACCAAAGTGCAAAACCCATCTAACCCGGCCCAGAAAGCGGAGATCACGCAACGTTCGAGGTGAGCTGGGTAGGGGGGCTGACATTTCTCCCCAAGACTGAATCAGCACCAAACTCCTTTTTTTGAGGACTCTCACAGGGGTGAGAGTCCTCAAAAAAAAAAAAAAAAAAATAGAACACTAATGTACTGCTAAAGTACATCTGAGGCTTGTTTCTTCTTTTTCTTTTAAATGTGTTATTCTTCATTTATGCTGGGGGGGTCGCTGCAGCAGGCTGGCAGAGCGACAGCCTCGGTGGGACGCTATAAATCAGGCAGAATTACCTCTCCGTACCATCACAGACTCAACCCAACATGAACCCAGCTGGAAAACAAGCCTATTTTTAAAACACAACTATCAATAATTAGTAAAGCTGCACCAAAAAACACATTTTCACTTTGTGGGTGAACTAAATCCTCACATTTCATTAAATAGTTCTTGAAACCATTTAATAAATTAAAAAAATGAACTGAGCTGCCAAGCAGAGTCTCTCAATCCTGACAACGCAATGATAGTAATGGCATTTATCACAACACTTGGTAAATATCCAATTACTACAGAATTTAATACTTTAAAATTAATTTGAGCTGGTACGAATGATCCGAAAAGCTGCAATTAAAATGACTTGGCTGAATTCTTATCTGTTGAGCTTAATGCTTAATAAAAATAAGGTTTGATACTTAGGTGGAAATCCAGAGCTGAACCGAAAGACATGGAAGACGGTATCAGAGGAGTGGAGGTAAAGAAACCCTGCTTTAAAGCTTATTAACAGACTTTGAAAACTCGGCTCATTAGACTCAGACTTGTTGGCAGACGCTCAGCTTTGGTAACAGAAAAGCAGCTGAACCGTAGAGTTGAATATAACCAGCAAGTCTTAGGCTCAGCAGCACAGATGCAGAAACAGATCAGCCACGAGCGACGGGCATCGCGATCCGTCGATCCGTCCGGCTACACGGACAGGTATGTCGGGAAAGGCACATGACACATGACACCTGAGCTATACGGTGAGGGGCCCTATTGCCGATCATATCTGCCATTTCAGAGCGACTGGAACCCACCAAAGTTCTAAATCTACTCCATCACAGACAATCGGGGGGGCTATTTCAGTATGCTTACATCAGGGAGTCAAAGAAACCCATATATTTATATTTTTTGGGTGAGCTTCGGGCCTCGATGGCTAGCCCGGCCTGTCACATATACTTCATATTTTTATTTTAAATAAACTGGAGTCGTGGTACAACAGGCCGAATCCCATTTAATCAAAGTGCCAAGATGGCATCTAGGACCCGTGAGAATCAGCCGCCGACCCCGACTGGACTCAAGGGCCCCCTCCTGCCCTCATTCCCCTTTAAACCAGGAAGCTGGGGGCGACAGGGCCGCTCTCGCCGGCCCCTACCACATCTCCCGGCACATGCTCTCTGCCGTTCTGCTTCTCTCCGAAGCGGGCGCCTTTTAATTAAACATGTCCCCAGAGGAGATTACGCACTTTATTTTTACACGGATTCATGTCAAGTTCCCCCCAACTGCCCATCCCCCCCTACTACCACATTGAAATCTAGATATCTGACTACAGCTTGCTGGGGGGGGGGGGGGGTTCCTCACTAGCTACTGCTAACCTTCAGTCAGAACCACCATGGCAGCTCCCCCCCCCACCCCAAAAACAGCTGGAGGTACAGATGATTTAACAAGGCGAATTGGGTGACACGGGCACAGCTCGTGCTGACCTGCGGGAGGAAGGCAAAAGGGTGCCATATTTCCAGTCATTTACATTTATCCGACAAAGTGACTTACAGTACAGGGAAGGGTTACTATTCGCCGGCGCCCCCTAGGATTTTAACTCACAACCATTGTGTTGTTAGTGCAGGGCTCTACTTGGTGAGCTACAGGGGTATATTACATCATATCATATTTATGACTTCTTGCACAAGACAGCAGATACGCATAAGATTTGCTTTATGTCTAAATTGCCTGGGGAGGCGGGGGCGGGGGTTACATTCCTGCATTCCGTCCCGGGAGCAACAACTTAGACACCCGCACCCATCCTTAAGCCAGGGGGGGGCGTCGACGCAGATACTGGACAGCGAATCCGTAGTCCTTACGAAAGACAGATGGGTGTTAACCAAACCAATTAGCGGGCTGATACACGCATAATTATTCAATTACAGGGGGGAGGGCTCCAAGACTTGGAGGGTTAAATGGTCCTGCCTTTACCACACCCCCCCACCCTGAAAAGGCAGCCAGCAACAGGTGCAGTGCAGAGGAGTCACACACAGCCCGAATGGGAGGGGGTAGGGGAACCTCAGATTCGCTCGTACATTAAAACCGTTGTTATCCCTGATTTCATCTAGAGACACTTGAGAGCAGCTCAGGAGCTTCTGAAAGCTCCTCACAGAAGACGGTGGGAATCGCTTCTTCAGGCTGAGAAAGAAATCTCAGCCCCACCAGGTATCGCCATCCCCATAATACTCTGATATAATCACATCATCAATTTAGAGCCCACGATGTTACACCCCCGCCCCCCCCCCCCCCCCCACTCGGCGTGGCAACGAGAAGACATGTACAAAAGGAGAGCGAGAGAGAGATATGGGGAGAGAGCAGGAGTAAGAAATTGGGGAGAGAGACAGGAGGAGAGACAGAAGGAGTAACTGAATGTGGGGAGAGAAAGACAAGGGGAGATAGCAGGAGTTAGAGGCGCCGGGGGGAGCAGGGAAGAGGTAATGCTGAAAAGTGACTTTTAAAGAAATAAATAAAAATCCAATTTAGCGACTGCTGCTGGGACATAAATACATTCCTGGATATTTCCCCCATTGCCAGAAAAAGCTGAAACCCAAATGGAATTTATACCTCTTTGCATTCTGCTCTAATAAGACATTTTTGGAGATTAAAGTTTAATGAGATGATGGAAGTACGGATGGTTTCCGGCCCAGCCCGGAGCGGCCGAGCCCGGGCTGGGATGGGGGGAGCCGGAACGCGCTCAAGGCGACAGAGGAACTTCTTTAGCCACCAGTTCCGCCCAGAAAGTTCCCAACATGTCAAACGGTCAAAACCATGAAGTGCGAAAATATAACTACGGTATGTTCTAAGGATACGGAGACTCTTTGGAGTGCAGTGCTGTTCCCTTCACAGCGTCACTGGCTGTCCCAGCAGCTCGTTAAGCAAACACACTGCTTAATCCCAGCCGTAGAATGGGGTTCCAGCAAAACACCCCAGCACCAGTGCTTCAGTCCCTCCAAGGTCCAACAGAAAAACCCCCAAAGTATCACTATAGCTACACATTTTTGTAGTTACCGGCCCTGCACCCAGCGAAGCAGCACCCTGCCGCGGACACAGCCGGAACTCCCTCCCCCCCAATCCATCCCTCCAGTCACTAACGCGTAGCAGGACCCCCACTCACGGAGAGACACAAGCCGTCGTACAGTACAGCCCCTGCCACTTTGCCTGTTTCAGCAGTGATACGAGCCCCGCGCGTCGCTACTCACCTGATATCGGAGGGAAAACTATAACCAGAGAAAAGATTTATAAAAGAGACAAAAAACTGAACTTTCCGGAATACCCTGACGGAACCCCGACTCATCACAACACCGGCTGGATTCTCGGACGGCGTTCCAAAAAATAAAACCATATATAGAAATCACTACGGCAGCAGAATCAACCACTTACAAATGAGATTAAACCGTTTGGATATGAAGTACGCAGAAAAGGGAGCGAGCAGCACAGTGCACTGGGATTCCCATTAGGGACGACCTAGACCTGGCGTAACCCCCCCCCCTGCACCCCCCCCAGCAACAGAGCAACTGCACGTGGGCACTAACCTTGTACAGCTTCTGGTAGCGGGGGGATGAGACTGCCATCCTCTGCAGTCGGTGCAAAAAGACCACCACCTTCTGGAGGGAGGTCCGCACCACGGCCATCATGCACAGTTTGCCCGACTTTTGGATGTTGCGGAGAATTTGCATGGTGAACAGGAGGGTGTCGGCCTTATCCTTGTGGCGTGTGCCTGGTCCACCCCCCGCCCACCTCTCTGAGCACGCTTCTACGCATGCCCCTCCTCTGCCAGGGCCATGCGATCACACCCTCTCTCACACACACACACACACACACACTCACGCAGACGGCCAAGCACGCACACACAAACACACGTGCACGGCTACAATCGCAGAAGCTGTCGATGCTCCTTCCAGCACCTGGCTTTCCTTTGCCCGGTCAGAGGTCAGAGGTCACAGCAGACGGCGTCAGGTCGGCGAGGTCATCCCGCAGGACAGCGGAGCAGGTCAAAACACGAGCGACTACGCGGTTTTAGCGCGCTGGCTAGCAGGGCAGAGGGAACGAGCCGCATCACGGTGTCCCCCCGCCCCAGCGGCAGCTCTCTGGGCTCCGGCTCCAGGACGGCATCGCTGCCCCCCACCCCACCCCTGGCACCACAGCAGAGAGAGAAAGAGCCAACACACTGTACCGCACCGATTCCCAGGCTTACTCAGACTGACACGACTTAAGAGGGGGAGAGAGAGAGAGAGAGAGAAAGAGAGAGAGAGAGAGAGAGAGAGAGAGAGGGAGCATGAACGAACAACAGGGAAAGAATACACCAAACAGAGAGGGAGAGAGAACAAGAACAACAGAACAAGGGAGAAAATTAGAAAAGGATGGAGCAGGAGAGAAAGAGAGAGAGCACCACAGAGAGAGAGAGAAAGGGAGCATGGTGAACAACAGAAAAAGGAGAAAAAGATGGAGCAGGAGATAGGGAGAAAAAAACAAGAGATGAAGGAAGAAATGAAGGGGAGCAGGACTTTAAGTGAGAGACCTGAAGGGACATGGATGGATGCTCACCATGCCCTCCTATAATAACATCCCCCCCCCAGGGCATCGCTCCATGTCTGTGCGGAGGGGGGCAGCCAGAAAAGCCGCTGCAGGGCACGGACCCCGCCTACCCCCCTGTTCACCGCATCACATTGTTGGGGCTTCATTACACAGCCTGTTCCGAATAATCCGACCCCAGAAGGATGCTGGCCAATTTATTATCGCTCTCACTTTGAAGAATTTCCCCAGTCTTGCCCCCCCTCCCCATTTTGAGTAGAACATGGTTGCATGCAGATGGGTGTTAACATCCAACTTGCCACAAAAATCGCCTCCTCCCCCCCACACACACTAAGCAGATTCTTATATAACCTCCCTGTGATCTTATGCAGCCATTGGAGTGTCGAAGCAAACATCACTAACAGGGGCAGGGAGCCCATTAACCCCAAAGGAGACCTGGACCAACATGGATCCCTCTGACACACAAAGTATCCAGCAGGGGGCGAAGTCTGAGGCCAGATCGGACGGGCGGGACTGGGCCGTGACTCAGGCCACCTGGTCAGTACGGAGAAAAATCAACACATAAATCAAAACAGGGAAATGAGCAGAAACACCTCCCACCAGTGCGTCACTGACCCCCCTCCAGCACAGACCGCAGACAATCAATCACGCGCCAGCACCCCAAAAGGGAATGCGGCCCATCAGACAGAAAAGAAGAGTGCACACGGTCCACCGGGCAGGCGTCAGCGACACGGGGGCCTGTCGTCATTCTGCCATTCCCAAAAGAGCAGGACATCCGGGGGGGGAGGGGGGCAGATCAACACAGACCACACCACTCCACACTCCTCTCAAACGGTGCCGAACAAAACACGTCCCATGTTACACTAGTCGCTCGGAATGCATGAACTCTCCAGACAGAAGTTCCTTCAAAGGTCACTTTTTAATTATGTGCAATTAACTAGTTCTGAACAGGACCTGCCAGAACCACTCAGGGTGGCCGAGTCGAGCATTTAAGAAGATGCCTTTCCACACACCAAGCTCCTAAGGAGCTCTTCTGTCTGCAGTTGTCCCCTTCCCGTCAGCATTAACGAGTCTGACCGTTCTCCTCTGACCTCTTAATAACATGCGAGAATCCCAGAAAGGTGACCGTTTTCAATATGCCAGAAGCACCAATTCCGCCTCCAACAATCACAGCACATTCAAAACTGCTTAGATCAAGCATCTTAGCTATTTTAATGCTTAGCCCCGCAGGACCTGAACCTCTTGACACTGTCTGTGTGCTGCATGCGCTCAGTTTATGCCACATGATTTGCTGTTCTGTGGAGCAGGCTCTTTGTGTTGGCAAGCGGCGATACAGATAAACCAGCATATATAATGTCACGGCTCCCCCCCGACAGGAGAGGAGATACTCAGAGATACATTTTAGATAGGAAATCTCTGACGCGCGCATGGCGTTCGAGCATCGACTCAGAGAACGGTAAGTTACAGGAACCGATCATGGTTATTCAATGAGCAAGTTTTGCGTGTTCCCGTTTCAGAGAAATAGGTACTATTTTGAGAGCATAGAATCGTTGGGGAGGGGGGGGGGGTAGACTGAAGTGACATTAACTGTTTTTCCAGCCCCTATGCAGACGGACTTCCTGAAATGACCCATCCTAAAGCGTCATTTTCTCCTAAATAATCCCTGGCAGACAAACAGACCGGCTGACATCCGCGTTGGTCACCAGCTCAGCAGGGGGACCATCAGGGGGACCATGGGATCTGGAGTCAAATCCAGCTGCTTGAAGCACAGGAAGCACGGGTAGCCCCACCCCCCTTTTCACCCCCTGCCCCCCCCCCCCC
>JAODJU010000039.1:20703418-20713480 GCA_026776725.1 Gnathonemus echidnorhynchus | reverse complement strand
CCCACCCCCTTCTTCACCCCTAGCCCCACCCCCCATTCCCCAGCCCCTGCAAAAAAGGAGCCTCAGGCTAGCATGTATTTTGGGGTTTCCTGCCCAAAACATTGCAAATTTAAAACCTGCCTATCAACAGTAGCCTTTGGGCGCAGCAGCTGCTTGCCCCGCCCCCGTAGGGAGTGACCAACCTCCAGCTGGCCTCTCAGCTCTTTGATGGAGGCGGAGTCCTGAGAGAGGTCCTCTCGCTGGGAGGCGTCGGCCAGCACATTGGCCGTGGTCTCGGCCTCCTGCAGCCACTTCAGGAAGCTCTCCAGCTCCATGAGGGAGCCCTGTAGGTCCTTCAGCTCGCCCTCTAGCGCCACCTGCTGGTCACTGGCCCTAGTGGGAGAATCAAGTGCATTCATTAGCATAAAAAATAAAAAACAGAATAACGCTCGCCTAAACCAGTGTTTCTCAACCCGGTCCTGGAGGTCCCCCAGACAGTCATATTCAAGGGCCCAGTGGAGGTATGACTATTCTGCTGAGACTGGGATTTAAATCAACGAGCTTCCAATCAGAGGCACAGAGGCTTAACCTGCTGAGCCAGACACAGCCCTCCTAGGTCAGTGAAAAGGCCAATTCACCCCAGAACCGTGACCCATCAGATGTAGGCCAGCAAGCTCGTGCCTGAGCCGGACAGCAGGATAGTGTCTTCCTGTTGAGCAGCCTGTCGTTTATCGTTAAAAACTAATGTTAAAGACTAAATTTAAGGGCTTAAGTTAAGGACTAAAATTAAGGTCTAAGTTCCACAGTAAGGCGCCCTGACGGCAGAAGACAGATGTTCCAATCCTGGAACAGAGACCCATGTCGGGCAGTGAGGCATGTAGCCAGTCCCCAGGGTCCTCGTACCTGCTGAGTATGGCGTTCCACGCCTTGCTGTGAGCATCCAGCATCTCCTTCACCTTCCGGGTGTCGTCTGCAGAGTAATCGCGCAGAAGCCTGCAGGACAGCTCGCTGAAGGACACCATGGCCGTCTGGCCGCCCAGGTCCTGCAGAAACACCTGCGAGACCCAGCATCTTAGCACCACTTAAGGGCTCTCCCACGTGCCTCCCCACAGTTATTCTGAAACCACCTCATAACCTAATTAGGTCCCATTACAATAATATTTAAAAATGGAGCACTGGGAAAAATGTTGATGGATCATCGTCTTTATCTTTATGACAAAACCAGTGATGGCATAAAAGTGACACTTAAGTTCCCTCTGCTGGCGACCAATGGTACTGCATCAACATCACAGGGGTTCATATGTGGATAACTCAATTTCGCTAACAAGACACTGTTACAGGTGCATGGGGGGGGGGGGCATTGTAACATCCTTCTTTAACAAAAGCAATAGGAATGACACTTAGATGCGGCCCCTATGCCCTCGAGCATAGAAGGCTGCCTGCATGTGGTAGCAGAGAACCATAATGGAGGGGGGACTTTATGGCTCATCAGAGCACATTACAAGCAGGGAGGTAATGGGATAAACACAGTCCCCCCCCCCACCCATGACCAAAAACAAACTCAGCGAGGGGGATCGGCAGCTGACATGCAAAGAGCTTCAATGATTTCGTTTCTGGAAAGTAGCAAATGAACCCAGACAGCACGGTAAAACACATGAAGTGTTTGCATATGAAAATAAATTCAGTACTTCTAATTTCAAAAGCATTTTTTGTATTGGTATTTTGGTATTTGGTGTCAGACATGCATCTAAACAGAGCGTGACGTCAGAGGCAGAGAGCGTGCACGTGACGTCAGAGGCAGAGAGCGTGCACGTGACGTCAGAGGCAGAGTGTGCACGTGGCTAAGAGTGCACATACTGCAGCCTGATCCTCTTGCATTCCCCAAGACCAGGTATGGGTGACAGTGAGGCTCTACCCACAACCCTCTCTTACCTTGTTGTCATTTAGCTGTTTGGTCAGGGACTCCCGGGACGGCTGCAGCAGGTTCTGCAGACGAGTCTCGTTCTGTCTAATCAAGGCTTCCACTTCTTTAGTCTGATCCTCCCATTGGCTGCTATGACCAATCATTTGATTCAGCTGCTGGAGGCGGGCCTCCACGCCATGCTGCGTGCTATCCCATTGGCTGCGCACCTTCTCCACTGGGAAAACAGGCAGGCTTGGTCAGAAACTGGCCATAACTGCACTTTTCAAGACAGTCTTTAAATTTTATGCCCAGTATTTCATCTTAAAGCACAGGCAAATGGGGCAGATCGCTGAAATACAGCAAAGACATGAGCAGTATCTCCCAGAACCACCCAGTCCACTAACACTTCTCTGTGATGGATGTGCGGATATCCAGGTTGGAAGTTTTGTTCTTGATATTCTGGGCCAGGGTGAAGATGTCCTCTAGCTGAGGGTGTCTCTGCTCCAGGTCACCCTTCGTCTCCTGCTGACACCGTCTTTGTGTAAGACACTTAATAAAGCCGTAAAGGCCAGCATAACTCAGGTCAAGTCATGTAACAAATCAGGAAAGGCCTTCCATAAAGTACCAAAAGTATGGTACTTCTTTTGTGTTGGTTTTCCACTGGCGTAAAAGCTGGTACTAGCGCCAAATGACATCATCAGCACACTCATTAGATCAGTTATTCAACCACAGAAAGTCAGTTGAGGCCCCTATGACAGTCTTCAGTCGGGTTGGGTCGGGTCAGGCCATACCTCGAGGTGCATGGCAATAGTCTGGATATCCACCACATCTCCCACAGTTGCGAGGTTGCACTTCAGTGTCTGGTCTATGAGGAGCAGCCAACTGGCAAGCTCGGTGGCTCGCTCGTTGAGGTCAGCGGGGGCCACGCGCTCAGCGCCTTGGGGAGCCAAATGTTGCTGACTGGTCATCGCCACCGCTGCCAAAAGATAGTCAGGCTTACAAAGGCCACCGGGGTAAATGCATCTCATGGGCCGTCCCACCAGACCCTGCCAAAGATCAACCCCTCCACAGCTGGATCATCCAGCACTGTGCAGGCTAACAAGAGTCATATGGACAATTTGCAACAACTGGAAGATACACAGATGGTTCATCTGCATTCTTTGGTGAACTTCTGGTTCTCTGCTTGCTCTGTGGATTACCTGAGAGGGGTTGCTCAGCTACCTGCTTCTGCATCTCCCGGACCCTCATCTCCAGCACCTTCCAATCAGCTGCTAGCTGCTCCACCTTGCTCTGCGGACACACCACACACGCAAAATGAAAAGAACCGCTTCAAAAACATGCTTTGTATTACATCTTATCACCAGATGTTTGGTCTTCCACAGATTAAGTCAGAGGCAGCGTAATGACCTTCTCCTGAGGAAGTAACTGCTGTCGCTTCTGGAGCTGGATGGACCTGGAGAGGAGGTCCTCCAGGTCTCGTCTGTGCTCCTTCATGGAGCTCTCCAGCAGCTGGGGGAACCCCACCGACATAAGTAAACACCAAGGCTCACCTTCCAGAAACAGACTTATGACATCACACTTCAGCAAGGGCTTTACCTGGCTCTCCTGCGGACCTCTCAGGCTGAGGGTCTCCTGCGTGACCAGCATCCAGCTGTTAAAGCGGTTCATCTTGTCCTGGAAGAGGGCGTGACCCTGCAGCTCAGACTCCACCTCACCCACTTTGTCCAGAAGCTCCGTCGTCACCTAGACCGAGAGACAGGATCTTCAGATCGACACAAGACCCGGATGTTTTAGGAATGACTCCAAAAAATGTTCAGCCACTCTACAGGCTGATAGTACCACGAACATTGCGTGCTGTTGAAAGGCTAACTTCAATCCTCATTGACACGCCTGCACTAAAACGAAAGATACAGACAAAAGCATTTGTTTGATTCATACATGGCTCCAGTTCATGTTGACGGCCCTCAGCCGGGACACGTGCTGCTCTCTCTCCTGGCTAGTGAGGTCCCGGCTGGCCAGGATACGTGGCACGTTTTTATTCAGCCAGGTCAGCTGCTCGTTTCGGGCGTCCAGCTCCTCCGCCAGGGTCTGCGGGGGCACGCACCACCACACTCGCTCATACGAAAGGCGCTTTAAGCTGCTACACGCTAGGCGTGCTAGTAAACATAACCAGCCGAAAATCTGCTGAACCCTCTAAAATTTCACCAGAGTATCTTTGGGTCCTAGGAGAGCTATATTAGCCAGCTGTTATGTGCTGTCTGCTACTGCAATGTGCAAAGTGCATTATGGAATATAAAGGGGGCGTGGCCATATGTACATCAGCCCATTTGCCATATTTAACGGGATAGCGGCCTTCTCTCTGGGGAACAGCAGAGGGTGTTTGGCAGGTGATCGTCCCGGTGAGGAACAAGAGTTCGAGTTCCTCACCTTAAGTTCTTTCAGGTTCTTGTCGCTGGCAGCCGGTGGCAGAGAGCGGACGGCGTGGCCCGTCTGCTCCAACCACACCCTCAGCTCCTCCGTGCGCTGGCTCAGGTCCACCAGCAGCGGGTCTCCGCCGGCCAACCTGGTCATTCAGAAACATATGTAATAGAGGCACACACACACAGCATTCTCCCTAGTAGGTCAGATTAAAACACACTTTAGAATCATAATATTTATAATGCGAAATAAGGTAATATTTTAATTATTATCTAATGGATATTTAATCGATTATTTAAGGATAAACTGGAAAACTAAGGAGAATGTCAATTTATAGTATTTTACTTAAATCAAGATTAAGGGAATACTTCTATATTGATAAATCAGCAGTATGTAGTCAAAGCACACAAACTGTAGAATATTACTAGGTATAATTTATAGCCTAGAACTTCCGGCTTTGCATGAATAAAAGTTTAAATTTCTATCCATAAGACATGAATACCCAAATGAACGTTTTTGCAATGCTCAGGCAAAGCCTGCAGAGGACTTAGCGTCTCCACAGCGTAAAGACCATTGGATAGAAGCAGCCGCAAATAAATCCTAGTATGAAAAGTATGGAACAGTATGGAAAATGGGTATAATCATCATCATGATCATCATTAATGTTTAGTGACTTGGCACACTGATTTATTCAGCTTTTCATAACGAGAACCAGCAGTCACAGCTGAATGTGGACAAACCAGCTTCTTGTTCAGCCTTCCGGTCCTGGGAATCCATAAACAGTGGGTGACACCCCCTTAAACACACCCCAGTCACGAGGCTCACCCGTGGTGCCGCTCCTGCACCTCCCTCTGGATGGCGCTCCATCTCCTGGTGAGGCCCTCCAGCTTCTCCTCTAGAAGGCTGCTGTCAGGGGTCGCGACCTGCTCCACGATGGCCTCGCCTGTCTTGGTCAGCTGGGTGAGCACGGGCTTGTGGCTGAGGAGGCCCTCTTCCAGGTCCTGCTCACAAACACAAGGTGACGGGAGGCGGTCTAGCCGCATGCAATAGCTGCCTGACACAGACAGGGGGCGCTCCTCACCTCCTGCTGCGCCCGGGCCTTCTCCAGGTCCAGGGCACCGTCGGGGCCCCGGGAGTCGGCCAGGGTCCGCTCCGCCTCACTCAGCCACTGGCTCAGGTCGTTGAGGTCGCAGTGAAACTGGTGCCAGTCCTCCACGGCGCGGTCGAAGTTCCTGCGCACAGACCCCCCCACTGTTTCACCAACAAACCCTCATGTTTTCAACTGGATGGATTAAAATTCCGAATGCTTCTAAAAATTACTAATTTCTTTATAAGCCTTCGCCCCATTTTTCAAGCATATTAAAAATGGAAAAGGCGATAAATTTCCAATCTGGAATGACTCT
This sequence comes from Gnathonemus echidnorhynchus, assembly GCA_026776725.1. NCBI lineage: Eukaryota > Metazoa > Chordata > Actinopteri > Osteoglossiformes > Mormyridae > Gnathonemus > Gnathonemus echidnorhynchus. The sequence goes on along the minus strand of JAODJU010000039.1, from coordinate 20,707,777 downwards.
CCTGCACAAGAGCACATACTTTCTACCAACACATTATCACACTGGCACTAACTTGACTGAAAGGGTTTTTAATAGAACATTCTAATTCAGACTTAATCCAGAACTCAGCAGGCAGATGAATTCTGATGAGCCTGAGAAGTAATCGATCTCAGTAAGACCAGAGCCATGAGGCCTAGCTATTCAGACGTGTAGAGTTCGCTAAAGCCGCGGTCAGAGAGGGTCGCTGGTCTTCTTGAGGACCCAGATGCTCAGAGACCTGAGGCATCACTGAGGAGTTTGGGGAACAGCGTTCACAGCTCAGGATGCGAACACCAGCCCCAGCGTCATTAACGGATGCCTGACTCTGTCAGCACTCAGCATAGTGTCGCCGCTGGGACAAATTTTACTGCTCCTCTAGCAGTCAATACTGCCCACCATGGGAGAAGTCAATCTGTAAAATATAGGCCTTCCTCCTAATAAATCTGTGTGAGATACAGAGATGTACAAAGGGGCGGGGCCACAGGGCCCAGCTGAAAGCTGATTGGCCCCTAGAGTACACCTTCCCATCACTCATGATTCAGAACATCATTGGCTAATTATAAGGTAGGCATCTCTGCATAAATTATGGCCCCACTTACACCCCGTATTTAAAAGCTCCTTTTTCAGGAAATTAAACTGATGAAGTCTATTGTAAAGTTGTAAGAAGGGAATGAAGTGCAGTCAGGCCACATGCAACGAACGGGGCGGCCTCACCCTTTGCGGTCCTCGTACATCCGGTTGACGCGGTCCCACTCGGCGTTCAGCTGGGACAGTGCATCCCCGATGTGCAGCACATCAGCGCGGGACGCCTCCTGGACGGCATCAGGGTGTCGCTCATGCAGTGTCATCACCTGCTCCTCCAGCTTCTCCAGGCTGTCCTTCACACTCTGTGACCCCGGGTGACCCCGTTACCATCGGCTACACAGTGCACCCCTTTCATTTCATGAAACGCTACATCCTGCAGGACCACTCCCTACCGCTCCACCCCTGTTCCTCAATAAAAATTCACCAAACTGCTAAGGTACAGTGTCTGGCTACCGGGGACATTTCTCTGACAGAAAATTGATCTGCTGGGATCGACTACATTTCAGCGGCGTATAAAATGCTGTAAAAGCGGATGCAAAGCAGAGTGTGTAAGTGTCACAGCGTCCGCCTGGTACTGCCCCGCTACAGCGTACACATGGCCATCGGTCACACGCCTGCCATTCTTTGACGTCACCCTGTCATCTACGCCCAAATGTTCCACAGAGGCGCCCAAGCCTGGACTGCAACGCCGATCCCTCACGTCTCAGCGGGAACTGTGACTCAGAGCCACAGCCCATTTACAGGCCGCAGATGGTGCGGAAAGGTGGAGGAGAGTCCTTTAGAGACGCATAGCTTAGACAGAGGTGCCATCCCCAGCACGAGAAGCCCACTCCAATCTGGGAAGCGTCGAGACTAACGATTTTCCCATTAACACCAGTGTCTTCTCTCTCTACAGTACTGACTTATCCCACATCATACTCTTGGTGGCCATCTTGGCTGTGAAAAGGACCCAAGCCGGCCATCCCTCATCCCTCCATCATCTGCCCCTGCCCTACTACGGGAACCAAACCCATCTTCTGACCAGCAAGCGAGAAGCCAGGTCGCTGTCGGCAGTTGAGGTGCCCTCACACTCACAGCACAGAGGCAAAGACAACTATACCATCTAACCACTGAGGTAAAAAAAATAAATAAATATGCATCCAACAAAAAAGCATGTAGGCCAACCTTGAGAGCGTCCTCCTGGGAGGAGAAGTCCTCGTAAAGCCCGCTACTGAGCTCCGAGGAGTTCAGCAGCAATTCTATGTCGGCCATAGCCAGCAGAGCCTTGTTGATGTCCAGAAGGTAGTCGGAGGGCAGGAGGGAGGGGGCCTTCTGCAGCTCGCTGTCCATCGTGTCCTCAGCCCTCCGCCTCGGAGGAGCCTCCAGGGGGCGCTCCATCCAGCTGAGGGTCACCTGCTGCGACACCGGGCCAGCCTGGTGCTCTCTCACGGCACGCAGCTCCTGGAAGATCAAAGTACACAGAACATATATATAAGGATTCTAAAGACTTTAAGCCTTTTTAAACTGGGAACCATCAAATGAAAAACTGGGACTCCCCACCACTAACGTGGCACAACATTCTCCTAGTATAAAGTAACTTATATTACATGTTCTCCATACATGTTACTGCCCCTCACAGGCTGACACAGTGAGGTACGTCCTACAGGTAAATGTTCTACCTCGATGTGGACGTTCTACAGGTCCTTGAGGAAATGTCTTCTCTTAAAGCATCGCGACCACATGGTCTCATCTCCATGGGGAACATGCACCAGAACATTCCACAGAGCTCCTTTGACTGTCAGTGACTCTCACCTGCAGGCCGGTGTAGCGCGTCTGCAGCCGGAGCAGTCGCCTGCGCAGCTCGTCCTTGCCGTCCCCGGTCATCTGCAGGAGGATCAGCTCGCCGCTCCGCAGCACCTCCTCCACCCGTACCTTCTCCTCGTCCATCTGCAGGGGGTGGGGCATCATTCTGAAGTTACCGAGACCTGGCTGCTTGCATTGCAGAGATCCACCCCTCCCTGTCATTTGAAAACCCTATGCAGAAGCAGCACTGGCAACACTGAAGTCTAACACTTCTAGACCATGAGTTTCTCAAAGGCTTAAGCTGAGCCCTGCACTGGCCTCTCCATTCAGCTTCTGAAGCAACTAACAGAGGTCAAAGTCAAGCACTGAATTTTAAGAAACGGCTAGGAGGTAAGAATGCAGAGGAATCACACGTCCCGGAGACTAACACCCGCTTAGAAACCAAGTTAGTTCTCAAGTGTCAAATACAAAGACGACCGCTATTCGCAGGCGGCGTGCAGATCAGCAGGTTCGCATGCTGTGCCTCTGATCAGACGGGCGCTGGTTCAAATCCCAAGGTTGGAGTGATTTGACTGCTGGGCCCTTGAGCGCCGATTGCTTCAGAAACTGTCTGACCTGCTTTCTTCGGATAAAAGCATCCGGTAAATAATAAATCGCTGCTCTTGAACAAATATGACAGGATCCTCATCCTCCACTGAACATTTCAACAGTTTTGCAAATTCCAACTTTTTTAGATAAGTGTGCGTTCTAACCATGCACATTAATGCATACGCGGTGTCATTTTCAATATTAAAAGCCTAATGATGCATGGTGAATAATGCGAGTGCTACCCACGTTGCCTGCTGCATAATGCGATTTCACCCGTAAGTTACGACTGTGCACTTCAGCTTGAATAACAAGGCCGGATACAGTGAAGCATTTCAGCTGCCTAGCAGGCACTTTCATCAGAAGCCATTACTGTCTCTCCTTCGCTACTCGGGAGGATGCCTGACGGTATCCTGACCGGAAATCTGTTGCATTTGCATTTCTTACCACGCTCCTCTCAAGCTAGATGCTATCCAGCTGCAGCACCGCAGAGGTAAACCAAACCAGATCTTGTCAGTTTATGAGTATTTAATCCTTGACACTTGTTAAATTTTTTATGCTCCTGCTCAGGATTAAGTTTTGTGGTTGTTTAAAAGCCTGCTTAAAAATAATAAGATTTAAATTTAAAAAAGAACAACATGCCACGGCCTGCAAGAACCACATCTGAGAATAAAACTGCTGATTACACCACCCGCCCCCCGCGGAAACCCTCACCTTCTCGTCATCCTGGGCCAGCAGTTGCACGTACTCGCCCTGGGGATCTAGCGCATCCAGGCTGGCCGTCAGCTCTTCCTCAAAGTCCTGCAACTCCCTGGCAGTTGCAGCCCCCGGTGCCGGAAGCTTCTGAGGCTGCTGATTCACCCGGGCCACGGGCTCCAAGGTCATGGACATCTGCAGGCAAGAAACAAGTCAGAAGGTGGCGCTGTGGTTAAGGAGCTAAGGCAGGGTTCTGCCCTTGGGTTCTGAATAAAGAGCATCTTCTGCATAATGAACAAATAATGAAAATATGGGCCATCTTTCACACAAAATTATACAATGAAACCCCAGAAGTCTTCATGATGGTCCTTCTACTGAGGTGAATCAAACGTCCCTGGACCCCTTCTTGTATTTATACATCATTGGAGCACCATCCCCTGCCTCAACACCCACCTTGGCAGCCTTGATGTGCTGGGAGACCTTGTCGAAGTTACGGTTGAGCTCGGCCAGCTTGGGCTCCACCACCTCTCTGCAGGCCGGTCCACGGCCGCTCATGAGGATGACGGCCTGGTCCCTCACGCTGTCCACCCTCAGGCTGATGTCCTCCAGCTCCACCAGCAAGTTCTGGGTATGGCAGGGGTGGGGGACCACAGTGATCACACCTATCAGCTCCCGATCCCTTCCCCCCCCCCC
>JAODJU010000039.1:20691421-20703163 GCA_026776725.1 Gnathonemus echidnorhynchus | reverse complement strand
AGACTGGGGAGCTCAGGACGAGGAGGCACAATATACACCACAGATGAGAGGCACCGGGGATCGTCCACACGAGGGCTCCAACCTCTTCCTTCTCAGAGGGTGCAAGCTTCTCAGTCTCATCCAAGTGGATCTCAGTCTGGTACAGCCAGGTGCTAATGTGGGCCAGGTTCTCGTCAAAGATCTCCATTTCATTTCTGTGGCTCTGCAACACGCACCACCACCACAGTGTAAGTGACTGGCACCGAGCCCAAAAATCAGATTCATACTCTCCTGTGGCTTACAGTTCGCTGACAGCACAGCAGACGAAACACAACCCCTGTTCAGGAAGGTCACCTCTGCAACGGAGCAATTCAGTTTCTCAGGAAACTGCGGTGGGGGTTGGGGGGGGATACATCTAACCTACATCTTGTCTGCAATTAAGGATTTACAGTTTCACTACCACACAAAGAAAGCATCCAACACAATCGCAGTCTTCATCCAGCTTTGAGTGTTAAACATATCCAAATGGGATGCAAAACAAAATACCCCATTCACCCAAAATTCAGGACAGTTTTTTAAAACTCTTTCCACACTAATTTTTTTGAAGTCTGTCTGCCAACAGTCCACAGCCCAGTCATCAGGAATACGGGACTCAGTCACCTGACAGAAATCAGACACCATGTCCATTCTAATGCATTTTTTTAATATATAAACCTTGGATTACCAATGGGCTATTTTAAACATGCCTTAAGCACAAATTCATGCTCTCAGCACGGCTGGAAAAAGGCTAATTGGAAACATTTCACTCAACGCTCAGAACAGCATTCTCCTGCTTTTAAATTTTATACACTAAAGCAGCTCAGCATTTAGCACCAGAGTCTGATGGGAAATGACTTAAAAAATAACACATTTGGCTGAAATGTTCCGCTTTTCATATTAAAACAAAGCTTGTTAAAATCACCTTGCCACAAGGCTTTAACATGAACATACCTACTGCAGCATAACTGCACTCACCAGCAGTGGTTCATTTAGACTAAAAATTGCAGTTTTAAAAATGCACATTTAAATATGCTGAAAAATACAAAACTCACATTTCAAATGCTAATTAAACAGCATTATGTTGCTCCGGGACACTAATGCACCCAGACACACTAATGCAGGGCGTCTCAGATGTCAGACTTTAGTTTCTGGTTACTCAGGGTTTAGTCGAGTTTCTCAGCCTAAAACTAATTCTCCTGGCTATAGTGTGTGTCAACAAATGTACCCCAAAAACCATGTTTTACCAAGCCACCCCACCACTGCACACACTGCTTGTTATTAATAAAATGCAAATGTTTAATTTTGGGGAAATTAAATGAACTATTTTAGTTCTAATTAAAGCCTGGGATTTAACATGATACTTCAAACTCCCGCAGTTTCTGACTGCATTTCTGGGGATCTGAATCCACGTTCCTGGTGGCGTCCACTTTCTGCCCTTCTCTGATCTACCATCCACCCTGATGTCCTCAACCAGACTAACATTTCAAAGGCCCAGTATGGCAGGGATCAAACCCACCAGTACGCTGCTCAGCCAGTCCTCTGCCAGGGTGCGAACCCGCGCCCAGCTGGCGTTCAGCAGGCACAGCCCTTCCTCCAGCTCCGTCTCGCTGCCTTCCACCAGCGACTGCAGGGCGGCGCTACACTCCGTCACGCTGCGCAATTCCCCCTCCTGCCGCTCCAGCTCCTTCAGCAGCCCCTGGGGAGGGCAAGAGATGCATGACTAAAACTGGGAATTAATGTCAGATTGGGGGGTAGGATATCTTGCACTTAGCTTAGCATCATATCCACAGAACTAAATAATGATCCAAGAGAACAGTTCTGTTCTAAACAGCCACCTCATAATATTTCCTGTAATACAACATATAATGCACAACAATATGCTAGTAAAGGGTAAATGTAACCAATAATGCATTTCCCTACATATGATACTGCCCCCTACAGGCTGACATAGGAATTCTGCGTCACTCACATGGGCCCAGGCCACCTCATCGTCTATGTCTGCTGGCATGCTCCCGGTAGATGTTTTCTGGTCAAGTACAGCCTCCGTGGTCCCCAGCCACCCCCGCAGTGCGGCGCTCTCCTTCTGCACCTTCTGAGACAGGGACAGGGCCTTCTCCAGGTCCTGTTTGCCCTCTGTCACCTGGGAGCAGCATGGTTTTATTTAATTGGCCAAAATGTGCAGGGTTCTTAAAAGGGTTGGCGTGGTGGGCGGCGACTAACCTGGGCGCCCAAGTCGTTGTAGAGCAGCTTGAGCGCGGTCAGCTGTTCATCCATACTCTTGGGGTTCTCCGTCTGCTGCTTCTGCACGATCTGCCGGCCTGTCTTGATCACTGTCTCCACCTCCAGCTTCACCTCGCTCAACACTTTGTAGAGTTTCTGTTTGGGAGGAAAGTGGGAATGTGAGGGTCTGACTGGGAATGGGTTGATGTGAGACAGACAGACAGACAGACAGACAGACAGAGATAGATAGGTGGATACAGACAGACAAGGCAGTGCAAAGATTATATATTTACTGCATTACAGGAATGCATATATGAATTAATAAAATAAAGGAGTGTGCATGTGATGCAGTCGTGCATCATTTCAGGAGGTTCAGCAGCAGGGAAGGCCGGGCTTACCGAGTACAGGCTCAGGAGGCCATGCAAATCAGTGGGGTGGGCGGGGCTTACTGTGCACAGGCTCAGGAGGCCATGCAAATCAGTGGGGTGGGCGGGGCTTACTGTGCACAGGCTCAGGAGGCCATGCAAAACAGGGTGGAGGGTGAGGCTTACCATGCACTCGCTTAAGTGGGCCTGGATCTCCTCGGGCTCTACGCTCCTTGCGTCCAGCACGTGTAACTCAGCCTTGGCACCCTCCAGCACACGCCGGCAGTCCAGCATGCGCTGCTCGAAGTTGGCTGGCTTCTGGAAGAGCTGGAACTTGGTGGAGATCTCCCGGAGCTTCCTCTGAAGGGTTAAGGACCATGGATGAAGCAGGCAAGGTCAACACCCGACCGACCAGAGAAACAGCTCACATCTCTGGACTTACTCATCTGTGGTGCAGTTGGGCTTTTAATGCCTCAACAATTAAGAATTTTGATGTTACATTAATTCGGCTGTTATTGCCCTGTCACATGTTGGTTGGAACCAGACCCAACAATGACCCCAAAGCAGGTGTAGCAGCTGACCTGCAGCTGGTCCAGCATGGTGCCCCCCCGGGACGCCTTTCCATCCTGCGACGCAGCCGGGGCTCCTCTGATGCCCTTCTTGCGCAGCTCATCCACCTGCAACTCGAGGGTGGCGATCTCCGCCTGGATGTTCTGTGAAGAGAACGAGGAAGAGTCAGGCACAGGACATCGCTCCACAGGAGAATTTTTTTTCATTTAAACATTGAGTGCTGACGGCAAAAGATTTCTGCTGAGCGAGACGTAGATGTAATCAGCCAGACATATCCTCTGCTCTGAGCTTATCAAAGTGAGACATGAAAATGCTGAGGTCATGACCCTCCACACCACTGTTACCATGGTTTCCAGGCCACCTACGTAAAGCATCTATGGGAGCTGAGTATAACAGAAATACAATTGGCTGTTTGTCAAAATTACGTGGTGTTGTCTGTAGAGGGCGCCCCATTCCTGCATACCTGGGCCTCTTGAGGCAGCTGGAAGGCATCAACCCGGTCGGTGAGATAGGACGTGAGCGTCTGGTCCAGCCGGCCGAGGGACTCCTGCAGAGACTGCAGAACCTGCTCGTTTTCCCGCAGTGTCTGCAGCTGCTGCTCCAGGGATATCTGCCTGCTGACCGCCTGTAGGGGGCGAGAGAGAGCTTGAGCAAAGGCCTTATGACCTGGTCACCCAGCATGTACAGTACAACACAGGGCACTTCAGGTCAAGCACAACATGCAGTGCATCACGTTCCCCTAACCAGTCAAGACACAGAGGGCCCCTTCCTCCCCCCGTCTCCCCTCCACCCACACTGCCCACTGGGGGGGGGGGGGGGGGGGGCTGAGCTCTCTGACCTGGTGGCTAAGCTGCTCGTAGCGGCTAGTGAAAGCCTCTAGCTTCTCGCTGATGATCTCATCCAGGATGCCACCATCAATCAGCGTCTGGCCCAGCTCCCGGATCTGGGTGCGGTTGTCACTCGGGTGGCGCAGGACTGATTCCAGGGCCTGCGGAAATTTCAGGAAGGGGGGGGGGGGAGTGGAGTATCCGTGGGAGGGAGTCAAAAGAAGTGATCAGCCTCCGGGAAGCTCAGGGTGAACAAGATAGGAAAAGCTGCTAGAGCAGTGATTCTCAACCCATGGGTCATGGCAGGTTCTGAAAAGGTCACGAGGCAGAGCTGGAAATGTAAGCATTTTAAAACCGGCGAGCTCCTATGCTGATCCATGATCAGATTTCCCAGCCACAATCCTAGAAGCAACCTATATAAATGGGTCTTGGGTCTGCAGCTGCTTAGCGCCAAACTAGCAAACACTCAACCAATCCAAGAAGCCAAACTACAGATGGTTAATTTAAAATTCACTGGCACATCCAGTCAGATTTGTGCAATAGGCATTGATTGGTGTAAATTACAGAGTGCACTGCATGCTTGATCATAGCATTAATGCAAAGCTAAACTCGATATAGGGTCACGATTGAGCTGGCATGGTAAGAATTGGGTCGCAGTGCAGAAAGGTTCAGATCCACTGACATACAGGTTCAGTGGTACGGCGGGGGCTCTTTGCTGGGGTGAAGCCCACCTCTAGTGCCTGGTTGACGTCCTGGCTGTTCTCTGGAAGCCCTTCACAGGCTTGCAGTCGCTCCTCCAAGCTGTTGAGCCAGTTGTTCTCCAGGTCCAGGTACTGTAGCAGCTCCATCCAGCAGGACCACACCTCCTATCGCGGCAGACACAGGAAGGTCATAAGACACACCTACCCATGCAGGCCACGCCCACTGTCACACACAGGACCCATAACCCTCAGTGCAGCTACAGGTGATGCCATGCAACACAAACCAAACAAGCCCATTCGTTCACAACACAACAGGAACCCAATACACACACTACCAAGCCTGTGGCATTAAACCCTGACATACTGCTTGCTACAGCATGTTCAGGGATATCTGCTCTCTTTGAACATCCAGCCACAGCGCTATAAAGAGAAGTTTAATTAATTTCATGATTTAACAGCAATGTACTATCATTCTCTGGGGTCAGCCTGAGCACACGAAATAGAGGCTGGTGCGCTAATCGTTTGATAATGCAGACAAATCATCGCATTGGGCTTGCGGTCTTTCAGAGACTGTTTCAGTGTAGGACTTTTATTTCTGCTAAATGGTTCTTAAGAGTTACACCGTTTCCTTTCGTTTTTGGATCTCCTTCTTATAGGATACGTTTTAAAACGGGTTTGTTTTCTCAGCGCCCCTTTTTAAGTCGTACCTCCAGGGTGTGACATTTGCTCCGGAACCTCTCGCACAGTTTCTGGTAGTGCTTCAGAACCCCTGTCAGCTCTGTAGTTAGGTCCTGGCCACCAGGGGGCGACTTTGCCACCAGCAGGTTAATGCTATCCTTCAGTATCTTCACTCGCACCTCCTTCTGCAGCACGTCCTCTTTGGCCCTCTGCAGACACACAGAGGCAGAGCATCGTCACGGCAACCGTGCCCGTCACCCCCCTCTCCCCGAAGCCCTCTACTGGACAGGGTGGGAACAGTTAGGTCTTTTAAGAGCGTAAATCTCGCCCTCACATGACATACAGCACATCAAACATTCAACACAATGCGATTCAGTAACGGTTGCATATTATTCAATACAGCTCAGATTTAACACAATTCAGATCAGTTTAGCAATGCACTGAAGTAATATATCGGATCAGGGTATTTTAGTGTCTCATTCCTGAAGTAAAAAAATAAAAACGTTCTTCTAAATAACTCAAAAGATGGCATGTGTCATAAGAAAATTGACAGTAACATGCAATAAAACTGGCTTTGCTTATTTGTCACAGCAATATGAGCGGAATATTGATTGGTGACGGCTTGATCGATTATTGGTTAATTTCATTCCAAACTTGAGCTGGGGGTTTAAATGCGACAGACATATTATGCACTTGGACTGAATTTCCTTTTTGTCACACCCCCTCTTACATCTCCACCATGCCACCCTAACCTAGACCTCCCACTGGCTACCTTACTGGCTGCCAGCTGGTGATGAGATGCCAATTAGCACACAAGCGTCACTTTCCCTCTCTCAAACCGGCAATGCTAAAACATGCACGCACACACGCGTAAAGAGGCACGCGGGCAAGGCAGTGTGCCCGGCCTCGCACCTTCATCTCCTCCAGAGCTCCCTCCAGATCTTCTGGACTCTTGTACTCAAAGTCCCTCATGAGGAACTCCTCGTCCACCTGCACCATCCACTCCCGCATCTCCACCAAGTCCTTCTTCAGGTTCAGTGTCCTCTCCTGGGTCTCCCACGCATGCTCCTGATGTTTCTGCAGCTGTGGGGGGGGGTAGTACATCATTACGTCTCTCCTTCCTACCCTCACATTCCCATGCATACAAAAGCCCCCCCCACACACACACATGACCACAGCATGTCTCTGAACTCTCAGGATGCACCATGTTATAAATGATCGACCTATTAATTACATGCATTCTGACGCTGTATACATGATGATACTTAACATTATCAAACTTTTCTGCCCCCTAAAAGGGATATTTAGGTTCACAAAAACGCATCAAGAGGAAGAAGCCAGGCCCTGCTGCTTGTACCTGTGTGCTCAGCCTGTCCCATCGCCTCTGACACTCCTCGAGCTTAGGTTGCCCCCATGTGGCCAGCCCGGGCATCGCGCACGCCCGCACGGCCGCCGCGTCTCTGACCACCTGCTTCAAGTCCGCCTCCACAGCCTCCATTTCATTCACGAACTCCTGCGGTGGGATATGGGGGGTGGCGATGACATCAAAGTGGCATCTGTCACCCTTTCAGGGGTCAATGTGGAACAATCAAAAGCCAAAAAACAAACAAATTAAGTCCCTACTGCCGACCATTGGAAAGCTGTCATATTGATTACGCTCCCAAAGCTCTTCATTGCTGATATGGCAGCAGAGAGATCAGCCCATTGATGTTAATCACGACCGCGGTCTGTTCAGAAACAGTAACTCCCAAGCCTGGCACCGGCCCTGAATATCAAGGTGCTAAATTCTGAATGATTAAGCAAAGAAGAGCCCCCCCCCCCCCCACAGACAGGCCTCTGTAGAGCCTGGAAGCAAACAGGCGCCCCCGCCGAACCCCTGTCTGCAGGAAACACAATATGAGCCGAGCCCAGTGCATGCTGGGATACGCTCTATGTTACACTACATATTCAGCCTCGTTCCCTTGATTAAGTAATCTAAATTAAACAGTTGCTTATTTTATGCCAAACTCCAAGCAGCTGAATTTCATACTGCTTGCTCAAATAGCGACAACACCCCCCACCCCCGCCCCCCCAATGATAGGTGAGGTAATCGCCTACCGTGCATTGGTTCAGCTCCTCCTGCAGCTTCCCAGCATCCCCCAGGGCAGCGGTATCTTTGGTCATCAGTGCCTGCACGCCGTCTAGCCAGCGCTCCACCCGTGCGATTCTCTCCTGCCGGCAGAAACATCGGGTATTCGGTGAGGGGGCCCCACCCCAGGGCGACATCTCCGGAGGTTGTTCCATTCATAGTGACAGGAGAGGAACAGAGGTCCATGTGTGGCATGCAGGGAGTCACGGGGCATCGTACCTCCGAATCCTTTAACTTTCCAAGGACCGACTGCAACATCGCCAGCTCAGCCTGAGCCTGGCTGGCCAGCTGGCTCCACCTTTCGGGGTCGGAGGTCAGTCGCGGCTCCAGAGAACGGCACAGGGCCTATGGGAGAGCAGCCGCGGGAATTACAGCTAGCAGCCACGCAGAATCACCACAATACATACCGCCGCTGATCACATGACCCAGAAAGCTATGCTGCCAGGTACGGACGGTGAAAGCCATCACGACGTTCATCTCTTAATTACCCAGAATGCAGCTCATCCACGAGCACAACCAGCATGACCTTGGAAAGGGCTGCGACATGCGATTCTCTCCCTTCGGATCTGCCTTTGCGGTGTCCCGGCACTTACCTCTGCACTCCGCACGGCTCCGGCGGCCGTCCCCGTGTCCACGACGCCATCCCGCAGGGACGCGATCCGGAGTTCTGCTTCCTGTGCAAAGCGGCGGTCTTCCAGGGCGGGTCGGACAGCCAGGGCTGGAACGCAAACCGACAACTCAGGAAAAGCCACAAAAGAAAGACTGAGTCACAGTCAGCATCCGAACCAGAAGCTGCATTAGATCCTCACACAGAAGGTCAATGCCACTGAATAAGAATGAACAGGATAAAATGCACAACTGCAGGTAATCTTTGTAATTTCATTTATTTTGCCTATTTTTGTGTGTTTCAACTTGAATGAGCTGCAAACGCCAAAAACTGCCACACGGGGGCGCACAAGCTCCTTTTGGATGACCTAGATTGCAAGAATGTTACTGCTTTCGGAATATAATTACAAGCTAATGAAAACAAACAGGAGAGATGTGCTTTCCGTTGCAGGGCTTAATTTAAATAAAAAGTGCGGCCGTGCAGTTTCCCGAGCTACACTTCTCGCTAGGCAGTCGCACAAATCACTCGGCGGATTTCGACCTTCTGAAAATGAGATCTATCTTTCTTCTGCACGGTCTCCTTCTCAGCAAACCCTGAACCACAAAAAAACCTGCAGGTGGTGGATCATCCACCTTCAGACAGACCCGTAACTGTTTTAAATCCATGACTCAGGAACCATGCAGTCAAATATTTTCAGTGGATTACATCTTGGCGTTCTGGGACACAAATATAGCATTCATTACCTCCCTCTAGCCCTCCACAAAAAAAAAAAAACCACTAAGAGTTTTGAAGCCAAATTTTACTCTGCTCCCTTTTCAAACTATGGATGGATTCCAGAAGCATCCACCTCAGAAAAAGTGAGCCCATCGGACGTTGAGGCAGTGGTCAGTAACCAAGCGAAACCGTAGGAGGTCTGTCATTACTTCCCTGCGGGCTCGCACAGGCCCGGCCCAGGCGCAGCTCTCGCCAGGCCGTACGGGCAGCACATGGGTTTGGCTGCCGCCCCCCGGCATCCCAGCATGTTCTGGCCTGGCTCCAGACCTTAGGGGCCTAGTGAGTGTCTTTCCCTTCTAAGGTCAGAAAGACAAATGTTTTTCTGTTCCCAACCTCCCACCAACGGTCTCCCGAAATGGAGAGATGAAATATAAAGCGCCGCCGCTGGTTTTGAGGATGGGTTGACCATGACCGTGAGTCACGAATTCACCGCTGTGCTCACTCGCTTGCTTTTCCTCCAGGCCGGTCTCTTCAGGAAACGGCCAGACTGGTCGTCGGCCATTTCTGAAACGCTACACTGCGTGCTGGGGGCTCGCTGCCGATTGCTTAACCCCTGAAAGAACCTACCTGCGTGCAACTCCTGCGACTGCCTCTGTAACCCCTCCAGCACGGAGGTGCGGCGGGCGCCGAGCGCCGCTATTCTGGCCCGCAGGGAGGCGGGAGTCTGCGGCTCGCGGTCCAGCGCCATCGCATCACGGGACAGCCGGTCCAACTGAGGGCCAAGGGCCTGCAGCTCCCCTCTTCTGGCCTGTAAGAGAGACAGAAGGTCGGGGTCAAATGGACCCCAAGCTTCAGCTCTGAATACCCAGTTCCCCAAGACTGTTAAACTTCTACATCCTAACAAAATAAAAACATAATACTCATCACAGCATTCATTTTCAGTTAACCCCCTTTGTTTTAAAATGGAATTAATGTTTATGTAAGGCGTTCACAGGTTTTCATACAAACAAATCAAGTCACTACGTTAAACAATAAGTCGTCCAAGGCTTGACAGAAAGCAGTTTTACACCTTGGCTACTAAATCAGGCAGTAAGTACATGCTGATCCTGCAGTGTACAGGAACCCCCCCCCACCCCCAAGGCTGAACATCAATCAGTCTTATTTCCTCAAGCAGGGGTTAGGTGGGGGGGGGTGGTTACCAGCTGGACAGAGTGTTTTAACTCACTGCCCTATAACTGCCCCCCCTCGCAGAACAAGGATCCATGTGGTGCCTTCTCGCTCTCAGGGTCTGGACCACGCCGGAGAGCAGCAGCCAGAACCGGCGCTTAAAGACTTGCTGCTCGTATTTCTCAGGGACTGGGGGTTCCTGCCAGGTGGAACACAGATAACAGGATCTGCTGACCTCACAGGTCGCCAGCTGGGAGCGCAGCTGGGCCTCGTCGGCGGCTGAGTCGGCCTTGGGCGCCCCCCGCAGGCAGTCCTCCAGGCCGCTCACGGCCTGCTCCAGACACCGCAGCTCTAGCTGGGCGGCACCGACCCGCTCCTGGAGGTCCAGCTTCTCCTTTAGGTGCAGGATCAGTCCCCGGCTGCTCTCCCACTCTGCCTGGACGGCAGCCAGCCGGGGGCTCAGGTCTCCCGCGGACAGGCCCTCTGCGGGGGCAGGGGGCGGCAACAGGTTTCATGAGGTTCACACACCCGATATGAGTCTGAAAATGCTACCAGATGTCCACCAACTGTTCATGTACCACACCAAAGTGATGCCTCATGATTTGTTTGTTTTGGTTAACTTTAAGGCTGAACATGCACTGGTATCATTTGGTTTGAATTCTATCACGATTGTGAATCCTAGTGAATATCTGCACCACAGACAGACTCACTTCAGGCTACACGTCTCACTGGTACCTGTATGAACTGTTGCTCTGTATCTGTGCTGACCCACTAAAAATGGCTAAAGGGTGCACTTAGTCTGGAGAGGTTTGTGCAGGAGGAAGTTTCCACGGATGTTACGTTTCAAGTCTCTTACTAACTGTCCTGTTAAGGTACAGGTGCAGATGTTATCCTGAATGCTCTGTTCTTGCAAAAATCAAAGCATGAGTAGTGTGTTCAGAAGTTGCACCTTTCTTCAGTCGCTCCAGCAAGGCCTGCCCCCCTAGGGTCACACTGGCCACTTCAGGGGCTTTCTCCTCCAGTTGCTCTTTGAGAACCTACATGGGGTAGACGAAAGAAACACATCACGACACTGCTGCAGTGCCACCTAATGGCCTGGAGGCTAAATGCATCAGGAGACAAAAACTGCTGTGTGTAGATTTTTACCTTCAGCTTTTCCTTTGAAACAGACGTCTCCTGGGCCTTTTCGTCATTCGTCGGAACCAAAGCCTGAACAGAGGTTTTCCATCTGCCTATCCAGCTCATGATCTCCACGAGGTTGCCTTCCATCCTAAGCAAGAAGAAAAAGATCATTCATTGCAGGAATGTCACCACGTTTAGAAGTAGAAACCACTCTGAGAGGCTTAAGGATGAGCTGCAGCAGTCAGACTGAGCAACAACCAGCGGTAAGGACAGTGGGTAAGGGCCCACAGCTTACAGCGCCCGAGTGTCCTGGTCTTCTTGCAGCTGCCGTTTCTTCATGGGGGGAGGGGGCGGCAGCTCTTGGGCCGACGACCGCCCTGTCACGGTGGCTGCTGCGGTCATGGCCGACATGGAGGTGACGCTCTCCAGGACAGCGGTCTCGTCTGCTTGAGGCAGCCCCACCTCGGTCAGCGACTCTGCCAACTGCAAGAGTAAGGGGGGGGGGATAGTGTCCTAAATATAACTGTCCCACTGCCTTCCTCACAGCCTTGTACTGCATCACAGGTTACCACCTGCATGTACATTATAAACAATTTAAAAAGGGGGGGGGGGGGGGGGGGGTGGC
>JAODJU010000039.1:20667038-20689263 GCA_026776725.1 Gnathonemus echidnorhynchus | reverse complement strand
GGCGGTTATCCCAAATTCAGCCAAGAAGGGACACCAGCATCCTGACTCAGCTGACCTCCCAAAAATGCTTCGCAAGCACTACCCCCCCCCCCCCCCTTGGGAAAGTGAAAAACCCAAGTGGAAGACAAATCATAAAGTCCCTTTATCCAGCATGGAATTTTGTAGTTAATTCACATCCCTTCCTTGGGGTGGCTGAGTGTGTTAGGTCTCCATCATCAGAAGGTCACTAGTTTGAATCCCATCTTTGGCTTCGCTCTCAACTGTATACGTGTGTGATTGTGTCTTTAAAAAAAAAATTTAAAAAAAGGTGAACACGATGGGCTATGCGGAAACTAACTGCACTCGGACCTGTGCAAGGGGTAAAATAAAGCTGTTTTCCCTCTAAGATGCCGTCATTTAACCTGCAGTTGGTCCTCCAGCGCTGCGGTGGCGTTATCGCTGCTGTTCTCATCCACAACCACCACCATGTGCGTAAGGGAGTTCACTTTCACCTGCTCCGTCTCCAGGTCATTCTGCAGCACCTGTCAACAGGAAAATCGATGTCAAGGTCACGGTCACACTCTGAATGAATTTATTCTACCAGAAATGTTAACAGAAATAACGGTTAATATCCTGAGACACTGGGATTGTTGTAAGAAGTTGTTTAAAGACACACAGAGTTTAAAAGGAAGCTGTTAATTTTAAACCATTTTTTTGCAGCTGAATTCTCCAGGAGCCACTCCAGTGAGCCTGGGTTCACAGACGTCACCCGTCACGCAGACAGTGCTCTCTCTTCTAGTTCCCTGCCTAACAGGGGTTAGTAGGATGGGATGGGGTTAGGCCTGTTGCTGTGGGATGCTTAGACACACACAGCACCAGGAAAAGCCTCTTAGCATCTTCCGTAACGCTCTCTCTCTCTCTAAATGAGAATTAGAAATTTGCAGAGCAGCAAATTCAATTTTAAAACATGACGGGGAAAAAAAAAAAACAAATGCAGGGTCACATGACGGAGAAGAGCTCCCTGGGAATAATGGGCACTTGTGGAGCAGCAGAGGAGACTAAACAAGCCCGGCCTGTGTCTCCTGCCTGCTGGAGTGTGAGGCTTCGGCCCACAGATCAAACCGGAGCTCCAGCCCTGACCCCCCAACGGCCAGCGGGTCTCACGCTACAACCTCCTCCTGCTCACAACTGCGCTGCTTGTTCAGGAAAATCAAGTCAAAATATGCGTTAATTTACTAACCAAACTGGCCTGACGGTACCTCCTAGTAACCTGAGCTCTGTGGACGTACTACACGTCCAGCGGCATTTGCCACCAGTCAAACCACATATCTCCGTGTGGCCCCTGGGGTTTGAGTCCCCCTGTTGGCCACAGACAGTCACTACACTAAATATTAAATAAGTGTATTCCTCATTTAGAAATGCTAGAGCAGCATGTTCCAGCTAGCTAACCGCCACCTTCTAAGTCTAGATGGTCCTAGACTCTAGAACCGCTAGAAATGTATTTAGCTTTTGAAACATCAGAGGAATGTGTTTTTTTGAGTGGAGCCCCAGAATCAAAAAACTCGCCCCAGTACACATCAGCCGCGCTGCCAGTCAGTGGGGCAGGTTCATGCATGCACAGGCACGCACAGGCATGCACAGGCACGCACAGGCACTCGCCTTGTGCTCCTCGATCTGCGCGCGGTACCCCTCCAGGTCCCCTGCGGTTGGCCGGGCCTCCATGCGCCGAATGCGAGCCTCCGTCTGCGACAGCCAGTCGGCCAGCTGCTGTAGCTGAAGGTGCTGAAGCTCCATCAGGACCTCGTGAAGCCTGCGGGGGGGTGGGGAGGGGGGGTGACATACAGGAGCAAAAAAGGATGCGACATCAGCGAAAAGGCATGACAAGCTAGTTAATGCTGCTCTGTCGGCATCGGCGAATGGCACAGGGAACGGCGCGTGATCCACTCAGTGACTGGGGTAAGGATGCAAGTTAGGATGGAGGGCGATTGGAAGGTCGCTGATTCGAGGCCACACAAAGCAGAATAGCCCATCAGACCCATGAGCATAGCCCTTAACCCTCTGAAATGCTCCAGGGGCTCCAGATAAAAATCGCTGACCCTGTGCTCATGCCCCAAACTTCGCTCTCAACTGTACACGTACACGCACACGCACACACCTGGCCTGCCGGTCCATACTGGCGACACGGAGGCCCTCCCAGCGAGAGTTCAGCAGCGTCATCTGCTCGCGGATCTCATCCTCCTCTTCCTCAGTCAGGTTGCCCTGGGCGATGAGCTGGTTGCCCGCCTGCAGGACATTGCCCACGCTGCTCTGGTGGGCCGTCAGCTCCATCATGAACGCCTGCGGGGGGGGGGGGGGGGGGGGGGGGGGGGGCGGGGTGCGAGGCATCAGTGACAGGAAGGCCGCACTGGCACGCAGGGTCAGGGGTCAGAGGGTGCATGCGTCTCAGACAGGCGGCTGCAAAACATACGGAAACCCCCCCCCATCCACTAATCTGGCTTTACAAAGACCTAGTGGAGAGAAGAAGCCAAGTGTTTGAAAGTGACCAACAAGGGATTTCACTCTGTCCTTTGCGTCCTGTTTTGTTTTGAATGCCTTCCATGTATCAACCATTTGTCTCGCACCCCCCCCCCCCCCAAAGGAAACAGGTCGGGAGAGAATTATGACATGAATTACGACACATAATTACAAATCGTACTCAGTGAAAAACAGGCGTACACACACATCTACACGGTGATCAGACACCAGCTGATCTGACTTTAAGGAATTTTTCTACAAAAGGAAAAAGGCACAAAGACTAATTTAAAAAAATATACCGCAGGATAGAGACGTGACATTTCATAAGTCTCCGTCTCCATTTCCATGCCCCCACAACCTGAATATCACATGACTGACAACACAGTGTTGAAAACACAACCCCCCCCCACCCCCTCCGGCCTCACGCAGCCTCCAAGGCATGTCAGCACCTAGTCAGATTCCAGCACACACACTGCCACAGGGAATTCCTGGAATTCCTTACATCGTGATCCGGTTCTCTCAGGCCAGGAGGGCTCTGCACACTGGATATAAACATCCATAATCCTCTAATTAATGCACAGCCCATAAAACATACCCCGCAAACCCATAAACAGCTTATTCTGTGTTAAAAAGGAGCCCAAACCATAGCATGGTGTGTGATTAAGGGGACAATTCAGCAGCTGTAGCTCAATACGTAGCACACTATGCTAACAACACAAAGGTAGTGGGTTCAAATCCCAGGGAGACACATAACCCCTCCCACCACTGAAAACCTCATTGGATGAAAAGTCAGATAAATTAGCAAACTGTAAAAATTTCTGCATCGGGGTGGGGGGGTTACCTCGTGGGTGTGGAACTGGTCCTTGACCTCTTCCACGTCGTCCGAGACGTCGTCCTGCATATGCAGTGTGTCCTCGGCCAGCAGCAGCCAGGTTAGCACCTCCTCCAGGGCGCTCTGGTAGCTGTCCAGGTCCACCTCAGCCTCACCCTCACCCTCTGTCACCGTGCTGGGGGCGTCTGCCCGAGAGCTGCCAGCGCCCACTGTGACGGGGGCCTGCGGAGAGGCCACACGCTCAGTCTGTCACCATCACTATCGGCAAGAGTGATAATCAGATACTTTTACATAAAGAATCGCAAGCACAGCTCACAATTATGCGGCTTCTACCTCAAGCCGTCAGGTATTTGTCAGCCTAAAAGGTACAACTGCAATACACCTCATTACAATTTATATAATGACCTCCAGTTCCTGAAACTGGATGTTCTCCCTTTCAGAAACAAAGCCCTTATCCTAGACCAGTGTTTTCCAATCCGGTCCTCGGGAACTCAGACAGTCCACGTTTTTGCTACCAGGAACTGGGAGGAAGCAAAAACATTGACCGACTGTGGGTCCCCGAGGCCCAGATTATGAAACACTGTCCTAGACTAATCATCATCATGAAAGGCAAAGCACAAACGCTACGGACCAATCAAAGAAGGCCTTCTGGTGGCAGAAATGACAGCCAATGCAATTCGTCGTCTAGCAACGCCAACTGGACTACTTGCCTCACACTGACACGTGATTACAGTGAAACCATAAATTCATTTCACCAGCAAATGTGTGGTCTGAATTTCTGAAAGTCATTTTTGGCTGGGTTGGTATACTTAGTACAGACCAAGGTAAAATAAAATCCAGTGTGCGCATGTTTAAACTAACACAGCCATGAATAGCTTCATTCCCGCACCATTTCCCCTTGTGCCCAACTGGGAATAAGCACACACATTATCCTTCAGTTCTTGCCACCATGTGTCCAGGATTACCAAATGCTAAACAAGGGAGGAGCACTAAAATAAAGCAGTCACAGGTTACCGGACAGACCCATGGCGGAATTCGGCTTTCTATTTAAGGGCAAGAAACAAAGGAAAAGTGTTACTAAAAAGAGCCAACACTCAAAGAAACGTGAATAGGGAAATAGGGAAAAATCCCTATTACATTTTCCAGGGCACAAATGAAATAAACCCTTGTTCCTCCCAAAATTACCCAGAATCCCCCTGGTCCTGCAGAAAAGGGCCATTTTACAAATATATTTCACTGCATTCAAACAAAGCCATTGTTATTTCAGATGTTTCTTGGCAGGAATGTGAATCTGGGATGGAGGGCCCACGTATGGCTGCTGAAATCACACACTCGGACGTCGGTTACAGCGCTGCGGCTTGGATTTAGCGAGAAAATGCGATAAACTTGCACTGTGTTTTGGTACCGCATTGAAAACTACCGATGCCTATTTTTATGCAAGATATACATATAACAGAATAACAGTTTTTAAGAAGTGTCCATTCTATATTTACCTGTATGTATGACATCTGTTTTCACTCAGCTAGTCCACATCAAAACTATGCATCACTCTGCAACATGTTTAACAATTGGGTGTGCATGTGAAGTATTTGAAACCACCTGGGAGATGGCAAGACTGTAAAATAAATTAGGAATAATTTTGTTCTGAGAGGAATAGGTTTTTGACAAGAACTTGTGCTGGACGACACCAAGGCCAGGATCAAAGGATTTTTCCCAAAGGGCATGTGGATGGTGATGGCTGGCCAGAGTTTCGCCAAGAACAGACCCCCAAGACAGTCTACGCTTTTCCTCTCTCCCAATTCCATGGCAATTGGGATAAAGCAAAAACGTGGATAGTCTGGGGGTCCGCAAGGACTGGGTTGTGAAACGCTGCTCTAGGGCAACATCTCAGGCGGACAGGCTAGCTCCTAGAGCCACTTGAGTTTTGTTTGTTGTAGAGACTGCGCTGAGTCATACAGGAAACTACGTATCCCATCATGCCAAAGAACCCTGGGTGAACAGACGGCGCACGTTTCATCCTGCCAACCAAGTGGTTCAGCTCATAAGCATCACTACCAAGGGAACTAAGCCTTTTTCAGGCACTGTAATCCTACCTGCCAGCAATACATCATTATCTTGCTGCAACAGGAGCCACATCTCCATGTGTGGCAAAAGTTTATCTAATCTCCACGGAAACGGCTCACGAGCTTGCCAGTGCCTCCACTGCATCCATCTGCTGAAACTACAGATCGCTGGAGAGGACACGATTCACTAATACGGACAGGAACCACACACCAAAGCCTGAGCACCAACGATTCTCATCAGTAAGAAACGAGTCGACATGGCAACCAGCCAACTGCACCCTTATACACAAACGCGCATGTTAAATGATACATACACACTGATGCTTTAAATCTGCACACTGTCCAGAAACACTAGAGGTGTAAAAAAAAAAAAAACTAATTGAAAACATATATACAGAATTTTACCCCTGCGAGAGAGGATTCACCATTCAATCAGAAGCTGGAGCAGCTGGAAGTCTGATCAGATATCCCAGTACTGAGCCAGCTAC
This sequence comes from Gnathonemus echidnorhynchus, assembly GCA_026776725.1. Taxonomy (NCBI): domain Eukaryota; kingdom Metazoa; phylum Chordata; class Actinopteri; order Osteoglossiformes; family Mormyridae; genus Gnathonemus; species Gnathonemus echidnorhynchus. The sequence goes on along the minus strand of JAODJU010000039.1, from coordinate 20,683,387 downwards.
CATGAGGCCCCTCCGCCAACTACCATGAGGGCCCTCACCTGTCGGGGCCCCGCCTGCACCTCCTCCACCTCTGCTTTGTACTTCCTGGGCAGAGCCTCCACCTCCCGGATGTCGTCCATGGTGAGCTCCTTGGGGAGCACAGCAAACAGGGATGTCACGTACATGATGATGGACTTCTTGTCGGGCAGCTGCACGGCCACATCTAAGGGTTTGGGGGGGGGGGGGGGGGGGCGACAAAGTTCTATGCAAGAGACGTTCCAACAATAAAGCCAAGAGTCCCTCCTAAAACAGAGCAAGCTTAGAGCAGGTTTCAGTCTCTACCAACTCCTGCCCCCTGCTGTCCAACTTTCACTATAATCTCAACATGGGATGATTAAATAAACAAATTTGAGAATGCAGAGTGCAATATAAAAAAGGCAAATGGCTATGAAATGAAACCAGGTGAGGGAATCTACAGCTTATAATCAGGTCATTATCTCCTTCTGGGAAAGTGGTAGGGGGGACCCCTACCTTCAGGATCAAGGAGCCTCTCAACAGCCAGCTGGTCTTTGGCAAAGGTGAAGGCGTGCTCCAATCTCTCTGCGGGCGCCATGTCCAACACCTTGTCGAAGCTGAACATGTTGGGTCTGGGGGAGGGGGGGTGGAGAGAGACAGGGAGGGGGCACAAACACACAGGTAAGGGCTGGTGAGAAACACACGATGCCAAACCATAGGCGTGGCCAGAGTTGCCGCTATGGACGTTGGGCCCCATGAAAGCATATTATATTGCCCCCCCAAACCAGATCAAATTGGATTATGTTCCAAATATTAGGGCAACAGTCACTCAGGGGCCCTGGGAATCATCCTAACCACCCCCCCCCCCCCTTTATGACACCCCTGTGTTTGGCAATGAATGGACAGCATCTAAAGAGACAGGGACCCTTAATTGAAGCACTCGTTCATTGGCAGCGAAGAAATTTATAGGGAGGGGTTTGTGTGTAATAATCACTGGCAACGGGGTGGGGGGTTTCTGGCAAGCTGTCATCTGAGGAATGCATGGAAAAAATACCCCGCGGAGCATAAGCATGTTATTGCTGCAGCATGGGTGGGGGGGCTGGGGGGCTCATCCTACTCGTCTGTCAGTGGAACGAAACGAGGCGTCAGTCACTGCGACGGCACCATTTAGGGGAGGTCATGACGCAACCAAAGGCGCATGTGGGCATGCATGATGTTCTCTCTGAAAAATAATATCCCCTGAACATCCTCCCATCACGAAGATGTTGATTTGCCCTCTGGTTAATCGACGAGCCTTAGGACCGTAGCCCTAACAGGCTAAGCAGACAGGCAGCACAGACTCTCTCCTCAGACATCCACACTGACATCATCGTTTGAGAGAGACAGACACAATGCCATCGAGAACCTGCCCTATAGTCACACTGTCCAACACTGCCCTCCCCAGGACACCCGAATGACACTGGGGAATGAGCTGGCCTGTGTCGACACCCAGGCCTGGAGCTGCAGAAAAGGAGCAGTGCTAGATTTCCCAGCTTTACCAGTTATGAAGCTCAACCAGAATTCCAAAATAAGTTGTTTCTCTGACAACATCCATACTGCGACCCAGTTCTATTGCTGCACAGAGACAGACATCCTTCGCACCCGGCCGCCGCTCACCTGTACCGATGCAGTATGGCATTGAAGGCCAGGCCATCGGCCCAGCTGGTGGTAAAGTTGAGCACGTTGACCTGTTCGTAGGTGCGGGTGCAGTGTCGCACCCAGCTGAGCAGGATCTTCTCGCTGTTGGTCTGCTGTAAGCTGGACATGATGTCTTTCATGATGTCCTTAACCTGAGCAATAAGCAGTCCAAATCACTCCAAATCCAATATCTTCATGATTGGTAGTAAATTTCATCTGACATGATTGACAGAGATAACTGCTTTTCTATTAGCCATTAACACAGACTAACTGCAGTAATCCAGGCTAAGCTCTTCAATGAATAACGCGAGAGCGATGCATTCTAGGGCTTAAGACCTTATTGGTTTCATCACCAGTCTCATTCCACTTACAGGACATCTGCAGAGAGCTAAAGGCGTTGACTCACCTGCCAATGCAGGATGATGTTCCAGATGAGGCCTAGAGTCAGCTTGTGGTTCCCATCCACAATGTCGGTCCCACCAATGTTAACTAGCTCCACCTGCAGCACGGGAGGACTCATTAGTGTCGTGTATGTCAGACCAAACACCAACGATCAGATATTAAGATAAACATCAATTCCACATTATAGGTTCCCAACATTTACATGCATGGAAGTTATTTCTGTAGATTTCAGCATGGACAATGTGCAAAATAAAAACAAACTAGTTTTTAATTAAACAGATGACAGGGTTACTCCATAGAGTTAAAGGGAAAACAGCAAATGAAATGAAAATCAGCCTAAAAGCAGGGGGTGCAATATTACATCTCCAAACTCACTCTCTCTCATTCACTCACTCGCTCGCACGCAGTTTCTGCTGCATGAGACACCGCGAATGCCAAACAGCAGAAGAAAATGGAGCAAAACTAATGCGTATCCACATCTCGCACCCTTAGTTTCGTTCCACACTCCAAATTCCCTTAGAAGGTCACGCCCGGTGGCCACCCCACACAAACAAACCAGATAAATGAACTTTGTGCCAGCCACTCATGAAGCAGCGACAAGCAAAGGCAGGACAAAGGAGGCCAGCATACAGCAAAAAAAGGAACGGGTGAGTAAGTCATGTTAGGCTAATGTAATATTGCCACACAGAGGGACAGAGGGATGTCAGAGCAAAGGACAGCGTGTCACTGGGTCACACCAGGCTAGAGGCTTCCAAAGACACTCAGTAAAAAGACTGGGCTGGTTGGTTAGGGTACAACCCATGTTACAAAAACGGGTCCTTCTAGAAGGTTAAAACAGCAACTTTTGGCTTTTGGCTCAGACCTCGAATCCAAAGCCATTGTAAAAGGACGGGCATTCCTCCTGGTATTCCTGAAAGCTATTAGAAGCTCTTACCTAAGACTGGAAAAAGAACAACCTGACACCACCAAACACCCAAAAAGCCATCTGCATTCTTCATGGACTCAAAACAACCCGGGTGTGGTACCAATCGTGGGTAGGAAGAAGTGATACTGATGATGCAGGCAACATTTCCACCGCACACAACTCCGTAATGCCATTTCATTTCACATGCTCTATGAAGACAACCCAGGCCGAGTGCAGCAGGCCTGGACGCTTACGTTATTCTGGTGCAGAACTTGCAGGACTCTGTTGACATTGTTGAGCGCATGCACTCGCGTGGAGCCCCGTTCTTTGGTCTGAGAAGAAAGAGGAAAAGCAAGCGATTCATTACATCGACGGAAGATAAATAAAAGGAATCACTTTGGACAAACACCAACAATACATCCTGCGGATAAGAATCCAGAAAATAAGGTCACGTTCTTCTTGAGTAACATGATACACTTTCTGTACTTAGTCGACTGCGTACAGTATGTGAGTCACAGAACTCAGATGTGCCAACATGTAAATCCCATGTTAATGGATACATGTCAGCTTAAGCTCCGTTTTGGAACCGAAACACAAAACTTGAAAGGGAGAGATATTCCTTACAGAGTGCTGCCAATTGCTGTGTATCCACCAACGTCTTTATTCAGTGTAAACTATTTCTTGCCTCAAAACATTAGAAAAAAAAAACAGGGATCTCCTCACAGGCAAACGGGGCACCCAGATGTTAAAATCCAACGATTCTTCTAGATGGGGTTAGGCGCAGGGACTTTGAGATCCCAAATCGCTGCATACCAAGACCGTCAAGATCTCTTTTGAATAAAGCCGGCCTCAGGGCATGCTGACAGTGTTGAGATGGAACCTCAGATGACTCTAAGCAGCTCGTGCGCCAAGCTCCCCAAGGCAAACCCACACTCCCCGGATTCAACAGGCCCACTCACCAGCACCGTCCCAGTGAGGCCCTCCAGAAGGTCGAGAAGTTTCCTGCCATCCCGGAGGTCTGAAAACATGTCCTTGATGGGTGCCTTCCCAGCCTGCCAATAAACCAGAATAAATCAGTAAATGGGATGATGTTGAGGGAGGTTCTATTATGAGGTCCAACAATCACTCCTGCCAAATGTACCAGAACTAGTCATGAGGTACGTAAAGGGGCGCAACACGCTCCCACAGATCTGGCAAACGTACGTTGAGGATGTCAGCAACCATCATGCTGGCTGGAAGATCCAGTTCAGGAGCTTCTGTTTGAGAAGGCATCCCCTTTCCATTAGCCTCATAGTCATAAGAACACAGGTTTAAATAGCTCTACACCATTACATAGGCAGCCGATTGGGGCATTGTGGGAAAACATCTAGTGGTACTCCATACTACCCCAGGGTAGATTTGTTTCAGTTCCAGCTGGCATTAACTACTTTCAGGCTATTCATACAGCTCCATTTCCAGATGTGCATGATAAAGATGGTCAAGGAAGCATAAAGGAGCCTGAAAATGGAATCAGACAGGCAGTGATCCCAGTAAGGAGAGCCAGCCACAGCAAGGCACTGCAGGCGGCGGGAATTAGCCCGAGAAAGTACCCGCCGCTCGGCAAGTCCCGACACAACGAGCTCGGGGAGATTTACGGTACAGGGCCCCCTGGCATCCAGCAGCATTCTTCTACAGATCATTCCACATTCTCCGTTCCAGATTTCAGAAGAGATGTCAACAAAACATGGCAGAAGATGCAACACTGCGCAAGAAACGTACCCATGCAAAAATAGAAGCCTTATTTTTCCAAGTGTCTTCGAAAAAGAAAATTAGAGATCAGACGAGGGGAAGAGAGCAGTGAAAACAGGCTCTCTGTTCCCCTCCTTCCTAAGAAAGCAGCCGATGCGGCCGTCCAACGAGTCTGTAAACACGAGGGGAATGGAAGCAGATGCCATGGTCAGCACTCATAGCTCGCCTCCACGCTGAGACGACAGCGGGTTCCTCACACACATCTTTTATGTATTTATAGTTAAACAGTGACCAGGTTAAAACAAGAACAAAACAGCCGTGTGTGTGGGTACCATCAAGCCCATTCCTGAGGAGGACAAGGACTGCAGCATTCTGGAGAGCCTGCAGAGGCTGGATCAGCCCTAACCCTTCCTCCTGGCATATATTTCTTAGTTGTACTTCAGACAAAGTGCTCAGGGCCGGAGTGTTATTAAACTGTTTTACAAAGGTCATTGATGAAGGAAGATTTGTACCCAACATCTAGTGGACTCCATGGGGGGCAGAGGTTGTTCAAATATCCCCATAAAAAAAAAAAGGACTGGTGTTCTGACCCAGGGTCATGGGGCTGGGGTCCTCTCCATGACGACCGACCACGCGTGTGCATCTTGGGAATGACCTGAAATCGGCGTTACCAGCTTTTGTTGTCTCCTTATCCACACTGGGAAATCTTAGTCTCCTGGGAGCCTACATGAGCTTTGGCACAGACGACACCCTCCCTACACAGACGTTAACATGGCTGGGTGCTAATATATCGGCCCTTTATGGAAACCTGGACCCGGTGTCCCTTTATTGAAAATCTCTTTGGGGATGGATAGTGAATAGAAGTCAGCAATCATGAGAAGTGGCTCAGACGATGTCACATATCCCACAGACAATGTGTTTCATGGACTATTGCTGCAAAATTAGTCCTGTCTGACTTAAAAAAATTTTTTACCTTGGTAAAGCGGCTGTTGATCCATTTGGTGAACGTCTTCTTCTGTACAGCATCGTGCTCATCTAGCAGGGAAAGGACAAATGGCACGTTAGCATGATCAGCCACCATGCATGCACCCAACGGCAAGCCATTATGGCGGTCTGTCATGGTGTCTTGTCTCAGGAACATGAACAGGCAAAAAAAATCAACAATGGAGGAGGAGGCCCCCGATTGGACAGTTGGGGCGAGAGACGTATGCACCGGGCCGGCCCCACGGTGCGCTTCTCAGGTGCCACGTAACCGATAGCGTCGCCGCATCTCACTAGCAGTGTCGAATGTCGCAGGACGCAGTGACAGAACCACTAGCCAGCGGGGCAAGACGCAGCACGTTCCCGCTGCCGGCACAGCCCACAGACTCCATGAACCCCCAGTCGGAGGTCAAGTCCAACAGGCGAGCCCCCCACCCCTCCCACACACACACACACACACACACACACACACACACACAAGAATGCTGAGAAATAAAGAAAGGAATTCATCCCCTCCCTCTTCAATAGGACACAGGAGAGTTTGGAGGGGGGGTGAGAGGGGGTGGGGGGAGGGTGTGGTGATAGGGAAACACACACACACACACACACAGCCACTGAGAAGAAACCTGCCCCTATGATTTAGTTCAGTGAGCAGAGATTAGTCCAGGCAAACCTTGTCCCCCAGGCAACACTGACCCAGTCATGTGCTTCACTATGGAGAGAGTCACTTATGCACATAGACCAGTTAAAGAGTAACCAAAAAAAAAAGTCTGTGGAACGTTTATTATCTCAGAGTCATTCTGGCGACACGATCGCCCTGGCTCCGCCCCCCCCCCCCCGGTGGGCCTAGCAGCATAGCCGTCGGCACATGCACCCCCCTGCAAATCACAAGTTTGCGATATTAACACACGACGCAGTAAACAAAAAGCTGCACGTGGCCTGGCGCTGAAGGAAACGCACCAGTCGGCTGAGCCTAATCCCAACGCAGGTTCCTGAGACTCCAGCGCTCCTGGCCAGCGGGGTGGATGATCTATACGCCGATTAGCTCCCCTTCAGTTACCACTGAATATATCTCTCAAGTACCAGGGGAGGTTTAAAAAACAAAAAGGAGAGGGAGCGGAAGTTAGGGGGCGTGGCATGCGACCATGTGACCTCTAAGACGCTGCCATGCGGAGCAGACGTGGTGGAGTCGCTCCCTCCCTGAGGCTACCGGACGCCATGGGAACGAGGCGCCTTGGGGGTGACAGCAGCAGCTCCCACCCCACCCAGCAGCACAATGGGCTGCATTGTCACGGAGGGATTGTACCATCTCCTCCATCGGACACCACCCGTGGAGGAATGTCAGGCGTGTCGAGGTTCAGGCCGGGGGTGGGGTCAGTGCAGAGCAGGTAGACATGGAAGCACCATGGAATTCCGGCCCCTGTGAACACCCACGGCCCCCACACCACAGCATCCCCCACCGACCCTCTAACCCCCAATTGCCCTTACACCAGCCGAAAAACCCACATCCAAACTTCACAGCCACACTCACAAATAAACCAGACTGGCCGGCCGCAAAGGCCCCCTGCAGGCTGAAAACTCATCTCAAGGGGTTCATACTATAATTATTACCTGTAGACGATGTTCAAAAATTGCATGCGAAATGAAAACCTCACAAGGCAAATTCAGAAGAATATGTTCAATTTTTTACTGGAGCTCTAAAAGCCAGAATTATTCGGCACCAGTAGTCCAGCGCAGCCAGGCCATGGGGTTAACAAGTCTAGGATAATGGCTCAAGAAATTCCCCCCCCCACCACCACACCACACCACACCACAAACCAGCTGTTGAACAGTTTACCCTTTCCAAGGGAACAGATGTTTCACTGTGCTATTCAGCCACAATGATGTTAGAGAGAATTTCACATAATCATAAAGATGAAAATGTTTTGATCATTATGGGACAAGCTGGCAGACTGGGAGGAAGCCGGGTGATGCTGAGCGAGGCCACAGGGTGCAGGCCGCAGGCCGCATGGAGCAGGGCACGCTCGCAACTCGGACGGAACGGACAGGAAGCCGAGATTGCATCAGCAGACCAAATCCCAGAAGCCTCCTCACACACCTCGCCGCACAGCTAATGGGCTGGGCGGAGAAGAGAGCTGGCGAGATAAGGAGAGCGTCCCTCGGGCATGTGCACTGTGCTGCTATGCCTCCCACGGACACAACTGAGGGGCAATTTTAGCATATTTTTTAAGGTGGGGGGCATAATTTGCACAGGGGGCCAACCTTATCTTTAGCCAATGACAGGTTTTGAATCGGTGAGTGGCAGGGAAAGGGGCCTATCAGCTTTTAGCATGGTCCTGTGGTCCCACCCCTGTGGACACCCCCGAATCACTCCTTCACTTTCCCAGTGATAACGTGCTATTTCAGTATACCTGACACCCCACCAATGAATGGTGACCCTCTCTGCTCCATGCTGGCAAAAAGCCAGATGATAAAAGATGGCTCCCATACTTATGCGCGGGGAATCTGGGAATTCCACGGAAATCCTGTCATTCTGACCACACCCCCACCCCCACACCCAATGCCATTCTGCCAAGCCTGCCCCGTCATAGCGGAATCAATGGGACCCTTTGGGGAGAAAACGAAAGGAGGAGTTCGGAAAGACTGACTTAGAGGGTTTTATAAAATGCAATAATGAGAGCGAGCACCTCCCGCTGTTGTGAAGAGAAGGCAGTTTTAAAAATTAAGAAAACAAAGATGCCATGCATGAAATGAAAAAGGAAGTCCCGTGTTTGTTTTTTTTTCCCTTTTTTTTTTATAAAAATATTGCCCAACCTGCCATTCACAAATCAGCCAACCGCTCTTGCTTAATGCAAGCAGGCAGAACTCGCTTCACAGACGTTCAGAAAGCTGAAACGCGTCTTCTTTCCTCTGCAGCCGACGTCAGAGTCCGTGCATTAAACAGCAATGCCGGTCGGCTCTGCCAAGCCGCTGGTCTCCAGTTCCCGTAAATGCGGCTCACATGTGCCAGAACTCAGGCTGGAGAGCGAGTCAGAGGGGCGAGAGAAGCCAGCGTGCCAGCGTGCCAGCGTGCCAGCGCGCCGTGCCCGGCGGTCGCGTGCCCCACATCGGGGCCTCTCAGCCTTATTTTGTGCGTGTTCTGGATTTGGACTGGGCAGCTCCAACCACGAGCCAAGAGATTCACTCCAACCTCGAGGTCCTGCTGCCTCAGACTCTGAGCGTGGGGGGGGAGGTGTCGCATGAGTTGCAATACACCCACAGAAGATGGAAAAACACCAGTAAGGCAAAAAGGTACACTTTGGTTTCACAGCTAAAGGCCAGATGCAGGGAGCAGGCAGGAGCCAAACCCAGGGGCGTCAGAGGAACATGGATACTCTACCAGATTCAGGGGGCTCAGCACTTTACAGCCATGTTTCCCAATCCGGCCCTTGGCGATCCACAGTCAGGCCATGTTTTTGCACCCTCCCAGCCCCCTACCATACCTCATTTTGATGTACTGACTGCTTTATAGGATCCCCTGAATACAAATAATTATTACGTATTAGGGTTTGGTTAAAAAATAAATAAATTAAATAGTTTTCCTGATTCAAATCAATGTTCATTTGCATAATCCAAAAATTTATTCATAAAATTCCAAAAGCGATTTTTTTTTTTTTTATATGTGCATTTTACAGTCTATGGCCTTTTCCCGTGGTTGTGTGAGGCTTTAACCTCGTTTGTTTGCCAGTTGGGCGCAAAATTAACAGATAAATGTGGTAAGAGTTGCTCTGCTGAAGGCAGGGCTGCACGACACCACATTGTGCGATATTAAGCACAGATACTCCCAATAATCACTATCGATAAAACTGAAGAGACATTTCAATTTATCCAAAGAACTAGAGCCAAAGAGAACTTGCTATTATGTACCAATAGACGGAGTCAAATAAATGCCACAAGTTGTGTCAGACACTAATCAGTCCCAGCAGATGTGATGCGATTACATGACGGACATGAAATAATCTACCCAGACGCCAGCTTTTCAGTACCATCCGGACAGCTACTTACTCCCAAAATTTGACAAACGGGTGAGTAGTGCACCTGCAGCATTAATGAGAGGCATATTCTGACTAACATAAGTTAGTAATCTGTACAAATTCAGTGTATCCTTATGATCACTGAACACGTCGGGCTTTAAACTGCAAAATGTACCAGCAGACTATCAATATCTTTTTAGCTTGTTTATCCTCAACATCTCCTCTTTCAAAAGATGGCTGGCTGTCGAGCCGCCCCAATCTTCAGTACCACTTCAGCACTTATAAATCGCTGCCATGACTTACCAGAACCGCAGCACGCAGTCAGCTCCGCTGGCCGAACATTAGGATATGCCAAATTTATACAGATTACTAATTTTTCCTGTGTGACATTTTGTCAGGGGGCCTAGAATTTCTAGTTACGCCCTTGTTCATAATGCAGCTTCTCTTCTATTGTCCTGGTCTGTCAGGACCTGGCACCAGAAGCCCCTCATGTGCCACCACATATCAAAGCAAAAACAGATGAACCAGCCCAAGCAGGGATCAGGCAATGACTCTATAGGGGAGGAGTCATTCTCTCACCCACTAAACACGTCAACAGTTCCAGACGAGCACCACCAGCATGTCATATATCCCACCCACCCAATGTACACCAAACAAAACCAGTACTAACCTGCGACAGCTGACGCAATCAGCTCTGTCGGGCCGCATTCAACCTCAGTGCTCTATAACTTAGTCGACCACCGAATGTCAAAATTCTCTTGGAATTAATGACTGTAATCAAGGACTTAAATGTGGGTCCAGACAGAGAAACAGTACGCACATTAGCCAGCAGGGTACAGAGAGAAGTGCATCACTCCTACTGTGCCACGAAGCGCCGGAACGGATGAGAGGGGAAGGATACACATACTGCCAGTCTGGGGAAGCAACGGCCCGAGGCGGGGGGGGGTGGGGAGTCTACACTTCTACATCAGTACAATTTCAGGAATTCAGGAATATCTACAGTAAAGACCACAGGGAGGATGGCACCCCATTAAAAAAAAGTCCCCATCCTGAGAAGTCACAACCTCAGCCAGAACTTCAACAGCTAATTCGGTCCATGTCTGGGACCAGATTCCTTAAGGAGCACGGCGACGCAGAGATGGAGCCTCTAAAGTGTTCACAGCTAGGAAAAGAGGCTGCGAATTCAAACAAAAGAAGGGACAACAAACACAAAAGGCAAAGTGCCATGTTTTCCTCTTTGGCAGGAAGCAGGAAGGGAAGCGGGCCGAGAGGAGGGCCTTGCAGTACGCTTACCTACAGCAGGAAGGGCAGGCTGCTTTTTCTTGTGCCTGGAAGCACCATGCCTCCTCCGCCAGGGTAGCCACTTGCTGAAATTCATCGCAAGAGGGAAAAGAAAACAGCTCCGGCGACGGAGCCCCGAAAGACGACAAAGCAGGAAGCGGCCGCCGCCCGCAGTGCATGCTGGGTATGTGACGCTCAGTCACCGCATACAACCCCAGAAACCACATGAAGGGTGATTGAGGGCCACCAAGTCAAGAAACTCTCCACCCCCCCCCACCTGCTTGGCCCAATGACAGGAAAAGGCTGCCTACGTCAGCCGTGCAAACGAGCAGCGCTACCTCCACACCCACATATTCATTCACTGTCGCTGGATAACACTGACGACACAGTATGTGCGTGTAACAGAGTGTTAATGTGCCAACATCCATGGTGAGAGGGCAGGACTCTCACATGTTATTAATTGCATGTTTGGTTTAAAGGAAAGGGAAGTGATAAAACCAATAGTAAATAAAGTAAAAGCAGGTTAAACTGGGTGGCTGACGGCACAAAAGCCCATTCATTAACATCATCATGCCAATCTCACAACCTCAGTCAGAGCACAGCAGGAAGGGCAAAACTGCTGCCAAGACTTTTTAGACAGCATTCAAATTTTTGTGGAGTATGAAGGTCAAACTCATAGGCGAACAGGCCTGGACCCACAGCAGAATAGCGCCGGAACGGGGTCGGGACCGCGCTCTCACGGCAGCGCCATTCCTGCCCTTGGAATTCGGCCATTCCGTCGCTCCTGTCCCCGCGCTAGTGGTCAGCCTGGGCTCTTTTCCGCCTACTGTGTGGACCGAGGTCGCGTTCCTCACATACCGCAGGCTCCTTCACACCCCGGCGGTCGCCGGTGACTCGCCTCAGTCCTTCACTCCCATGCCAACTCACAGACTTGGGCGAGTCGAGCTTCAAAATAGGAGGCCCAGATGCAGAGACAAAAAAAAAAAAAAAAACACAAAAATCACTGCACACACAAACCCAGGATCTGCAGTCGCAGAGGCCACACCCCCAAAACCTCTGTAGCCAGGTCTTCTAGGGTTGGTTACCAAGGAAACCCGGAGCTGGAATTGAGCACCAGCGCCAACAAATGTGCTAAAGTTACAATGTTTTTGGGAGGGGGTTGGGGGGCTGTGTTGATGCCATATGGGGGGGAAAAAAAAAAACAGGGGGCTCAGCTTTCAAAGGACATCACAGCGGGGAGCTTGAGAATGACACCGATGAGCCAGCGCCATCGATTAGCATTACAGAACACGGAGAAGGGACGGATCATTCCAGGCCATGACAGCATGGAAAGCACATGATCAAACAGCATTGCGATCAGACAGCATAAGGCATGATCGTAAAGCATCAGATGCCTCCTGTTAGCTACGAACCAGCTTCAACACCCAATTAAGCCACTCGCATGGGAGAGACTGGCATCCAATGATCTGATGGTCTAATGGTGACATGTACAGGTCCGGGGGCACCAGCCACTCTGGGGGGACACGGGCAGAGGGTGGAGAAGTTATGAAACGGGACGTACGCTTCCAGACCACATGCTCTTGGCTGCCGAGAAGGAGAAACAAACATTCCAGAAGTCTGAGAAACAAATACAGACAAACAAAATTAGGCATTCGCAGGCGGAACATGTCACACAAACAGATATCGCGCCTCAGTTTCCCTGACTGTAATTGTTGCCCATTCAAAGCCACACCCTGCTTCTGTCAAAACAGTACGGGTACGGCTCTGCTCTCGCTGGCCGGGACGGCGGTTAGGGCACAGCTCGAAAACATACCAAGGCTAAAGAAAGACGTGACTCAGAAGAAAGATGCCATGTTTCATGGGAGGAGAGTTCGACACACCAAATATACATACATCACTCTTCTGGAAGCGTTTTTTACCACAAGCCATGTGCTTGACATGCAGCCTTTTGGCGGGACGCCTAGATCTGGTACAGAGCAGTAGAGCGGTTATTTTTTTGTAGGAAAACCAAGGAAATAAGCAGCTAGCTGAAATAAGTCAAAGTATCTTTTACTGTCAGCTTCAAATATCTGATGCGTGGAGTCACACTGAGCTGAAGTATCATTCTCTTCATAGTGCAAATGAAAATAATAAAACAGAATATAAATAGACATATAAGCATAACACAGACATGACATTTTAAGACACAAAATTAAGAGACAAAGACACTGCAGAAAGACAAGCTGACTGGTGAGGAAGATCGTGCAAATTGATACGTGTATCTCTACCATAATTTCACTGAGATGGTGGAATTCTGGAATTACACATTTTTTGTATTTACAGACGACAAATAACTGCAGGTGCACCGTCACACGCCGGCTGTATATCGTGTCGGTTGGAAGGTGAAGCCGTACGGGGAAGAAGCCGTACGGGGAAGCCTCGTGTGGAACCCGGCGAGGGGGCGGCCAGGGAGAGGCAGCTTCCGGCCATCTGCATCCCCCCGACACACACACACAAGCATGCACACACGCACGCACACACATGACAACATGTGCCACCGCAGTCACAAAAAGGCCTCAGTGAGAGTTCCAAATGCCAACCAGTTCAGGGTGTTTGAATTTGTTTTTTCCCTCCAGCCTCCAAAACATGTTACTTTCTCTTCCTGTAATAACCTAAACCTGCCACACCCCGGTGAGAGAGCAAGCGAGAGTCACACTGACAGCGACTCCGGAGCTTGTCCAAAGTTTCTGCGACGGATCCTGCTCACGTCCACAGCCCTCGCTAAAAGGCAGGGCCGTGGCACACGCCTGGAAGCCAGTCTGCGAAAGTGCAGCACCAAGACTACCATCTCAAAACCCAGCTGAAAAGGGACACTCTGCCAACATCTGGAACAAGCCCCCCCCCCAACAGCAATTTGTGTGAGGGGGCTTGTCAGTTCATTGACTTGCCCTGGGCAACTAATTTTGAGAAAAGGGTGGCAGGGTTCATTTTCCATTCCCTTTTAGTTCCTCACACTTTTACTTTTTTGGTCAGCCCACCCTCTTCCATCACACACACGCACGCACAGGACATCCAGCAGGGTCAGCAGAGGAAGCACGGAAACCCTAAACAGGCTCCTCCCCCACCTTACAAACTAGCCACACCCACAGGCAGCATACCGGAGGTGGCCCCACACATATGGTCGTATTAACCCCAGAACAGCACATCCTACAACTTTATCACTAAGCCCTCCCAGACAGTGCCCTAATAGGATCAGTCCTCTTGCATTTTGCATCTGTCCACAGGATAACAGCCCCCCAGGGTTAACACACGTCTGCACGGAGATGTACACAATCCTCACCCGGTCCAAGATCAGCACATAGAAAACAAGCAAAATGCTGATTAATACATCAAGGGGTCATCAAAAACAACAAGTTGTTTACCTCTAATCACCATCCAACTTGGTTATATAACATTCTTAAATAACGAAATTAGTATTTACTTTAGTAACTTGGGTACCAACAGGAATTATTCATCTATTGCAGTACTTCTCAAACTGGTCCTAGCAGACCCCCAGACGGCACAAGATTCTTGCTACCTCCCAGCTCTCTACCGGGGAAAACCTGGACTGTCTGGCAGGCAGTTTGGAGGGAGAAAAAACAGACTGTCTGGAGGTCCCCAAAGACTGGGATCAGAAACACTTATCTACTGGAAATCAAAGGTTAAATAAAATGGAGGGGGGGGTGGGTCACCAATGATAACGATTACAGATGCGGCCGTAAAATGCCCGATGAAAAAAGCTGAGGCAGACTGATCTAAACCCCTGAGCACGTGGATGGTAAAGCCAGCAAAGTGAAGAGAAAAGTGTCAAAACAGAAGATCAGAGTAAGAGTTAGCTGGCCAAGTACTGACAAACCAAGACAACGTAGACAAGGTGTCTCCCCCCAAGCCGGGGGAAGGAGGGAGCATGTCAAAGCTTCTACGCCCAAGTAAAACCGGCATACGTCAATTCAGAGTCTCCCTGCCCCAGCAACTTCACTGTCAGGCCACCAAACCCTTGACACTTCTCCGGTGGATCCTGCCAAACTTGTCAGACAAGACATAAAAACAATGATTAAATGAAGCTCATACTCCACCCAAACCAGTGTCCTACGCCCTCTGCAATGGGCACTCCTCAGAAGCCGAACGAACATACATACGACGCCGTCAGCTGTAAACTAAGGCGTCAGGGTGCAACAACAGAGAATTGTCCCTCAAACAGATGGATTTTACACCGGCTGCATTGTTCCGTCGGACACTAATGATGCCAGGGGAACGATTACAAGGCCCATCTCCCGGAGCTACATGCAGAAACAAGGAGCCATTAACCAAGTGCCAGCTTCACGTGCAGAAGCACGCAGCTCATGGTGACCTGCAATCTCATGATATAATGTTCTTATAATATGACCACAACTGACATTTTCTGTCACTTCCCTATGACACTCTTATGGAAAAGACATCACTTAGGCAAGCAGGAGATCAATCTTGGACATTAGACAGACATCACGCCATCACCACCTGAACAGCCATTCCACAAACAATGCAAGGCTGACACTGAACTCTAACACCATAAACCAATCTTTCACATCACTTTCGAAAACAGCCTCGTCATTAAAAAACAAACGAGTTCTCCAGCCGCGTTTGATGAAATGCCTGCTATTAGCTAAAACAAATGCTGACATTTAGTATAACTAATTAAAATAAAAACGTTACCCAGTTTGAGTCCATGACCTACACAGCAAAAGCCCTGTATGCAATAAAAAAAAGAACAATTCCAGTATTATGGGTGTGAGATTTAAATGCCTCAGAGAAAAGGACAAGCTTAGTATCAGAGTGTCAGCTTGCACATCTTCATGTAGCTTCTTGGGTTGAAAAGACAAATCCTCAAAATTCATATTTTAAATTTACAAGTGATAAATACATAGCATTTTATCAATCATGGATGTGGCACCTAATGGATGTGACACCTAATGGATGTGACACCTAATGGATGTGACACCTAATGCACAGACCTTTGTAGGAGATGGCCGATTTTCCAAAAACATTAGAAGTGGGGAAATCATTGCATGTGTATCACGAGACGGACCTGATTCAACACAATAAGTATTGGTTTGAAAATACAGTGGTACCTCAGTTCTCGAACTCATTAGAACTCGAATTTCTTAAAAGTCGAACCAACCAGTTCGAGAAAAAATTACCTAGAGCTCGATCTGAATCTCAGAAGTCAAACCGTGAACGCCGACCTAAAAACTTGTACGCGTGGGTAAATGAGTCACGCAGCACGTCTCTCAGCGGAAAGGGTAAAGCTTCAGTCTCAGCCTCGCATTAGCTGTGATAGCACCGTGCATGTTTACACTAACTGAATACATATA